>JAUIMM010002152.1:12500-57500 GCA_031769625.1 Taudactylus pleione
ACAAACACACACACAAAAACACACACACACAAACACATGCAAAAACAAACACACACACAAACACACAAAAACACACAAAAACAAACACACAAAAACACACCCAAAAACACAAAAACAAACACACACAAAAACACACACAAAAACACACAAAAACAAACACACACACAAAAACACACACACACAAACACACAAAAACACATGCAAAAGCAAACACACACACAAACACACAAAAACACACATAAAACACACAAAAACAAACACACACAAACACACTCAAACACACACAAAAACAAACACACAAAAACACACAAAAACACACAAAAACAAACACACACACAAAAACACACACACACACACAAAAACACACACACACACAAAAACAAACACACACACACACACAAAAACACACACAAAAACACAAAAAAACACACACAAAAACAAACAAACACAAAAAAACACACAAAAACAAACACACACACAAAAACAAACACAAAAACACACACAAAAACAAACACACACAAAAACACAAAAAAACACACAAAAACAAACACGCACACAAAAACACAAACACAAAAACAAACACACACAAAAACACACACAAAAACACACAAAAACAAACACACACACAAAAACACACACAAAAACACAAAAAAACACACAAAAACAAACACACACACAAAAACACACACACAACAACAAACAAACACACAAAAACACACAAAAACAAACACACACAAAAACAAAAACAAACACAAAAACACACAAAAACAAACACACACACAAAAATACACACACACAAAAACAAACACACACACAAAAACACACACACAAAAACAAACACACACACAAAAACACACACACACAAAAACACACACAAAAACACACAAAAATAAAAACACACACAAAAACACACAAAAACAAAAACGCAAACAAACACACAAAAACACACACAAAAACACACAAAAACACACACACAAAAACAAACACAAAAACACACACAAAAACAAACACACACAAAAACACACACAAAAACAAAGACACATACAAACGCACAAAAACACACAAAAAAACACACAAAAACAAACAAACACACAAAAACACAAACACAAAAACAAACACACACACAAACACACACAAAAACAAACACACACACAAACACACAAAAACACACACATAAATACACAAAAACAAACACACACACAAAAACACACACACACACACAAAAACAAACACACACACACAAACACACTCACACAAAAACAATCACACACGAAAACACACACAAAAACAAACACACACAAACACACAAAAACACACACAAAAATACACAAAAACAAACACACACACAAAAACACACACACACACACACACACACACACACACACACACACACACAAACACACACACACAAACACACTCACAAAAACAAAAACACACACAAAAATACACAAAAACAAACACACACACAAAAACACACACACAAAAACACACAAAAACACACACAAAAACAAAAACACACACAAAAACACAAAAAAACAAACACACACACAAAAACACACACAAACACACAAAACCACACACAAAAACACACAAAACACACACAAAAACAAAAACACACACAAAAACACACAAAAACAAACACACACACAAAAACACACACACACAAACACACAAAAACACACACAAAAACAAACACACACACAAACACACACAAACACACACAAAAACAAACACACACACAAACACTCAAAAACACACACATAAATACACAAAAACAAACACACATACAAAAACACACACACACAAACACACAAAAACACATACAAAAACAAACACACACACAAAAACACACACAAAAACACACACAAAAACACATGCAAAAACAAACACACACAAAAACACACAAAAAAACACACAAAAACAAACACACACACAAAAACACAACCACAAAAACAAACACACACAAACACACACACACACAAACACAGAAAAACACACACAAAAACACACACAAAAACAAAACACACACACAAAAACACACACACAAAAACAAACACACACACAAAAACACACACACAAAAACAAACACACACACAAAAATACACAAAAACAAACACACACAGAAAAACACACACAAAAACAAAAACAAACACAAAAACACACAAAAACAAACACACACACAAAAACACACACAGAACAACAAACACACACACACAAAAACACACACACACAAACACACAAAAACAAACACGCAAACAAACACACAAAAACACACACAAAAACAAACACACACACAAAAACACACAACAACACACACACAAAAACAAACACACCAAAACACACACAAAAACAAACACACACACAAACACACACAAAAACAAACACACAAAAACACACACAAAAACAAACACAAACACAAAAACACACACACACAAAAACAAACACACACACACAAACACAGAAAAACACACACAAAAACACACACAAAAACAAAAACACACACAAAAACACACACACAAAAACACCCACACAAAAACAAACACAAAAACACACACAAAAACACACACACACACAAAAACCCACAAAAACACACAAAAACAAACACACACACAAAAACACACACAAAAACAAAAACACACACAAAAACACACAAAAACAAACACACACACAAAAACACACACACACAAACACACAAAAAAACACACAAAAACACACACAAAAACACACAAAAACACACACAAAAACACACACATAAACACACAAAAACACACACACAAAAACAAACACACAAAAACACACAAAAACAAACACACAAAAACACACCCAAAAACACACCCCAAAACACACACAAAAACACAAACACAAAAACAAACACACACAAAAACACACACAAAAACACACAAAAACAAACACACACACAAAAACACACACACACAAACACACAAAAATACATGCAAAAACAAACACACACACAAACACACAAAAACACACATAAAACACACAAAAACAAACACACACAAACACACTCAAACACACACAAAAACAAACACACAAAAACACACAAAAACACACAAAAACAAACACACACACAAAAACACACACACACACAAAAATACACACACACACAAAAACAAACACACACACACACAAAAACACACACAAAAACACACAAAAACAAACACACACTCAAAAACACACACACACACAAACACACAAAACACACACAAAAACACACACAAAAACACACACAAAAACACAAAAAAACACACAAAAACAAACACACACACAAAAACAAACACAAAAACACACACAAAAACAAACACACACAAAAACAAACACACACAAAAACACAAAAAACACACAAAAACAAACACACACACAAAAACACACACACAAACACACAAAAACACACAAAAACACACAAAAACAAACACACACAAACACACTCAAACACACACAAAAACAAACACACAAAACACACTAAAAACAACAAAAACAAACACACACACAAAAACACACACACACACATAAACACACACACACACACAAAAACACACACAAAAACACACACAAAAACACACACAAAAACACAAAAAAACACACAAAAACAAACACACACACAAAAACAAACACAAAAACACACACAAAAACAAACACACACAAAAACAAACACACACAAAAACACAAAAAAACACACAAAAACAAACACGCACACAAAAACACAAACACAAAAACAAACACACACAAAAACACACACAAAAACACACAAAAACAAACACACACACAAACACACAAAAACACACAAAAACAAACACACACACAAAAACACACACACACACAAACAAACACACACACAAAAACACACACACACAAAAACAAACACACACAAAAACACACACAAAAACAAAAACAAACACAAAAACACACAAAAACAAACACACACACAAAAACACACACACACAAAAACAAACACACACACAAAAACACACACACACACAAAAACAAACACACACACAAACACACACACACACACAAAAACAAACACACACACAAAAACACACAAAAACACACAAAAATAAAAACACACACAAAAACACACACACAAAAACACACAAAAAAACACACACAAAAACACACAAAAACACACACAAAAACAAAAACACACACAAAAACACAAAAAACAACACACACACAAAAACAAACACAAAAACACACACAAAAACAAACACACACAAAAACACAAAAAACACACAAAAACAAACACGCACACAAAAACACAAACACAAAAACAAACACACACAAAAACACACACAAAAACACACAAAAACAAACACACACACAAAAACACACACACAAACACACAAAAACAAACACACACACAAACACTCAAAAACACACACATAAATACACAAAAACAAACACACATACAAAAACACACACACACAAACACACAAAAACACATGCAAAAACACACAAAAACAAACACACACACAAAAACACACACAAAAACACACCCAAAAACACACCCAAAAACACACACAAAAACACATGCAAAAAAAACACACACACAAAAACACACACACACAAAAACAAACTCACAAAAACAAACACAAAAACACACACAAAAACAAACACACACAAAAACACACAAAAAACCACACAAAAACAAACACACACACAAACACTCAAAAACACACACATAAATACACAAAAATAAACACACATACAAAAACACACTCACACAAACACACAAAAACACATGCAAAAACACACAAAAACAAACACACACAGAAAAACACACACAAAAACACACCCAAAAACACACACAAAAACACATGCAAAAACAAACACACACACAAAAACACACACACACACAAAAACAAACTCACAAAAACAAACACAAAAACACACACAAAAACAAACACACACAAAAACACACAAAAAAACACACAAAAACAAACACACACACAAAAACACAAACACAAAAACAAACACACACAAAAACACACACACACAAACACAGAAAAACACACACAAAAACACACACAAAAACAAAACACACACACAAAAACACACACACAAAAACAAACACACACACAAAAACACACACACACAAAAACAAACACACACACAAAAACACACACAAAAACAAAAACAAACACAAAAACACACAAAAACAAACACACACAAAAACACACACAAAAACACACAAAAACAAACACACACACAAAAACACACACACAAACACACAAAAACAAACACACACACAAACACTCAAACACACACACATAAATACACAAAAACAAACACACATACAAAAACACACACACACAAACACACAAAAACACATGCAAAAACACACAAAAACAAACACACACACAAAAACACACACAAAAACACCCAAAAACACACCCAAAAACACACACAAAAACACATGCAAAAACAAACACACACACAAAAACACACAAACACAAAAACAAACTCACAAAAACAAACACAAAAACACACACAAAAACAAACACACACAAAAACACACAAAAAAACACACAAAAACAAACACACACACAAACACTCAAAAACACACACATAAATACACAAAAACAAACACACATACAAAAACACATACACACAAACACACAAAAACACATGCAAAAACACACAAAAACCAACACGTACACAAAAACACACACAAAAACACACCCAAAAACACACACAAAAACACATGCAAAAACAAACACACACACAAAAACACACACACACAAAAACAAACACACACAAAAACACACACACACAAACACAGAAAAACACACAGAAAAACACACACAAAAACAAACACACACACAAAAACACACACACACAAAAACAAACACACACACAAAAACACACACACACAAAAACAAACACACACACAAAAACACACACAAAAACAAAAACAAACACAAAAACACACAAAAACAAACACACACAAAAACACACACAGAACAACAAACACACACACACAAAAACACACACACACAAACACACAAAAACAAACACGCAAACAAACACACAAAAACACACACAAAAACAAACACACACACAAAAACACACAAAAACACACACAAAAACAAACACACACACAAACACACACAAAAACAAACACACAAAAACACACACAAAAACAAACACAAACACAAAAACACACACACACAAAAACAAACACACACACAAAAACACACACACAAAAACACACACACACAAACACAGAAAAACACACACAAAAACACACACAAAAACACACAAAAATAAAAACACACACAAAAACACACACACACAAACACACACAAAAACACACACAAAAACACACAAAAACACACACACAAAAACAAACACACCAAAACACACACAAAAACAAACACACACAAACACACACAAAAACAAACACACAAAAACACACACCAAACACAAACACAAAAACACACACACACAAAAACAAACACAAACACAAAAACACACACACACAAAAAGAAACACACACACAAAAACACACACAAAAACACACAAAAATAAAAACACACACAAAAACACACACACACAAACACACACAAAAACACACACAAAAACACACAAAAACACACACAAAAACAAAAACACACACAAAAACACAAAAAAACACACAAAAACAAACACACACACACAAAAACAAACACACACACACAAAAACAAACACAAAAACACACACAAAAACAAACACACACAAAAACACAAAAAACACACAAAAACAAACACACACACAAAAACACAAACACAAAAACAAACACACACAAAAACACACACAAAAACACACAAAAACAAACACACACACAAAAACACACACACAAACACACAAAAACAAACACACACACAAACGCTCAAAAACACACACATAAATACACAAAAACAAACACACATACAAAAACACACACACACAAACACACAAAAACACATGCAAAAACACACAAAAACAAACACACACACAAAAACACACCCAAAAACACACACAAAAACACACACAAAAACACACACACACAAAAACAAACTCACAAAAACAAACACAAAAACACACACAAAAACAAACACACACAAAAACACACAAAAAAACACACAAAAACAAACACACACACAAACACTCAAAAACACACACATAAATACACAAAAACAAACACACATACAAAAACACACACACACAAACACACAAAAACACATGCAAAAACACACAAAAACAAACACACACACAAAAACACACACAAAAACACACACAAAAACACACACAAAAACACATGCAAAAACAAACACACACACAAAAACACACACACACAAAAACAAACACACACAAAAACACACACACACAAACACAGAAAAACACACACAAAAACACACACAAAAACAAAACACACACACAAAAACACACACACAAAAACAAACACACACACAAAAACACACACACACAAAAACAAACACACACACAAAAACACACACACACAAAAACAAAAACACACCCAAAAACACACACAAAAACACATGCAAAAACAAACACACACACAAAAACACACACACACAAAAACAAACACACACAAAAACACACACACACAAACACAGAAAAACACACACAAAAACACACACAAAAACAAAACACACACACAAAAACACACACACAAAAACAAACACACACACAAAAACACACACACAAAAACAAACACACACACAAAAATACACAAAAACAAACACACACAGAAAAACACACACAAAAACAAAAACAAACACAAAAACACACAAAAACAAACACACACACAAAAACACACACAGAACAACAAACACACACACACAAAAACACACACACACAAACACACAAAAACAAACACGCAAACAAACACACAAAAACACACACAAAAACAAACACACACACAAAAACACACAACAACACACACACAAAAACAAACACACCAAAACACACACAAAAACAAACACACACACAAACACACACAAAAACAAACACACAAAAACACACACAAAAACAAACACAAACACAAAAACACACACACACAAAAACAAACACACACACACAAACACAGAAAAACACACACAAAAACACACACAAAAACAAAAACACACACAAAAACACACACACAAAAACACCCACACAAAAACAAACACAAAAACACACACAAAAACACACACACACACAAAAACCCACAAAAACACACAAAAACAAACACACACACAAAAACACACACAAAAACAAAAACACACACAAAAACACACAAAAACAAACACACACACAAAAACACACACACACAAACACACAAAAAAACACACAAAAACACACACAAAAACACACAAAAACACACACAAAAACACACACAAAAACACACAAAAACACACACACAAAAACAAACACACAAAAACACACAAAAACAAACACACAAAAACACACCCAAAAACACACCCCAAAACACACACAAAAACACAAACACAAAAACAAACACACACAAAAACACACACAAAAACACACAAAAACAAACACACACACAAAAACACACACACACAAACACACAAAAATACATGCAAAAACAAACACACACACAAACACACAAAAACACACATAAAACACACAAAAACAAACACACACAAACACACTCAAACACACACAAAAACAAACACACAAAAACACACAAAAACACACAAAAACAAACACACACACAAAAACACACACACACACAAAAATACACACACACACAAAAACAAACACACACACACACAAAAACACACACAAAAACACACAAAAACAAACACACACTCAAAAACACACACACACACAAACACACAAAAACACACACAAAAACACACACAAAAACACACAAAAACACACACAAAAACACAAAAAAACACACAAAAACAAACACAAACACAAAAACAAACACAAAAACACACACAAAAACAAACACACACAAAAACAAACACACACAAAAACACAAAAAACACACAAAAACAAACACACACACAAAAACACACACACAAACACACAAAAACACACAAAAACACACAAAAACAAACACACACAAACACACTCAAACACACACAAAAACAAACACACAAAACACACAAAAACACTCAAAAACAAACACACACACACACACAAAAACACACACACACACACAAAAACACACACAAAAACACACACAAAAACACAAAAAAACACACAAAAACAAACACACACACAAAAACAAAACACAAAAACACACACAAAAACAAACACACACAAAAACAAACACACACAAAAACAAACACACACAAAAACACAAAAAAACACACAAAAACAAACACGCACACAAAAACACAAACACAAAAACAAACACACACAAAAACACACACAAAAACACACAAAAACAAACACACACACAAACACACAAAAAACACACAAAAACAAACACACACACAAAAACACACACACACACACAAACAAACACACACACAAAAACACACACACACAAAAAACAAACACACAGAAAAACACACACAAAAACAAAAACAAACACAAAAACACACAAAAACAAACACACACACAAAAACACACACACACAAAAACAAACACACACACAAAAACACACACACACACAAAAACAAACACACACACAAAAACACACACACACAAAAACAAACACACACACAAAAACACACAAAAACACACAAAAATAAAAACACACACAAAAACACACGAACAAAAACACACAAAAAAACACACACAAAAACACACAAAAACACACACAAAAACAAAAACACACACAAAAACACAAAAAACAACACACACACAAAAACAAACACAAAAACACACACAAAAACAAACACACACAAAAACACAAAAAACACACAAAAACAAACATGCACACAAAAACACAAACACAAAAACAAACACACACAAAAACACACACAAAAACACACAAAAACAAACACACACACAAAAACACACACACAAACACACAAAAACAAACACACACACAAACACTCAAAAACACACACATAAATACACAAAAACAAACACACATACAAAAACACACACACACAAACACACAAAAACACATGCAAAAACACACAAAAACAAACACACACACAAAAACACACACAAAAACACACCCAAAAACACACACAAAAACACATGCAAAAACAAACACACACACAAAAACACACACACACACAAAAACAAACTCACAAAAACAAACACAAAAACACACACAAAAACAAACACACACAAAAACACACAAAAAAACACACAAAAACAAACACACACACAAAAACACAAACACAAAAACAAACACACACAAAAACACACACACACAAACACAGAAAAACACACACAAAAACACACACAAAAACAAAACACACACACAAAAACACACACACAAAAACAAACACACACACAAAAACACACACACACAAAAACAAACACACACACAAAAACACACACAAAAACAAAAACAAACACAAAAACACACAAAAACAAACACACACAAAAACACACACAAAAACACACAAAAACAAACACACACACAAAAACACACACACAAACACACAAAAACAAACACACACACAAACACTCAAACACACACACATAAATACACAAAAACAAACACACATACAAAAACACACACACACAAACACACAAAAACACATGCAAAAACACACAAAAACAAACACACACACAAAAACACACACAAAAACACCCAAAAACACACCCAAAAACACACACAAAAACACATGCAAAAACAAACACACACACCAAAACACACAAACACAAAAACAAACTCACAAAAACAAACACAAAAACACACACAAAAACAAACACACACAAAAACACACAAAAAAACACACAAAAACAAACACACACACAAACACTCAAAAACACACACATAAATACACAAAAACAAACACACATACAAAAACACATACACACAAACACACAAAAACACATGCAAAAACACACAAAAACCAACACGTACACAAAAACACACACAAAAACACACCCAAAAACACACACAAAAACACATGCAAAAACAAACACACACACAAAAACACACACACACAAAAACAAACACACACAAAAACACACACACACAAACACAGAAAAACACACAGAAAAACACACACAAAAACAAACACACACACAAAAACACACACACACAAAAACAAACACACACACAAAAACACACACACACAAAAACAAACACACACACAAAAACACACACAAAAACAAAAACAAACACAAAAACACACAAAAACAAACACACACAAAAACACACACAGAACAACAAACACACACACACAAAAACACACACACACAAACACACAAAAACAAACACGCAAACAAACACACAAAAACACACACAAAAACAAACACACACACAAAAACACACAAAAACACACACAAAAACAAACACACACACAAACACACACAAAAACAAACACACAAAAACACACACAAAAACAAACACAAACACAAAAACACACACACACAAAAACAAACACACACACAAAAACACACACACACAAACACAGAAAAACACACACAAAAACACACACAAAAACACACAAAAATAAAAACACACACAAAAACACACACACACAAACACACACAAAAACACACACAAAAACACACAAAAACACACACACAAAAACAAACACACCAAAACACACACAAAAACAAACACACACAAACACACACAAAAACAAACACACAAAAACACACACCAAACACAAACACAAAAACACACACACACAAAAACAAACACAAACACAAAAACACACACACACAAAAAGAAACACACACACAAAAACACACACAAAAACACACAAAAATAAAAACACACACAAAAACACACACACACAAACACACACAAAAACACACACAAAAACACACAAAAACACACACAAAAACAAAAACACACACAAAAACACAAAAAAACACACAAAAACAAACACACACACACAAAAACAAACACAAAAACACACACAAAAACAAACACACACAAAAACACAAAAAAACACACAAAAACAAACACACACACAAAAACACAAACACAAAAACAAACACACACAAAAACACACACAAAAACACACAAAAACAAACACACACACAAAAACACACACACAAACACACAAAAACAAACACACACACAAACGCTCAAAAACACACACATAAATACACAAAAACAAACACACATACAAAAACACACACACACAAACACACAAAAACACATGCAAAAACACACAAAAACAAACACACACACAAAAACACACACAAAAACACACCCAAAAACACACACAAAAACACACACAAAAACACACACACACAAAAACAAACTCACAAAAACAAACACAAAAACACACACAAAAACAAACACACACAAAAACACACAAAAAAACACACAAAAACAAACACACACACAAACACTCAAAAACACACACATAAATACACAAAAACAAACACACATACAAAAACACACACACACAAACACACAAAAACACATGCAAAAACACACAAAAACAAACACACACACAAAAACACACACAAAAACACACCCAAAAACACACACAAAAACACATGCAAAAACAAACACACACACAAAAACACACACACACAAAAACAAACACACACAAAAACACACACACAAACACAGAAAAACACACACAAAAACACACACAAAAACAAAACACACACACAAAAACACACACACAAAAACAAACACACACACAAAAACACACACACACAAAAACAAACACACACACAAAAACACACACACACAAAAACAAACACACACACAAAAACACACACAAAAACAAAAACAAACACAAAAACACACAAAAACAAACACACACACAAAAACACACACAGAACAACAAACACACACACACAAAAACACACACACACAAACACACAAAAACAAACACGCAAACAAACACACAAAAACACACACAAAAACAAACACACACACAAAAACACACAAAAACACACACACACAAAAACAAACACACCAAAACACACACAAAAACAAACACACACACAAACACACACAAAAACAAACACACAAAAACACACACAAAAACAAACACAAACACAAAAACACACACACACACAAACAAACACACACACAAAAACACACACAAAAACACACACACAAAAACACCCACACAAAAACAAACACAAAAACACACACAAAAACACACACACACAAAAACCCACAAAAACACACAAAAACAAACACAAAAACAAACACACACACAAACACTCAAAAACACACACATAAATACACAAAAACAAACACACACACAAAAACACACACACACAAACACACAAAAACACACACAAAAACACACACAAAAACACACACAAAAACACACAAAAACACACACACAAAAACAAACACACAAAAACACACACAAAAACAAACACACACACAAACACACAAAAACACACAAAAACAAACACACAAAAACACACCCAAAAACACACACAAAAACACACACAAAAACACAAACACAAAAACAAACACACACAAAAACACACACAAAAACACACAAAAACAAACACACACACAAAAACACACACACACAAACACACAAAAACACATGCAAAAACAAACACACACACAAACACACAAAAACACACATAAAACACACAAAAACAAACACACACAAACACACTCAAACACACACAAAAACAAACACACAAAAACACACAAAAACACACAAAAACAAACACACACACAAAAACACACACACACACAAAAACACACACACACACAAAAACAAACACACACACACACACACAAAAACACACACAAAAACACACAAAAACAAACACACACTCAAAAACACACACACACAAACACACAAAAACACACACAAAAACACACACAAAAACACAAAAAAACACACACAAAAACAAACACACAAAAACACAAAAAAACACACAAAAACAAACACACACACAAAAACAAACACAAAAACACACACAAAAACAAACACACACAAAAACACAAAAAAACACACAAAAACAAACACGCACACAAAAACACAAACACAAAAACAAACACACACAAAAACACACACAAAAACACACAAAAACAAACACACACACAAAAACACACACAAAAACACAAAAAAACACACAAAAACAAACACACACACAAAAACACACACACAAAAACAAACAAACACACAAAAACACACAAAAACAAACACACACAAAAACAAAAACAAACACAAAAACACACAAAAACAAACACACACACAAAAACACACACACACAAAAACAAACACACACACAAAAACACACACACAAAAACAAACACACACACAAAAACACACACACACACAAACACACACAAAAACACACAAAAATAAAAACACACACAAAAACACACAAAAACAAAAACGCAAACAAACACACAAAAACACACACAAAAACACACAAAAACACACACACAAAAACAAACACAAAAACACACACAAAAACAAACACACACAAAAACACACAAAAACACACACAAAAACAAACACACACAAACGCACAAAAACACACAAAAAAACACACAAAAACAAACAAACACACAAAAACACAAACACAAAAACAAACACACACACAAACACACACAAAAACAATCACACACACAAACACACAAAAACACACACATAAATACACAAAAACAAACACACACACAAAAACACACACACACAAAAACAAACACGCACACACAAACACACTCACACAAAAACAATCACACACGAAAACACACACAAAACAAACACACACAAACACACAAAAACACACACAAAAATACACAAAAACAAACACACACACAAAAACACACACACACACACACAAACAAACACACACACACAAACACACTCATAAAAACAAAAACACACACAAAAATACACAAAAACAAACACACACACAAAAACACACACACAAAAACACACAAAAACACACACAAAAACAAACACACACACAAAAACACAAAAAAACAAACACACACACAAAAACACACACAAACACACAAAACCACACACAAAAACACACAAAAACACACACAAAAACAAAAACACACACAAAAACACACAAAAACAAACACACACACAAAAACACACACACACACACAAACACACAAAAACACACACAAAAACAAACACACACACAAACACACACAAACACACACATTAACAAACACACACACAAACACTCAAAAACACACACATAAATACACAAAAACAAACACACATACAAAATCACACACACACAAACACACAAAAACACATGCAAAAACACACACACAAAAACACACACAAAAACACACACAAAAACACATGCAAAAACAAACACACACAAAAACACACAAAAAAACACACAAAAACACAAACACAAAAACAAACACACACAAAAACACACACACACAAACACAGAAAAACACACACAAAAACACACACAAAAACAAAACACACACACAAAAACACACACACAAAAACAAACACACACACAAAAACACACACACACACAAACAAACACACACACAAAAACACACACACACAAAAACAAACACACACACAAAAACACACACAAAAACAAAAACAAACACAAAAACACACAAAAACAAACACACACACAAAAACACACACAGAACAACAAACACACACACACAAAAACACACACACACAAACACACAAAAACAAACACGCAAACAAACACACAAAAACACACACAAAAACAAACACACACACAAAAACACACAAAAACACACACACAAAAACAAACACACCAAATCACACACAAAAACAAACACACACACAAACACACACAAAAACAAACACACAAAAACACACACAAAAACAAACACAAACACAAAAACACACACACACAAAAACAAACACACACACAAAAACACACACACACAAACACAGAAAAACACACACAAAAACACACACAAAAACACACAAAAATAAAAACACACACAAAAACACACACACACAAACACACACAAAAACACACACAAAAACACACACAAAAACACACAAAAACACACACACAAAAACAAACACACCAAACACACACAAAAACAAACACACACAAACACACACAAAAACAAACACACAAAAACACACACAAAAACAAACACAAACACAAAAACACACACACACACAAACAAACACAAACACAAAAACACACACACACAAAAACAAACACACACACAAAAACACACACAAAAACACACAAAAATAAAAACACACACAAAAACACACACACACAAACACACACAAAAACACACACAAAAACACACAAAAACACACACAAAAACAAAAACACACACAAAAACACAAAAAAACACACAAAAACAAACACACACACACAAAAACAAACACAAAAACACACACAAAAACAAACACACACAAAAACACAAAAAAACACACAAAAACAAACACACACACAAAAACACAAACACAAAAACAAACACACACAAAAACACACACAAAAACACACAAAAACAAACACACACACAAAAACACACACACAAACACACAAAAACAAACACACACACAAACGCTCAAAAACACACACATAAATACACAAAAACAAACACACATACAAAAACACACACACACAAACACACAAAAACACATGCAAAAACACACAAAAACAAACACACACACAAAAACACACACACAAAAACACACCCAAAAACACACCCAAAAACACACACAAAAACACACACACACAAAAACAAACTCACAAAAACAAACACAAAAACACACACAAAAACAAACACACACAAAAACACACAAAAAAACACACAAAAACAAACACACACACAAACACTCAAAAACACACACATAAATACACAAAAACAAACACACATACAAAAACACACACACACAAACACACAAAAACACATGCAAAAACACACAAAAACAAACACACACACAAAAACACACACAAAAACACACCCAAAAACACACACAAAAACACATGCAAAAACAAACACACACACAAAAACACACACACACAAAAACAAACACACACAAAAACACACACACACAAACACAGAAAAACACACACAAAAACACACACAAAAACAAAACACACACACAAAAACACACACACAAAAACAAACACACACACAAAAACACACACACACAAAAACACACACACACAAAAACACACACACACAAAAACAAACACACACACAAAAACACACACAAAAACAAAAACAAACACAAAAACACACAAAAACAAACACACACACAAAAACACACACAGAACAACAAACACACACACACAAAAACACACACACACAAACACACAAAAACAAACACGCAAACAAACACACAAAAACACACACAAAAACAAACACACACACAAAAACACACAAAAACACACAAAAACACACACACACAAAAACAAACACACCAAAACACACACAAAAACAAACACACACACAAACACACACAAAAACAAACACACAAAAACACACACAAAAACAAACACAAACACAAAAACACACACACACAAAAACAAACACACACACAAAAACACACACAAAAACACACACACAAAAACACCCACACAAAAACAAACACAAAAACACACACAAAAACACACACACACAAAAACCCACAAAAACACACAAAAACAAACACAAAAACAAACACACACACAAACACTCAAAAACACACACATAAATACACAAAAACAAACACACACACAAAAACACACACACACAAACACACAAAAACACACACAAAAACACACACAAAAACACACACAAAAACACACAAAAACACACACACAAAAACAAACACACAAAAACACACACAAAAACAAACACACACACAAACACACAAAAACACACAAAAACAAACACACAAAAACACACCCAAAAACACACCCAAAAACACACACAAAAACACAAACACAAAAACAAACACACACAAAAACACACACAAAAACACACAAAAACAAACACACACACAAAAACACACACACACAAACACACAAAAACACATGCAAAAACAAACACACACACAAACACACAAAAACACACATAAAACACACAAAAACAAACACACACAAACACACTCAAACACACACAAAAACAAACACACAAAAACACACAAAAACAAACACACACACAAAAACACACACACACAAAAACACACACACACACACAAAAACAAACACACACACACACACACACACACAAAAACACACACAAAAACACACAAAAACAAACACACACTCAAAAACACACACACACAAACACACAAAAACACACACAAAAACACACACAAAAACACAAAAAAACACACACAAAAACAAACAAACACAAAAACACAAAAAAACACACAAAAACAAACACACACACAAAAACAAACACAAAAACACACACAAAAACAAACACACACAAAAACACAAAAAAACACACAAAAACAAACACGCACACAAAAACACAAACACAAAAACAAACACACACAAAAACACACACAAAAACACACAAAAACAAACACACACACAAAAACACACACAAAAACACAAAAAAACACACAAAAACAAACACACACACAAAAACACACACACAAAAACAAACACACAAAAACACACAAAAACAAACACACACAAAAACAAAAACAAACACAAAAACACACAAAAACACACACACACAAAAACAAACACACACACAAAAACACACACACAAAAACAAACACACACACAAAAACACACACACACACAAACACACACAAAAACACACAAAAATAAAAACACACACAAAAACATACAAAAACAAAAACGCAAACAAACACACAAAAACACACACAAAAACACACAAAAACACACACACAAAAACAAACACAAAAACACACACAAAAACAAACACACACAAAAACACACAAAAACACACACAAAAACAAACACACACAAACGCACAAAAACACACAAAAAAACACACAAAAACAAACAAACACACAAAAACACAAACACAAAAACAAACACACACACAAACACACAAAAACAATCACACACACAAACACACAAAAACACACACATAAATACACAAAAACAAACACACACACAAAAACACACACACACAAAAACAAACACACACACACAAACACACTCACACAAAAACAATCACACACGAAAACACACACAAAAACAAACACACACAAACACACAAAAACACACACAAAAATACACAAAAACAAACACACACACAAAAACACACACACACACACAAACAAACACACACACACAAACACACTCATAAAAACAAAAACACACACAAAAATACACAAAAACAAACACACACACAAAAACACACACACAAAAACACACAAAAACACACACAAAAACAAAAACACACACAAAAACACAAAAAAACAAACACACACACAAAAACACACACAAACACACAAAACCACACACAAAAACACACAAAAACACACACAAAAACAAAAACACACACAAAAACACACAAAAACAAACACACACAAAAACACACACACACACACAAACACACAAAAACACACACAAAAACAAACACACACACAAACACACACAAACACACACATTAACAAACACACACACAAACACTCAAAAACACACACATAAATACACAAAAACAAACACACATACAAAATCACACACACACAAACACACAAAAACACATGCAAAAACACACACACAAAAACACACACAAAAACACACACAAAAACACATGCAAAAACAAACACACACAAAAACACACAAAAAAACACACAAAAACACAAACACAAAAACAAACACACACAAAAACACACACACACAAACACAGAAAAACACACACAAAAACACACACAAAAACAAAACACACACACAAAAACACACACACAAAAACAAACACACACACAAAAACACACACACACAAAAACAAACACACACACAAAAACACACACACAAAAACAAACACACACACAAAAACACACACAAAAACAAAAACAAACACAAAAACACACAAAAACAAACACACACACAAAAACACACACAGAACAACAAACACACACACACAAAAACACACACACACAAACACACAAAAACAAACACGCAAACAAACACACAAAAACACACACAAAAACAAACACACACACAAAAACACACAAAAACACACACACAAAAACAAACACACCAAAACACACACAAAAACAAACACACACACAAACACACACAAAAACAAACACACAAAAACACACACAAAAACAAACACAAACACAAAAACACACACACACAAAAACAAACACACACACAAAAACACACACACACAAACACAGAAAAACACACACAAAAACACACACAAAAACAAAAACACACACAAAAACACACACACAAAAACACCCACACAAAAACAAACACAAAAACACACACAAAAACACACACACACACACACACACAAAAACCCACAAAAACACACAAAAACAAACACACACACAAAAACACACACAAAAACAAAAACACACACAAAAACACACAAAAACAAACACACACACAAAAACACACACACACAAACACACAAAAAACACACAAAAACCCACACAAAAACCCACAAAAACACACACAAAAACACACACAAAAACACACAAAAACACACACACAAAAACAAACACACAAAAACACACACAAAAACAAACACACACACAAACACACAAAAACACACAAAAACAAACACACAAAAACACACCCAAAAACACACCCAAAAACACACACAAAAACACAAACACAAAAACAAACACACACAAAAACACACACAAAAACACACAAAAACAAACACACACACAAAAACACACACACACAAACACACAAAAACACATGCAAAAACAAACACACACACAAACACACAAAAACACACATAAAACACACAAAAACAAACACACACAAACACACTCAAACACACACAAAAACAAACACACACACAAAAACACACACACACACAAAAACACACACACACACACAAAAACAAACACACACACACAAAAACACACACAAAAACACACAAAAACAAACACACACTCAAAAACACACACACACACAAACACACAAAAACACACACAAAAACACACACAAAAACACACAAAAACACACACAAAAACACAAAAAAACACACAAAAACAAACACACACACAAATACAAACACAAAAACACACACAAAAACAAACACACACAAAAACAAACACACACAAAAACACAAAAAAACACACAAAAACAAACACGCACACAAAAACACAAACACAAAAACAAACACACACAAAAACACACACAAAAACACACAAAAACAAACACACACACAAAAACACACACACAAACACACAAAAACACACAAAAACAAACACACACACAAAAACACACACACACACAAACAAACACACACACAAAAACACACACACACAAAAACAAACAAACACAAAAACACACACAAAAACAAAAACAAACACAAAAACACACAAAAACAAACACACACACAAAAACACACACACACAAAAACAAACACACACACAAAAACACACACACAAAAACAAACACACACACAAAAACACACACAAAAAGACACACACACAAAAACACACACACAAAAACACACACAAAAACACACAAAAATAAAAACACACACAAAAACACACACACACAAACACACACAAAAACACACACAAAAACACACAAAAACACACACAAAAACAAAAACACACACAAAAACACAAAAAAACACACAAAAACAAACACACACACAAAAACAAACACAAAAACTCACACAAAAACAAACACACACAAAAACACAAAAACACACAAAAACAAACACGCACACAAAAACACAAACACAAAAACAAACACACACAAAAACACACACAAAAACACACAAAAACAAACACACACACAAAAACACACACACAAACACACAAAAACAAACACACACACAAACACTCAAAAACACACACATAAATACACAAAAATAAACACACATACAAAAACACACACACACAAACACACAAAAACACATGCAAAAACACACAAAAACAGACACACACACAAAAACACACACAAAAACACACCCAAAAACACACCCAAAAACACACACAAAAACACATGCAAAAACAAACACACACACAAAAACACACACACACAAAAACAAACTCACAAAAACAAACACAAAAACACACACAAAAACAAACACACACAAAAACACACAAAAAACCACACAAAAACCCACACAAAAACAAACACACACACAAACACTCAAAAACACACACATAAATACACAAAAACAAACACACATACAAAAACACACACACACACAAAAACACATGCAAAAACACACAAACACACACACAAAAACACACACAAAAACACACCCAAAAACACACACAAAAACACATGCAAAAACAAACACACACACAAAAACACACACACACAAAAACAAACTCACAAAAACAAACACAAAAACACACACAAAAACAAACACACACAAAAACACACAAAAAAACACACAAAAACAAACACACACACAAAAACACAAACACAAAAACAAACACACACAAAAACACACACACACAAACACAGAAAAACACACACAAAAACACACACAAAAACAAAACACACACACAAAAACACACACACAAAAACAAACACACACACAAAAACACACACACACAAAAACAAACACACACACAAAAACACACACAAAACCAAAAACAAACACAAAAACACACAAAAACAAACACACACAAAAACACACACAAAAACACACAAAAACAAACACACACACAAAAACACACACACAAACACACAAAAACAAACACACACACAAACACTCAAAAACACACACATAAATACACAAAAACAAACACACATACAAAAACACACACACACAAACACACAAAAACACATGCAAAAACACACAAAAACAAACACACACACAAAAACACACACAAAACACACCCAAAAACACACCCAAAAACACACAAAAACACATGCAAAAACAAACACACACACAAAAACACACACACACAAAAACAAACTCACAAAAACAAACACAAAAACACACACAAAAACAAACACACACAAAAACACACAAAAAAACACACAAAAACAAACACACACACAAACACTCAAAAACACACACATAAATACACAAAAACAAACACACATACAAAAACACACACACACAAACACACAAAAACACATGCAAAAACACACAAAAACAAACACACACACAAAAACACACACAAAAACACACCCAAAAACACACACAAAAACACATGCAAAAACAAACACACACAAAAACACACACACACAAAAACAAACACACACAAAAACACACACACACAAACACAGAAAAACACACACAAAAACACACACAAAAACAAAACACACACACAAAAACACACACACAAAAACAAACACACACACAAAAACACACACACACAAAAACAAACACACACACAAAAACACACACACACAAAAACAAACACACACACAAAAACACACACAAAAACAAAAACAAACACAAAAACACACAAAAACAAACACACACACAAAAACACACACAGAACAACAAACACACACACACAAAAACACACACACACAAACACACAAAAACAAACACGCAAACAAACACACAAAAACACACACAAAAACAAACACACACACAAAAACACACAAAAACACACACACAAAAACAAACACACCAAAACACACACAAAAACAAACACACACACAAACACACACAAAAACAAACACACAAAAACACACACAAAAACACACAAAAACAAACACACACACAAAAACACACACACAAACACACAAAAACACACAAAAACAAACACACACACAAAAACACACACACACACAAACAAACACACACACAAAAACACACACACACACAAACAAACACACACACAAAAACACACACACACAAAAACAAACACACACAAAAACACACACAAAAACAAAAACAAACACAAAAACACACAAAAACAAACACACACACAAAAACACACACACACACAAAAACACACACACACAAACAAACACACACACAAAAACACACACAAAAACACACAAAAATAAAAACACACACAAAAACACACACACACAAACACACACAAAAACACACACAAAAACACACAAAAACACACACAAAAACAAAAACACACACAAAAACACAAAAAAACACACAAAACAAACACACACACAAAAACAAACACAAAAACTCACACAAAAACAAACACACACAAAAACACAAAAACACACAAAAACAAACACGCACACAAAAACACAAACACAAAAACAAACACACACAAAAACACACACAAAAACACACAAAAACAAACACACACACAAAAACACACACACAAACACACAAAAACAAACACACACACAAACACTCAAAAACACACACATAAATACACAAAAATAAACACACATACAAAAACACACACACACAAACACACAAAAACACATGCAAAAACACACAAAAACAAACACACACACAAAAACACACACAAAAACACACCCAAAAACACACCCAAAAACACACACAAAAACACATGCAAAAACAAACACACACACAAAAACACACACAAAAACACACCCAAAAACACACACAAAAACACACACACACAAAAACAAACTCACAAAAACAAACACAAAAACACACACAAAAACAAACACACACAAAAACACACAAAAAAACACACAAAAACAAACACACACACAAACACTCAAAAACACACACATAAATACACAAAAACAAACACACATACAAAAACACACACACACAAACACACAAAAACACATGCAAAAACACACAAAAACAAACACAAAAACACACCCAAAAACACACACAAAAACACATGCAAAAACAAACACACACACAAAAACACACACACACAAAAACAAACTCACAAAAACAAACACAAAAACACACACAAAAACAAACACACGCAAAAACACACAAAAAAACACACAAAAACAAACACACACACAAAAACACAAACACAAAAACAAACACACACAAAAACACACACACACAAACACAGAAAAACACACACAAAAACACACACAAAAACAAAACACACACACAAAAACACACACACAAAAACAAACACACACACAAAAACACACACACACAAAAACAAACACACACACAAAAACACACACACACAAAAACAAACACACACACAAAAACACACACAAAAACAAAAACAAACACAAAAACACACAAAAACAAACACACACACAAAAACACACACAGAACAACAAACACACACACACAAAAACACACACACACAAACACACAAAAACAAACACGCAAACAAACACACAAAAACACACACAAAAACAAACACACACACAAAAACACACACACAAAAACAAACACACCAAAACACACACAAAAACAAACACACACACAAACACACACAAAAACAAACACACAAAAACACACACAAAAACAAACACAAACACAAAAACACACACACACAAAAACAAACACACACACAAAAACACACACACACAAACACAGAAAAACACACACAAAAACACACACAAAAACAAAAACACACACAAAAACACACACACAAAAACACCCACACAAAAACAAACACAAAAACACACACAAAAACACACACACACAAAAACCCACAAAAACACACAAAACAAACACACACACAAAAACACACACAAAAACAAAAACACACACAAAAACACACAAAAACAAACACACACACAAAAACACACACACACAAACACACAAAAAAACACAGAAAAACACACACACAAACACACAAAAACACACACAAAAACACACACACAAAAACAAACACACAAAAACACACACAAAAACAAACACACACACAAAAACACACACACAAAAACAAACACACACACAAAAACACACACACACAAAAACACACACAAAAACACACAAAAATAAAAACACACACAAAAACACACAAAAACAAAAACGCAAACAAACACACAAAAACACACACAAAAACACACAAAAACACACACACAAAAACAAACACAAAAACACACACAAAAACAAACACACACAAAAACACACAAAAACACACACAAAAACAAACACACACACAAACGCACAAAAACACACAAAAAAACACACAAAAACAAACAAACACACAAAAACACAAACACAAAAACAAACACACACACAAACACACACAAAAACAAACACGCACACAAACACACAAAAACACACACATAAATACACAAAAACAAACACACACACAAAAACACACACACACACAAAAACAAACACACACACACAAACACACTCACACAAAAACAATCACACACGAAAACACACACAAAAACAAACACACACAAACACACAAAAACACACACAAAAATACACAAAAACAAACACACACACAAAAACACACACACACACACACACACACACACACAAACAAACACACACACACAAACACACTCACAAAAACAAAAACACACACAAAAATACACAAAAACAAACACAAACACAAAAACACACACACAAAAACACACAAAAACACACACAAAAACAAAAACACACACAAAAAAACAAACACACACACACAAAAACACACACAAACACACAAAACCACACACAAAAACACACAAAAACACACACAAAAACAAAAACACACACAAAAATACACAAAAACAAACACACATACAAAAACACACACACACAAACACACAAAAACACATGCAAAAACACACAAAAACAAACACACACAAAAACACACACAAAAACACACCCAAAATCACACACAAAAACACATGCAAAAACAAACACACACACAAAAACACACACACACAAAAACAAACTTACAAAAACAAACACAAAAACACACACAAAAACAAACACACACAAAAACACACAAAAAACACACAAAAACAAACACACACACAAAAACACAAACACAAAAACAAACACACACAAAAACACACACACACAAACACAGAAAAACACACACAAAAACACACACAAAAACAAAACACACACACAAAAACACACACACAAAAACTAACACACACACAAAAACACACACACACACACAAAAACACACACACACAAAAACAAACACACACACAAAAACACACACACACAAAAACAAACACACACACAAAAACACACACAAAAACAAAAACAAACACAAAAACACACAAAAACAAACACACACACAAAAACACACACAGAACAACAAACACACACACACAAAAACACACACACACAAACACACAAAAACAAACACGCAAACAAACACACAAAAACACACACAAAAACAAACACACACACAAAAACACACACACAAAAACAAACACACCAAAACACACACAAAAACAAACACACACACAAACACACACAAAAACAAACACACAAAAACACACACAAAAACAAACACAAACACAAAAACACACACACACAAAAACAAACACACACACAAAAACACACACACACAAACACAGAAAAACACACACAAAAACACACACAAAAACAAAAACACACACAAAAACACACACACAAAAACACCCACACAAAAACAAACACAAAAACACACACAAAAACACACACACACAAAAACCCACAAAAACACACAAAACAAACACACACACAAAAACACACACAAAAACAAAAACACACACAAAAACACACAAAAACAAACACACACACAAAAACACACACACACAAACACACAAAAAAACACAGAAAAACACACACACAAACACACAAAAACACACACAAAAACACACACAAAAACACACAAAAACACACACACAAAAACAAACACACAAAAACACACACAAAAACAAACACACACACAAAAACACACACACAAAAACAAACACACACACAAAAACACACACACACAAAAACACACACAAAAACACACAAAAATAAAAACACACACAAAAACACACAAAAACAAAAACGCAAACAAACACACAAAAACACACACAAAAACACACAAAAACACACACACAAAAACAAACACAAAAACACACACAAAAACAAACACACACAAAAACACACAAAAACACACACAAAAACAAACACACACACAAACGCACAAAAACACACAAAAAAACACACAAAAACAAACAAACACACAAAAACACAAACACAAAAACAAACACACACACAAACACACACAAAAACAAACACGCACACAAACACACAAAAACACACACATAAATACACAAAAACAAACACACACACAAAAACACACACACACACACAAAAACAAACACACACACACAAACACACTCACACAAAAACAATCACACACGAAAACACACACAAAAACAAACACACACAAACACACAAAAACACACACAAAAATACACAAAAACAAACACACACACAAAAAAACACACACACACACACACACACACACAAACAAACACACACACACAAACACACTCACAAAAACAAAAACACACACAAAAATACACAAAAACAAACACAAACACAAAAACACACACACAAAAACACACAAAAACACACACAAAAACAAAAACACACACAAAAAAACAAACACACACAAAAACACACACAAACACACAAAACCACACACAAAAACACACAAAAACACACACAAAAACAAAAACACACACAAAAACACACAAAAACAAACACACACACAAAAACACACACACACACAAACACACAAAAACACACACAAAAACAAACACACACACAAACACACACAAACACACACAAAAACAAACACACACACAAACACTCAAAAACACACACAAAAACACACACAAAAACAAAACACACACACAAAAACACACACACAAAAACTAACACACACACAAAAACACACACACACACACAAAAACACACACACACAAAAACAAACACACACACAAAAACACACACAAAAACAAAAACAAACACAAAAACACACAAAAACAAACACACACACAAAAACACACACACAAAAACAAACACACCAAAACACACACAAAAACAAACACACACACAAACACACACAAAAACAAACACACAAAAACACACACAAAAACAAACACAAACACAAAAACACACACACACAAAAACAAACACACACACAAAAACACACACACACAAACACAGAAAAACACACACAAAAACACACACAAAAACACACAAAAATAAAAACACACACAAAAACACACACACACAAACACACACAAAAACACACACAAAAACACACAAAAACACACACACAAAAACAAACACACCAAAACACACACAAAAACAAACACACACAAACACACACAAAAACAAACACACAAAAACACACACAAAAACAAACACAAACACAAAAACACACACACACAAAAACAAACACAAACACAAAAACACACACACACAAAAACAAACACACACACAAAAACACACACAAAAACACACAAAAATAAAAACACACACAAAAACACACACACACAAACACACACAAAAACACACACAAAAACACACAAAAACACACACAAAAACAAAAACACACACAAAAACACAAAAAAACACACAAAAACAAACACACACACACAAAAACAAACACAAAAACACACACAAAAACAAACACACACAAAAACACAAAAAAACACACAAAAACAAACACACACACAAAAACACAAACACAAAAACAAACACACACAAAAACACACACAAAAACACACAAAAACAAACACACACACAAAAACACACACACAAACACACAAAAACAAACACACACACAAACGCTCAAAAACACACACATAAATACACAAAAACAAACACACATACAAAAACACACACACACAAACACACAAAAACACATGCAAAAACACACAAAAACAAACACACACACAAAAACACACACAAAAACACACCCAAAAACACACCCAAAAACAAACACAAAAACACACACACACAAAAACAAACTCACAAAAACAAACACAAAAACACACACAAAAACAAACACACACAAAAACACACAAAAAAACACACAAAAACAAACACACACACAAACACTCAAAAACACACACATAAATACACAAAAACAAACACACATACAAAAACACACACACACAAACACACAAAAACACATGCAAAAACACACAAAAACAAACACACACACAAAAACACACACAAAAACACACCCAAAAACACACACAAAAACACATGCAAAAACAAACACACACACAAAAACACACACACACAAAAACAAACTCACAAAAACAAACACAAAAACACACACAAAAACAAACACACGCAAAAACACACAAAAAAACACACAAAAACAAACACACACACAAAAACACAAACACAAAAACAAACACACACAAAAACACACACACACAAACACAGAAAAACACACACAAAAACACACACAAAAACAAAACACACACACAAAAACACACACACAAAAACAAACACACACACAAAAACACACACACACAAAAACAAACACACACACAAAAACACACACACACAAAAACAAACACACACACAAAAACACACACAAAAACAAAAACAAACACAAAAACACACAAAAACAAACACACACACAAAAACACACACAGAACAACAAACACACACACACAAAAACACACACACACAAACACACAAAAACAAACACGCAAACAAACACACAAAAACACACACAAAAACAAACACACACACAAAAACACACAAAAACACACACACAAAAACAAACACACCAAAACACACACAAAAACAAACACACACACAAACACACACAAAAACAAACACACAAAAACACACACAAAAACAAACACAAACACAAAAACACACACACACAAAAACAAACACACACACAAAAACACACACACACAAACACAGAAAAACACACACAAAAACACACACAAAAACAAAAACACACACAAAAACACACACACAAAAACACCCACACAAAAACAAACACAAAAACACACACAAAAACACACACACACAAAAACCCACAAAAACACACAAAACAAACACACACACAAAAACACACACAAAAACAAAAACACACACAAAAACACACAAAAACAAACACACACACAAAAACACACACACACAAACACACAAAAAAACACAGAAAAACACACACACAAACACACAAAAACACACACAAAAACACACACAAAAACACACAAAAACACACACACAAAAACAAACACACAAAAACACACACAAAAACAAACACACACACAAAAACACACACACAAAAACAAACACACACACAAAAACACACACACACAAAAACACACACAAAAACACACAAAAATAAAAACACACACAAAAACACACAAAAACAAAAACGCAAACAAACACACAAAAACACACACAAAAACACACAAAAACACACACACAAAAACAAACACAAAAACACACACAAAAACAAACACACACAAAAACACACACAAAAACAAACACACACACAAACGCACAAAAACACACAAAAAAACACACAAAAACAAACAAACACACAAAAACACAAACACAAAAACAAACACACACACAAACAATCACAAAAACAAACACGCACACAAACACACAAAAACACACACATAAATACACAAAAACAAACACACACACAAAAACACACACACTCACACACAAAAACAAACACACACACACAAACACACTCACACAAAAACAATCACACACGAAAACACACACAAAAACAAACACACACAAACACACAAAAACACACACAAAAATACACAAAAACAAACACACACACAAAAAAAAACACACACACACACACACACACACACACAAACAAACACACACACACAAACACACTCTCAAAAACAAAAACACACACAAAAATACACAAAAACAAACACAAACACAAAAACACACACACAAAAACACACAAAAACACACACAAAAACAAAAACACACACAAAAACACAAAAAAACAAACACACACACACACAAAAACACACACAAACACACAAAACCACACACAAAACCACAAAAACACACACAAAAACAAAAACACACACAAAAACACACAAAAACAAACACACACACAAAAACACACACACACACAAACACACAAAAACACACACAAAAACAAACACACACACAAACACACACAAACACACACAAAAACAAACACACACACAAACACTCAAAAACACACACATAAATACACAAAAACAAACACACATACAAAAACACACACACACAAACACACAAAAACACATGCAAAAACACACAAAAACAAACACACACAAAAACACACACAAAAACACACCCAAAATCACACACAAAAACACATGCAAAAACAAACACACACACAAAAACACACACACACAAAAACAAACTCACAAAAACAAACACAAAAACACACACAAAAACAAACACACACAAAAACACACAAAAAACACACAAAAACAAACACACACACAAAAACACAAACACAAAAACAAACACACACAAAAACACACACACACAAACACAGAAAAACACACACAAAAACACACACAAAAACAAAACACACACACAAAAACACACACACAAAAACAAACACACACACAAAAACACACACACACACACACAAAAACACACACACACAAAAACAAACACACACACACAAACACACACAAAAACAAACACAAAAACACCCAAAAACAAACACACACACAAAAACACACACACAAAAACAAACACACCAAAACACACACAAAAACAAACACACACACAAACACACACAAAAACAAACACACAAAAACACACACAAAAACAAACACAAACACAAAAACACACACACACAAAAACAAACACACACACAAAAACACACACACACAAACACAGAAAAACACACACAAAAACACACACAAAAACACACAAAAATAAAAACACACACAAAAACACACACACACAAACACACACAAAAACACACACAAAAACACACAAAAACACACACACAAAAACAAACACACCAAAACACACACAAAAACAAACACACACAAACACACACAAAAACAAACACACAAAAACACACACAAAAACAAACACAAACACAAAAACACACACACACAAAAACAAACACAAACACAAAAACACACACACACAAAAACAAACACACACACAAAAACACACACAAAAACACACAAAAATAAAAACACACACAAAAACACACACACACAAACACACACAAAAACACACACAAAAACACACAAAAACACACACAAAAACAAAAACACACACAAAAACACAAAAAAACACACAAAAACAAACACACACACACAAAAACAAACACAAAAACACACACAAAAACAAACACACACAAAAACACAAAAAAACACACAAAAACAAACACACACACAAAAACACAAACACAAAAACAAACACACACAAAAACACACACAAAAACACACAAAAACAAACACACACACAAAAACACACACACAAACACACAAAAACAAACACACACACAAACGCTCAAAAACACACACATAAATACACAAAAACAAACACACATACAAAAACACACACACACAAACACACAAAAACACATGCAAAAACACACAAAAACAAACACACACACAAAAACACACACAAAAACACACCCAAAAACACACACAAAAACACACACAAAAACACACACACACAAAAACAAACTCACAAAAACAAACACAAAAACACACACAAAAACAAACACACACAAAAACACAAAAAAAAAACACACAAAAACAAACACACACACAAACACTCAAAAACACACACATAAATACACAAAAACAAACACACATACAAAAACACACACACACAAACACACAAAAACACATGCAAAAACACACAAAAACAAACACACACACAAAAACACACACAAAAACACACCCAAAAACACACACAAAAACACATGCAAAAACAAACACACACACAAAAACACACACACACAAAAACAAACACACACAAAAACACACACACACAAACACAGAAAAACACACACAAAAACACACACAAAAACAAAACACACACAAAAAAACACACACACAAAAACAAACACACACACAAAAACACACACACACAAAAACAAACACACACACAAAAACACACACACACAAAAACAAACACACACACAAAAACACACACAAAAACAAAAACAAACACAAAAACACACAAAAACAAACACACACACAAAAACACACACAGAACAACAAACACACACACACAAAAACACACACACACAAACACACAAAAACAAACACGCAAACAAACACACAAAAACACACACAAAAACAAACACACACACAAAAACACACAAAAACACACACACACAAAAACAAACACACCAAAACACACACAAAAACAAACACACACACAAACACACACAAAAACAAACACACAAAAACACACACAAAAACAAACACAAACACAAAAACACACACACACAAAAACAAACACACACACAAAAACACACACAAAAACACACACAAAAACACACACACACAAAAACCCACAAAAACACACAAAAACAAACACAAAAACAAACACACACACAAACACTCAAAAACACACACATAAATACACAAAAACAAACACACACACAAAAACACACACACACAAACACACAAAAACACACACAAAAACACACACAAAAACACACACAAAAACACACAAAAACACACACACAAAAACAAACACACAAAAACACACAAAAACAAACACACACACAAAAACACACACACACAAACACACAAAAAAACACAGAAAAACACACACACAAACACACAAAAACACACACAAAAACACACACAAAAACACACAAAAACACACACACAAAAACAAACACACAAAAACACACACAAAAACAAACACACACACAAAAACACACACACAAAAACAAACACACACACAAAAACACACACACACAAAAACACACACAAAAACACACAAAAATAAAAACACACACAAAAACACACAAAAACAAAAACGCAAACAAACACACAAAAACACACACAAAAACACACAAAAACACACACACAAAAACAAACACAAAAACACACACAAAAACAAACACACACAAAAACACACAAAAACACACACAAAAACAAACACACACACAAACGCACAAAAACACACAAAAAAACACACAAAAACAAACAAACACACAAAAACACAAACACAAAAACAAACACACACACAAACACACACAAAAACAAACACGCACACAAACACACAAAAACTCACACATAAATACACAAAAACAAACACACACACAAAAACACACACACACACACACAAAAACAAACACACACACACAAACACACTCACACAAAAACAATCACACACGAAAACACACACAAAAACAAACACACACAAACACACAAAAACACATGCAAAAACACACAAAAACAAACACACACACAAAAACACACACAAAAACACACCCAAAAACACACACAAAAACACATGCAAAAACAAACACACACACAAAAACACACACACACAAAAACAAACTCACAAAAACAAACACAAAAACACACACAAAAACAAACACACGCAAAAACACACAAAAAAACACACAAAAACAAACACACACACAAAAACACAAACACAAAAACAAACACACACAAAAACACACACACACAAACACAGAAAAACACACACAAAAACACACACAAAAACAAAACACACACACAAAAACACACACACAAAAACAAACACACACACAAAAACACACACACACAAAAACAAACACACACACAAAAACACACACACACAAAAACAAACATACACACAAAAACACACACAAAAACAAAAACAAACACAAAAACACACAAAAACAAACACACACACAAAAACACACACAGAACAACAAACACACACACACACAAAAACACACACACACAAACACACAAAAACAAACACGCAAACAAACACACAAAAACACACACAAAAACAAACACACACACAAAAACACACAAAAACACACACACAAAAACAAACACACCAAAACACACACAAAAACAAACACACACACAAACACACACAAAAACAAACACACAAAAACACACACAAAAACAAACACAAACACAAAAACACACACACACAAAAACAAACACACACACAAACACACACACACACAAACACAGAAAAACACACACAAAAACACACACAAAAACAAAAACACACACAAAAACACACACACAAAAACACCCACACAAAAACAAACACAAAAACACACACAAAAACACACACACACAAAAACCCACAAAAACACACAAAACAAACACACACACAAAAACACACACAAAAACAAAAACACACACAAAAACACACAAAAACAAACACACACACAAAAACACACACACACAAACACACAAAAAAACACAGAAAAACACACACACAAACACACAAAAACACACACAAAAACACACACAAAAACACACAAAAACACACACACAAAAACAAACACACAAAAACACACACAAAAACAAACACACACACAAAAACACACACACAAAAACAAACACACACACAAAAACACACACACACACAAAAACACACACAAAAACACACAAAAATAAAAACACACACAAAAACACACAAAAACAAAAACGCAAACAAACACACAAAAACACACACAAAAACACACAAAAACACACACACAAAAACAAACACAAAAACACACACAAAAACAAACACACACAAAAACACACACAAAAACAAACACACACACAAACGCACAAAAACACACAAAAAAACACACAAAAACAAACAAACACACAAAAACACAAACACAAAAACAAACACACACACAAACACACACAAAAACAAACACGCACACAAACACACAAAAACACACACATAAATACACAAAAACAAACACACACACAAAAACACACACACACACACACAAAAACAAACACACACACACAAACACACTCACACAAAAACAATCACACACGAAAACACACACAAAAACAAACACACACAAACACACAAAAACACACACAAAAATACACAAAAACAAACACACACACAAAAAAACACACACACACACACACACACACACACACACACACACAAACAAACACACACACACAAACACACTCACAAAAACAAAAACACACACAAAAATACACAAAAACAAACACAAACACAAAAACACACACACAAAAACACACAAAAACACACACAAAAACAAAAACACACACAAAAACACAAAAAAACAAACACACACACACACAAAAACACACACAAACACACAAAACCACACACAAAAACACAAAAACACACACAAAAACAAAAACACACACAAAAACACACAAAAACAAACACACACACAAAAACACACACACACACAAACACACAAAAACACACACAAAAACAAACACACACACAAACACACACAAACACACACAAAAACAAACACACACACAAACACTCAAAAACACACACATAAATACACAAAAACAAACACACATACAAAAACACACACACACAAACACACAAAAACACATGCAAAAACACACAAAAACAAACACACACAAAAACACACACAAAAACACACCCAAAATCACACACAAAAACACATGCAAAAACAAACACACACACAAAAACACACACACACAAAAACAAACTCACAAAAACAAACACAAAAACACACACAAAAACAAACACACACAAAAACACACAAAAAACACACAAAAACAAACACACACACAAAAACACAAACACAAAAACAAACACACACAAAAACACACACACACAAACACAGAAAAACACACACAAAAACACACACAAAAACAAAACACACACACAAAAACACACACACAAAAACAAACACACACACAAAAACACACACACACACACAAAAACACACACACACAAAAACAAACACACACACAAAAACACACACAAAAACAAACACAAAAACACACAAAAACAAACACACACACAAAAACACACACACAAAAACAAACACACCAAAACACACACAAAAACAAACACACACACAAACACACACAAAAACAAACACACAAAAACACACACAAAAACAAACACAAACACAAAAACACACACACACAAAAACAAACACACACACAAAAACACACACACACAAACACAGAAAAACACACACAAAAACACACACAAAAACACACAAAAATAAAAACACACACAAAAACACACACACACAAACACACACAAAAACACACACAAAAACACACAAAAACACACACACAAAAACAAACACACACAAACACACACAAAAACAAACACACAAAAACACACACAAAAACAAACACAAACACAAAAACACACACACACAAAAACAAACACAAACACAAAAACACACACACACAAAAACAAACACACACACAAAAACACACACAAAAACACACAAAAATAAAAACACACACAAAAACACACACACACAAACACACACAAAAACACACACAAAAACACACAAAAACACACACAAAAACAAAAACACACACAAAAACACAAAAAAACACACAAAAACAAACACACACACACAAAAACAAACACAAAAACACACACAAAAACAAACACACACAAAAACACAAAAAAACACACAAAAACAAACACACACACAAAAACACAAACACAAAAACAAACACACACAAAAACACACACAAAAACACACAAAAACAAACACACACACAAAAACACACACACAAACACACAAAAACAAACACACACACAAACGCTCAAAAACACACACATAAATACACAAAAACAAACACACATACAAAAACACACACACACAAACACACAAAAACACATGCAAAAACACACAAAAACAAACACACACACAAAAACACACACAAAAACACACCCAAAAACACACACAAAAACACACACAAAAACACACACACACAAAAACAAACTCACAAAAACAAACACAAAAACACACACAAAAACAAACACACACAAAAACACACAAAAAAACACACAAAAACAAACACACACACACACACAAACACTCAAAAACACACACATAAATACACAAAAACAAACACACATACAAAAACACACACACACAAACACACAAAAACACATGCAAAAACACACAAAAACAAACACACACACAAAAACACACACAAAAACACACCCAAAAACACACACAAAAACACATGCAAAAACAAACACACACACAAAAACACACACACACAAAAACAAACACACACAAAAACACACACACACAAACACAGAAAAACACACACAAAAACACACACAAAAACAAAACACACACAAAAAAACACACACACAAAAACAAACACACACACAAAAACACACACACACAAAAACAAACACACACACAAAAACACACACACACAAAAACAAACACACACACAAAAACACACACAAAAACAAAAACAAACACAAAAACACACAAAAACAAACACACACACAAAAACACACACAGAACAACAAACACACACACACAAAAACACACACACACAAACACACAAAAACAAACACGCAAACAAACACACAAAAACACACACAAAAACAAACACACACACAAAAACACACAAAAACACACACACACAAAAACAAACACACCAAAACACACACAAAAACAAACACACACACAAACACACACAAAAACAAACACACAAAAACACACACAAAAACAAACACAAACACAAAAACACACACACACAAAAACAAACACACACACAAAAACACACACAAAAACACACACAAAAACACACACACACAAAAACCCACAAAAACACACAAAAACAAACACAAAAACAAACACACACACAAACACTCAAAAACACACACATAAATACACAAAAACAAACACACACACAAAAACACACACACACAAACACACAAAAACACACACAAAAACACACACAAAAACACACACAAAAACACACAAAAACACACACACAAAAACAAACACACAAAAACACACAAAAACAAACACACACACAAAAACACACACACACAAACACACAAAAAAACACAGAAAAACACACACACAAACACACAAAAACACACACAAAAACACACACAAAAACACACAAAAACACACACACAAAAACAAACACACAAAAACACACACAAAAACAAACACACACACAAAAACACACACACAAAAACAAACACACACACAAAAACACACACAAAAACACACAAAAATAAAAACACACACAAAAACACACAAAAACAAAAACGCAAACAAACACACAAAAACACACACAAAAACACACAAAAACACACACACAAAAACAAACACAAAAACACACACAAAAACAAACACACACAAAAACACACAAAAACACACACAAAAACAAACACACACACAAGCGCACAAAAACACACAAAAAAACACACAAAAACAAACAAACACACAAAAACACAAACACAAAAACAAACACACACACAAACACACACAAAAACAAACACACACACAAAAACACACACACACACACACAAAAACAAACACACACACACAAACACACTCACACAAAAACAATCACACACGAAAACACACACAAAAACAAACACACACAAACACACAAAAACACACACAAAAATACACAAAAACAAACACACACACAAAAAAACACACACACACACACACACACACAAACAAACACACACACACAAACACACTCACAAAAACAAAAACACACACAAAAATACACAAAAACAAACACAAACACAAAAACACACACACAAAAACACACAAAAACACACACAAAAACAAAAACACACACAAAAACACAAAAAAACAAACACACACACACACAAAAACACACACAAACACACAAAACCACACACAAAAACACACAAAAACACACACAAAAACAAAAACACACACAAAAACACACAAAAACAAACACACACACAAAAACACACACACACAAACACACAAAAACACACACAAAAACAAACACACACACAAACACACACAAACACACACAAAAACAAACACACACACAAACACTCAAAAACACACACATAAATACACAAAAACAAACACACATACAAAAACACACACACACAAACACACAAAAACACATGCAAAAACACACAAAAACAAACACACACAAAAACACACACAAAAACACACCCAAAATCACACACAAAAACACATGCAAAAACAAACACACACACAAAAACACACACACACAAAAACAAACTCACAAAAACACACACAAAAACACAAAATAACACACAGAAACAAACACACACACAAAAACAAACACAAAAACACACACAAAAACAAACACACACAAAAACAAACACACACAAAAACACAAAAAAACACACAAAAACAAACACGCACACAAAAACACAAACACAAAAACAAACACACACAAAAACACACACAAAAACACACAAAAACAAACACACACACAAAAACACACACACAAACACACAAAAACACACAAAAACAAACACACACACAAAAACACACACACACACAAACAAACACACACACAAAAACACACACACACAAAATCAAACACACACAAAAACACACACAAAAACAAAAACAAACACAAAAACACACAAAAACAAACACACACACAAAAACACACACACACAAAAACAAACACACACACAAAAACACACACACACACAAAAACAAACACACACACAAAAACACACACACACAAAAACAAACACACACACAAAAACACACAAAAACACACAAAAATAAAAACACACACAAAAACACACACACACAAACACACACAAAAACACACACAAAAACACACAAAAACACACACAAAAACAAAAACACACACAAAAACACAAAAAACAACACACACACAAAAACAAACACAAAAACACACACAAAAACAAACACACACAAAAACACAAAAAACACACAAAAACAAACACGCACACAAAAACACAAACACAAAAACAAACACACACAAAAACACACACAAAAACACACAAAAACAAACACACACACAAAAACACACACACAAACACACAAAAACAAACACACACACAAACACTCAAAAACACACACATAAATACACAAAAACAAACACACATACAAAAACACACACACACAAACACACAAAAACACATGCAAAAACACACAAAAACAAACACACACACAAAAACACACACAAAAACACACCCAAAAACACACCCAAAAACACACACAAAAACACATGCAAAAACAAACACACACACAAAAACACACACACACAAAAACAAACTCACAAAAACAAACACAAAAACACACACAAAAACAAACACACACAAAAACACACAAAAAACCACACAAAAACAAACACACACACAAACACTCAAAAACACACACATAAATACACAAAAATAAACACACATACAAAAACACACTCACACAAACACACAAAAACACATGCAAAAACACACAAAAACAAACACACACAGAAAAACACACACAAAAACACACCCAAAAACACACACAAAAACACATGCAAAAACAAACACACACACAAAAACACACACACACACAAAAACAAACTCACAAAAACAAACACAAAAACACACACAAAAACAAACACACACAAAAACACACAAAAAAACACACAAAAACAAACACACACACAAAAACACAAACACAAAAACAAACACACACAAAAACACACACACACAAACACAGAAAAACACACACAAAAACACACACAAAAACAAAACACACACACAAAAACACACACACAAAAACAAACACACACACAAAAACACACACACACAAAAACAAACACACACACAAAAACACACACAAAAACAAAAACAAACACAAAAACACACAAAAACAAACACACACAAAAACACACACAAAAACACACAAAAACAAACACACACACAAAAACACACACACAAACACACAAAAACAAACACACACACAAACACTCAAACACACACACATAAATACACAAAAACAAACACACATACAAAAACACACACACACAAACACACAAAAACACATGCAAAAACACCCAAAAACAAACACACACACAAAAACACACACAAAAACACACCCAAAAACACACCCAAAAACACACACAAAAACACATGCAAAAACAAACACACACACAAAAACACACACACACAAAAACAAACTCACAAAAACAAACACAAAAACACACACAAAAACAAACACACACAAAAACACACAAAAAAACACACAAAAACAAACACACACACAAACACTCAAAAACACACACATAAATACACAAAAACAAACACACATACAAAAACACACACACACAAACACACAAAAACACATGCAAAAACACACAAAAACCAACACGTACACAAAAACACACACAAAAACACACACAAAAACACATGCAAAAACAAACACACACACAAAAACACACACACACAAAAACAAACACACACAAAAACACACACACACAAACACAGAAAAACACACACAAAAACACACACAAAAACAAACACACACACAAAAACACACACACACAAAAACAAACACACACACAAAAACACACACACACAAAAACAAACACACACACAAAAACACACACAAAAACAAAAACAAACACAAAAACACACAAAAACAAACACACACAAAAACACATACAAAACAACAAACACACACACACAAAAACACACACACACAAACACACAAAAACAAACACGCAAACAAACACACAAAAACACACACTAAAACAAACACACACACAAAAACACACAAAAACACACACACAAAAACAAACACACCAAAACACACACAAAAACAAACACACACACAAACACACACAAAAACAAACACACAAAAACACACACAAAAACAAACACAAACACAAAAACACACACACACAAAAACAAACACACACACAAAAACACACACACACAAACACAGAAAAACACACACAAAAACACACACAAAAACACACAAAAATAAAAACACACACAAAAACACACACACACAAACACACACAAAAACACACACAAACACACACAAAAACAAACACACCAAACACACACAAAAACAAACACACACAAACACACACAAAAACAAACACACAAAAACACACACAAAAACAAACACAAACACAAAAACACACACACACAAAAACAAACACAAACACAAAAACACACACACACAAAAACAAACACACACACAAAAACACACACAAAAACACACAAAAATAAAAACACACACAAAAACACACACACACAAACACACACAAAAACACACACAAAAACACACAAAAACACACACAAAAACAAAAACACACACAAAAACACAAAAAAACACACAAAAACAAACACACACACACAAAAACAAACACAAAAACACACACAAAAACAAACACACACAAAAACACAAAAAAACACACAAAAACAAACACACACACAAAAACACAAACACAAAAACAAACACACACAAAAACACACACAAAAACACACAAAAACAAACACATACACAAAAACACACACACAAACACACAAAAACAAACACACACACAAACGCTCAAAAACACACACATAAATACACAAAAACAAACACACATACAAAAACACACACAAACACACAAAAACACATGCAAAAACACACAAAAACAAACACACACACAAAAACACACACAAAAACACACCCAAAAACACACCCAAAAACACACACAAAAACACACACACACAAAAACAAACTCACAAAAACAAACACAAAAACACACACAAAAACAAACACACACAAAAACACACAAAAAAACACACAAAAACAAACACACACACAAACACTCAAAAACACACACATAAATACACAAAAACAAACACACATACAAAAACACACACACACAAACACACAAAAACACATGCAAAAACACACAAAAACAAACACACACAAAAACACACACAAAAACACACCCAAAATCACACACAAAAACACATGCAAAAACAAACACACACACAAAAACACACACACACAAAAACA
>JAUIMM010002152.1:60000-73821 GCA_031769625.1 Taudactylus pleione
CACAAACACACACAAAAACAAACACACAAAAACACACAGAAAAACAAACACAAACACAAAAACACACACACACAAAAACAAACACACACACAAAAACACAAACACACAAACACAGAAAAACACACACAAAAACACACACAAAAACAAAAACACACACAAAAACACACACACAAAAACACCCACACAAAAACAAACACAAAAACACACACAAAAACACACACACACAAAAACCCACAAAAACACACAAAAACAAACACAAAAACAAACACACACACAAACACTCAAAAACACACACATAAATACACAAAAACAAACACACACACAAAAACACACACACACAAACACACAAAAACACACACAAAAACACACAAAAACACACACAAAAACACACACAAAAACACACAAAAACACACACACAAAAACAAACACACAAAAACACACACAAAAACAAACACACACACAAAAACACACACACAAAAACAAACACACACACAAAAACACACACACAAAAACACACACAAAAACACACAAAAATAAAAACACACACAAAAACAAACACACAAAAACACACCCAAAAACACACCCAAAAACACACCCAAAAACACAAACACAAAAACAAACACACACAAAAACACACACAAAAACACACAAAAACAAACACACACACAAAAACACACACACACAAACACACAAAAACACATGCAAAAACAAACACACACACAAACACACAAAAACACACATAAAACACACAAAAACAAACACACACAAACACACTCAAACACACACAAAAACAAACACACAAAAACACACAAAAACACACAAAAACAAACACACACACAAAAACACACACACACACACACAAACACACACACACAAAAACAAACACACACACACACACAAAAACACACACAAAAACACACAAAAACAAACACACACTCAAAAACACATACACACACAAACACACAAAAACACACACAAAAACACAAAAAAACACACACAAAAACAAACAAACACAAAAACACAAAAAAACACACAAAAACAAACACACACACTAAAAACAAACACAAAAACCCACACAAAAACAAACACACACAAAAACACAAAAAAACACACAAAAACAAACACGCACACAAAAACACAAACACAAAAACAAACACACACAAAAACACACTCAAAAACACACAAAAACAAACACACACACAAAAACACACACACAAACACACAAAACACACAAAAACAAACACACACACAAAAACACACACACAAAAACAAACAAACACACAAAAACACACAAAAACAAACACACACAAAAACAAAAACAAACACAAAAACACACAAAAACAAACACACACACAAAAACACACACACAAAAACAAACACACACACAAAAACACACACACAAAAACAAACACACACACAAACACACACACACACAAAAACACACACAAAAACACACAAAAATAAAAACACACACAAAAACACACAAAAACAAAAACGCAAACAAACACACAAAAACACACACAAAAACACACAAAAACACACACACAAAAACAAACATAAAAACACACACAAAAACAAACACACACAAAAACACACAAAAACACACACAAAAACAAACACACACACAAACGCACAAAAACACACAAAAAAACACACAAAAACAAACAAACACACAAAAACACAAACACAAAAACAAACACACACACAAACACACACAAAAACAATCACACACACAAACACACAAAAACACACACATAAATACACAAAAACAAACACACACACAAAAACACACACACACAAAAACAAACACACACACACAAACACACTCACACAAAAACAATCACACACGAAAACACACACAAAAACAAACACACACAAACACACAAAAACACACACAAAAATACACAAAAACAAACACACACAAAAACACACACACAAAAACACACACAAAAACAAAAACACACACAAAAACACAAAAAAACAAACACACACACAAACACAGAAAAACACACACAAAAACACACACAAAAACAAAAACACACACAAAAACACACACACAAAAACACCCACACAAAAACAAACACAAAAACACACACAAAAACACACACACACAAAAACCCACAAAAACACACAAAAACAAACACACACACAAAAACACACACAAAAACAAAAACACACACAAAAACACACACAAAAACACACAAAAACAAACACGCACTCAAAAACACAAACACAAAAACAAACACACACAAAAACACACACAAAAACACACAAAAACAAACACACACACAAAAACACACACACAAACACACAAAAACAAACACACACACAAACACTCAAAAACACACACATAAATACACAATAACAAACACACATACAAAAACACACACACACAAACACACAAAAACACATGCAAAAACACACAAAAACAAACACACACACAAAAACACACACAAAAACACACCCAAAAACACACACAAAAACACACACAAAAACACATGCAAAAACAAACACACACACAAAAACACACACACACAAAAACAAACTCACAAAAACAAACACAAAAACACACACAAAAACAAACACACACAAAAACACACAAAAAACCACACAAAAACAAACACACACACAAACACTCAAAAACACACACATAAATACACAAAAACAAACACACATACAAAAACACACACACACAAACACACAAAAACACATGCAAAAACACACAAAAACAAACACACACACAAACACACACAAAAACAGACCCAAAAACACACACAAAAACACATGCAAAAACAAACACACACACAAACACACACACACACAAAAACAAACTCACAAAAACAAACACAAAAACACACACAAAAACAAACACACACAAAAACACACAAAAAAACACACAAAAACAAACACACACACAAAAACACAAACACAAAAACAAACACACACAAAAACACACACACACAAACACAGAAAAACACACACAAAAACACACACAAAAACAAAACACACACACAAAAACACACACACAAAAACAAACACACACACAAAAACACACACACACAAAAACAAACACACACACAAAAACACACACACACAAAAACAAACACACACACAAAAACACACACAAAAACAAAAACAAACACAAAAACACACAAAAACAAACACACACACAAAAACACACACACAAACACACAAAAACAAACACAAAAACAAACACACACAAAAACACACAAAAAAACACACAAAAACAAACACACACAAACACTCAAAAACACACACATAAATACACAAAAACAAACACACATACAAAAACACACACACACAAACACACAAAAACACATGCAAAAACACACAAAAACAAACACACACACAAAAACACACACAAAAACACACCCCAAAACACACACAAAACAAATGCAAAAACAAACACACACACAAAAACACACACACACAAAAACAAACACACACAAAAACACACACACACAAACACAGAAAAACACACACAAAAACACACACAAAAACAAAACACACACACAAAAACACACACACAAAAACAAACACACACACAAAAACACACACACACAAAAACAAACACACACACAAAAACACACACACACAAAAACAAACACACACACAAAATCAAAAACAAACACAAAAACACACAAAAACAAACACACACACAAAAACACACACAGAACAACAAACACACACACACAAAAACACACACACACAAACACACAAAAACAAACACGCAAACAAACACACAAAAACACACACAAAAACAAACACACACACAAAAACACACAAAAACACACACACAAAAACAAACACACCAAAACACACACAAAAACAAACACACACACAAACACACACAAAAACAAACACACAAAAACACACACAAAAACAAACACAAACACAAAAACACACACACACAAAAACAAACACACACACAAAAACACAAACACACAAACACAGAAAAACACACACAAAAACACACACAAAAACAAAAACATACACAAAAACACACACACAAAAACACCCACACAAAAACAAACACAAAAACACACACAAAAACACACACACACAAAAACCAACAAAAACACACAAAAACAAACACAAAAACAAACACACACACAAACACTCAAAAACACACACATAAATACACAAAAACAAACACACACAAAAACACACACACACAAACACACAAAAACACACACAAAAACACACACAAAACACACACAAAACACACACACAAAAACACACAAAAACACACACACAAAAACAAACACACAAAAACACACACAAAAACAAACACACACACAAACACACAAAAACACACAAAAACAAACACACAAAAACACACCCAAAAACACACACAAAAACACAAACACAAAAACAAAAACACACAAAAACACACACAAAAACACACAAAAACAAACACACACACAAAAACACACACACACAAACACACAAAAACACATGCAAAAACAAACACACACAAACACACAAAAACACACATAAAACACACAAAAACAAACACACACAAACACACTCAAACACACACAAAAACAAACACACAAAAACACACAAAAACACACAAAAACAAACACACACACACAAAAACACACACACACACAAAAACAAACACACACACACACACAAAAACACACACAAAAACACACAAAAACAAACACACACTCAAAAACACACACACACAAACACACAAAAACACACACAAAAACACAAAAAAACACACACAAAAACAAACAAACACAAAAACACAAAAAAACACACAAAAACAAACACACACACAAAAACAAACACAAAAACACACACAAAAACAAACACACACAAAAACACAAAAAAACACACAAAAACAAACACGCACACAAAAACACAAACACAAAAACAAACACACACAAAAACACACACAAAAACACACAAAAACAAACACACACACAAAAACACACACACACACAAAAACAAACACACACACACACACAAAAACACACACAAAAACACACAAAAACAAACACACACTCAAAAACACACACACACAAACACACAAAAACACACACAAAAACACACACAAAAACACACCCACAAAAACAAACAAACACAAAAACACAAAAAAACACACAAAAACAAACACACACACAAAAACAAACACAAAAACACACACAAAAACAAACACACACAAAAACACAAAAAAACACACAAAAACAAACACGCACACAAAAACACAAACACAAAAACAAACACACACAAAAACACACACAAAAACACACAAATACAAACACACACACAAAAACACACACAAAAACACAAAAAAACACACAAAAACAAACACACACACAAAAACACACACACAAAAACAAACAAACACACAAAAACACACAAAAAGAAACACACACAAAAACAAAAACAAACACAAAAACACACAAAAACAAACACACACACAAAAACACACACACACAAAAACAAACACACACAGAAAAACACACACACAAAAACAAACACACACACAAAAACACACACACACAAAAACACACACAAAAACACACAAAAATAAAAACACACACAAAAACACACAAAAACAAAAATGCAAACAAACACACAAAAACACACACAAAAACACACAAAAACACACACACAAAAACAAACACAAAAACACACACAAAAACAAACACACACAAAAACACACAAAAACACACAAAAAAACAAACACACACACAAAAGCACAAAAACACACAAAAAAACACACAAAAACAAACAAACACACAAAAACACAAACACAAAAACAAACACACACACAAACACACACAAAAACAATCACACACATAAACACACAAAAACACACACATAAATACACAAAAACAAACACACACACAAAAACACACACACACAAAAACAAACACACACACACAAACACACTCACACAAAAACAATCACACACGAAAACACACACAAAAACAAACACACACAAACACACAAAAACACACACAGAAATACACAAAAACAAACACACACAAACAAACACACACACACAAACACACTCATAAAAACAAAAACACACACAAAAATACACAAAAACAAACACACACACAAAAACACACACACAAAAACACACAAAAACACACACAAAAACAAAAACACACACAAAAACACAAAAAAACAAACACACACACAAAAACACACACAAACACACAAAACCACACACAAAAACACACAAAAACACACACAAAAACAAAAACACACACAAAAACACACAAAAACAAACACACACACAAAAACACACACACACACAAACACACAAAAACACACACAAAAACAAACACACACACAAACACACACATTAACAAACACACACACAAACACTCAAAAACACACACATAAATACACAAAAACAAACACACATACAAAAACACACACACACAAACACACAAAAACACATGCAAAAACACACACACAAAAACACACACAAAAACACACACAAAAACACATGCAAAAACAAACACACACAAAAACACACAAAAAAACACACAAAAACAAACACACACACAAAAACACAAACACAAAAACAAACACACACAAAAACACACACACACAAACACAGAAAAACACACACAAAAACACACACAAAAACAAAACACACACACAAAAACACACACACAAAAACAAACACACACACAAAAACACACACACACAAAAACAAACACACACACAATAACACACACACACAAAAACAAACACACACACAAAAACAAAAACAAACACAAAAACACACAAAAACAAACACACACACAAAAACACACACAGAACAACAAACACACACACACAAAAACACACACACACAAACACACAAAAACAAACACGCAAACAAACACACAAAAACACACACAAAAACAAACACACACACAAAAACACACAAAAACACACACACAAAAACAAACACACCAAAACACACACAAAAACAAACACACACACAAACACACACAAAAACAAACACACAAAAACACACACAAAAACAAACACAAACACAAAAACACACACACACAAAAACAAACACACACACAAAAACACACACACACAAACACAGAAAAACACACACAAAAACACACACAAAAACAAAAACACACACAAAAACACACACACAAAAACAAACACACACACAAAAACACACACAAAAACACACAAAAATAAAAACACACACAAAAACACACACACACACAAACACACACAAAAACACACACAAAAACACACACAAAAACAAAAACACACACAAAAACACAAAAAAACACACAAAAACAAACACACACACAAAAACAAACACAAAAACACACACAAAAACAAACACACACAAAAACACAAAAAAACACACAAAAACAAACACACACACAAAAACACAAACACAAAAACAAACACACACAAAAACACACACAAAAACACACAAAAACAAACACACACACAAAAACACACACACAAACACACAAAAACAAACACACACACAAACACTCAAAAACACACACATAAATACACAAAAACAAACACACATACAAAAACACACACACACAAACACACAAAAACACATGCAAAAACACACAAAAACAAACACACACACAAAAACACACACAAAAACACACCCAAAAACACACCCAAAAACACACACAAAAACACATGCAAAAACAAACACACACACAAAAACACACACACACAAAAAGAAACTCACAAAAACAAACACAAAAACACACACAAAAACAAACACACACAAAAACACACAAAAAAACACACAAAAACAAACACACACACAAACACTCAAAAACACACACATAAATACACAAAAACAAACACACATACAAAAACACACACACACAAACACACAAAAACACATGCAAAAACACACAAAAACAAACACACACACAAAAACACACACAAAAACACACCCCAAAACACACACAAAACACATGCAAAAACAAACACACACACAAAAACACACACACACAAAAACAAACACACACAAAAACACACACACACAAACACAGAAAAACACACACAAAAACACACACAAAAACAAAACACACACACAAAAACACACACACAAAAACAAACACACACACAAAAACACACACACACAAAAACAAACACACACACAAAAACACACACACACAAAAACAAACACACACACAAAAACACACACAAAAACAAAAACAAACACAAAAACACACAAAAACAAACACACACACAAAAACACACACAGAACAACAAACACACACACACAAAAACACACACACACAAACACACAAAAACAAACACGCAAACAAACACACAAAAACACACACAAAAACAAACACACACACAAAAACACACAAAAACACACACACAAAAACAAACACACCAAAACACACACAAAAACAAACACACACACAAACACACACAAAAACAAACACACAAAAACACACACAAAAACAAACACAAACACAAAAACACACACACACAAAAACAAACACACACACAAAAACACAAACACACAAACACAGAAAAACACACACAAAAACACACACAAAAACAAAAACACACACAAAAACACACACACAAAAACACCCACACAAAAACAAACACAAAAACACACACAAAAACACACACACACAAAAACCAACAAAAACACACAAAAACAAACACAAAAACAAACACACACAAACACTCAAAAACACACACATAAATACACAAAAACAAACACACACACAAAAACACACACACACAAACACACAAAAACACACACAAAAACACACAAAAACACACACAAAAACACACACAAAAACACACAAAAACACACACACAAAAACAAACACACAAAAACACACACAAAAACAAACACACACACAAACACACAAAAACACACAAAAACAAACACACAAAAACACACCCAAAAACACACACAAAAACACAAACACAAAAACAAAAACACACAAAAACACACACAAAAACACACAAAAACAAACACACACACAAAAACACACACACACAAACACACAAAAACACATGCAAAAACAAACACACACACAAACACACAAAAACACACATAAAACACACAAAAACAAACACACACAAACACACTCAAACACACACAAAAACAAACACACAAAAACACACAAAAACACACAAAAACAAACACACACACACAAAAACACACACACACACACAAAAACAAACACACACACACACACAAAAACACACACAAAAACACACAAAAACAAACACACACTCAAAAACACACACACACAAACACACAAAAACACACACAAAAACACAAAAAAACACACACAAAAACAAACAAACACAAAAACACAAAAAAACACACAAAAACAAACACACACACAAAAACAAACAAAAAACACACACAAAAACAAACACGCACACAAAAACACAAACACAAAAACAAACACATACAAAAACACACACAAAAACACACAAAAACAAACACACACACAAAAACACACACAAAAACACAAAAAAACACACAAAAACAAACACACACACAAAAAAACACACACAAAAACAAACAAACACACAAAAACACACAAAAACAAACACACACAAAAACAAAAACAAACACAAAAACACACAAAAACAAACACACACACAAAAACACACACACACAAAAACAAACACACACACAAAAACACACACACAAAAACAAACACACACACAAAAACACACACACACAAAAACACACACAAAAACACACAAAAATAAAAACACACACAAAAACACACAAAAACAAAAACGCAAACAAACACACAAAAACACACACAAAAACACACAAAAACACACACACAAAAACAAACACAAAAACACACACAAAAACAAACACACACAAAAACACACAAAAACACACACAAAAACAAACACACACACAAACGCACAAAAACACACAAAAAACACACAAAAACAAACAAACACACAAAAACACAAACACAAAAACAAACACACACACAAACACACACAAAAACAATCACACACACAAACACACAAAAACACACACATAAATACACAAAAACAAACACACACACAAAAACACACACACACACACACAAACAAACACACACACACAAACACACTCACACAAAAACAATCACACACGAAAACACACACAAAAACAAACACACACAAACACACAAAAACACACACAAAAATACACAAAAACAAACACACACACAAAAACACACACACACACACACAAACAAACACACACACACAAACACACTCATAAAAACAAAAACACACACAAAAATACACAAAAACAAACACACACACAAAAACACACACACAAAAACACACAAAAACACACACAAAAACACAAAAAAACAAACACACACACAAAAACACACACAAACACACAAAACCACACACAAAAACACACAAAAACACACACAAAAACAAAAACACACACAAAAACACACAAAAACAAACACACACACAAAAACACACACACACACAAACACACAAAAACACACACAAAAACAAACACACACACAAACACACACAAACACACACATTAACAAACACACACACAAACACTCAAAAACACACACATAAATACACAAAAACAAACACATACAAAAACACACACACACAAACACACAAAAACACATGCAAAAACACACACACAAAAACACACACAAAAACACACACAAAAACACATGCAAAAACAAACACACACAAAAACACACAAAAAAACACACAAAAACAAACACACACACAAAAACACAAACACAAAAACAAACACACACAAAAACACACACACACAAACACAGAAAAACACACAGAAAAACACACACAAAAACAAAACACACACACAAAAACACACACACAAAAACAAACACACACACAAAAACACACACACATAAAAACAAACACACACACAAAAACACACACACACAAAAACAAACACACACACAAAAACACACACAAAAACAAAAACAAACACAAAAACACACAAAAACAAACACACACACAAAAACACACACAGAACAACAAACACACACACACAAAAACACACACACACAAACACACAAAAACACACACAAAAACAAACACACACACAAAAACACACAAAAACACACACACAAAAACAAACACACCAAAACACACACAAAAACAAACACACACACAAACACACACAAAAACAAACACACAAAAACACACACAAAAACAAACACAAACACAAAAACACACACACACAAAAACAAACACACACACAAAAACACACACACACAAACACAGAAAAACACACACAAAAACACACACAAAAACAAAAACAATCACAAAAACACACACACAAAAACACCCACACAAAAACAAACACAAAAACACACACAAAAACACACACACACACACACACACACACACACACAAAAACCCACAAAAACACACAAAAACAAACACACACACAAAAACACACACAAAAAAAAAACACACACAAAAACACACAAAAACAAACACACACACAAAAACACACACACACAAACACACAAAAAAACACACAAAAACACACACAAAAACACACAAAAACACACACAAAAACACACAAAAACACACACACAAAAACAAACACACAAAAACACACACAAAAACAAACACACACACAAACACACAAAAACACACAAAAACAAACACACAAAAACACACCCAAAAACACACACAAAAACACACACAAAAACACAAACACAAAAACAAACACACACAAAAACACACACAAAAACACACAAAAACAAACACACACACAAAAACACACACACACAAACACACAAAAACACATGCAAAAACAAACACACACACAAACACACAAAAACACACATAAAACACACAAAAACAAACACACACAAACACACTCAAACACACACAAAAACAAACACACACACAAAAACACACACACACACAAAAACACACACACACACAAAAACAAACACACACACACACACAAAAACACACAAAAACAAACACACACTCAAAAACACACACACACAAACACACAAAAACACACACAAAAACACACACAAAAACACACAAAAACACACACAAAAACACAAAAAACACACAAAAACAAACACACACACAAAAACAAACACAAAAACACACACAAAAACAAACACACACAAAAACAAACACACACAAAAACACAAAAAAACACACAAAAACAAACACGCACACAAAAACACAAACACAAAAACAAACACACACAAAAACACACACAAAAACACACAAAAACAAACACACACATAAAAACACACACACAAACACACAAAAACACACAAAAACAAACACACACACAAAAACACACACACACACACAAACAAACACACACACAAAAACACACACACACAAAAACAAACACACACAAAAACACACACAAAAACAAAAACAAACACAAAAATACACAAAAACAAACACACACACAAAAACACACACACACACAAAAACAAACACACACACAAAAACACACACACAAAAACAAACACACACACAAAAACACACACACACAAAAACAAACACACACACAAAAACACACAAAAATAAAAACACACACAAAAACACACACACACAAACACACAAAAACACACAAAAACAAACACACACACAAAAACACACACACACACACACAAACAAACACACACACAAAAACACACACACACAAAAACAAACACACACAAAAACACACACAAAAACAAAAACAAACACAAAATACACAAAAACAAACACACACACAAAAACACACACACACACAAAAACAAACACACACCAAAAACACACACACAAAAACAAACACACACACAAAACACACACACACAAAAACAAACACACACACAAAAACACACACAAAAACACACAAAAATAAAAACACACACAAAAACACACACACACAAACACACACAAAAACACACACAAAAACACACAAAAACACACACAAAAACAAAACACACACAAAAACACAAAAAAACACACAAAAACAAACACACACACAAAAACAAACACAAAAACACACACAAAAACAAACACACACAAAAACACACAAAAACAAACACGCACACAAAAACACAAACACAAAAACAAACACACACAAAAACACACACAAAAACACACAAAAACAAACACACACACAAAAACACACACACAAACACACAAAAACAAACACACACACAAACACTCAAAACACACACATAAATACACAAAAACAAACACACATACAAAAACACACACACACAAACACACAAAAACACATGCAAAAACACACAAAAACAAACACACACACAAAAACACACACAAAAACACACCCAAAAACACACCCAAAACACACACAAAAAACACGCAAAAACAAACACACACACAAAACACACACACACAAAAACAAACTCACAAAAACAAACACAAAAACACACACAAAAACAAACACACACAAAAACACACAAAAAACCACACAAAAACAAACACACACAACACTCAAAAACACACACATAAATACACAAAAACAAACACACATACAAAAACACACACACACAAACACACAAAACACATGCAAAAACACACAAAAACAAACACACACACAAAAACACACACAAAAACACACCCAAAGACACACACAAAAACACATGCAAAAACAAACACACACACAAAAACACACACACACAAAAACAAACTCACAAAAACAAACACAAAAACACACACAAAAACAAACACACACAAAAACACACAAAAAAACACACAAAAACAAACACACACACAAAAACACAAACACAAAAACAAACACACACAAAAACACACACA
>JAUIMM010002153.1:0-257500 GCA_031769625.1 Taudactylus pleione
GGAGGAGACAGGACACCGTGTAATGCAGCTATAGGAGGAGACAGGACACCGTGTAATGCAGCTATAGGAGGAGACAGGACACCGTGTAATGCGGCTATAGGAGGAGACAGGACACCGTGTAATGCGGCTATAGGAGGAGACAGGACACCGTGTAATGCGGCCATAGGAGGAGATAGGACACTGTGTAATGCGGCTATAGGAGGAGACACCGTGTAATGCAGCTATAGGAGGAGACAGGACACTGTGTAATGCAGCTATAGGAGGAGACACCGTGTAATGCAGCTATAGGAGGAGACAGGACACCGTGTAATGCAGCTATAGGAGGAGACAGGACACCGTGTAATGCAGCTATAGGAGGAGACAGGACACTGTGTAATGCAGCTATAGGAGGAGACACCGTGTAATGCAGCTATAGGAGGAGACAGGACACCGTGTAATGCAGCTATAGGAGGAGACAGGACACCGTGTAATGCGGCTATAGGAGGAGACACCGTGTAATGCAGCTATAGGAGGAGACACCAAGTAATGCAGCTATAGGAGGAGACAGGACACCGTGTAATGCAGCTATTGCAGGAGACACAGTGTAATGCAGCTTTAGGAGGAGACAGGACACCGTGTAATGCAGCTATAGGAGGAGACAGGACACCGTGTAATGCAGCTATAGGAGGAGACAGGACACCGTGTAATGCGGCTATAGGAGGAGACACCGTGTAATGCGGCTATAGGAGGAGACACCGTGTAATGCAGCTATAGGAGGAGACAGGACACTGTGTAATGCAGCTATAGGAGGAGACACCGTGTAATGCGGCTATAGGAGGAGACAGGACACCGTGTAATGCAGCTATAGGAGGAGACAGGACACCGTGTAATGCAGCTATAGGAGGAGACACCGTGTAATGCAGCTATAGGAGGAGACACCGTGTAATGCAGCTATAGGAGGAGACAGGACACCGTGTAATGCAGCTATAGGAGGAGACAGGACACCGTGTAATGCAGCTATAGGAGGAGACAGGACACCGTGTAATGCAGCTATAGGAGGGGACAGGACACCGTGTAATGCAGCTATAGGAGGAGACAGGACACCGCGTAATGCAGCTATAGGAGGAGACACCGTGTAATGCGGCTATAGGAGGAGACACCGTGTAATGCGGCTATAGGAGGAGACACCGTGTAATGCGGCTATAGGAGGAGACACCGTGTAATGCAGCTATAGGAGGAGACACCGTGTAATGCAGCTATAGGAGGAGACAGGACACCGTGTAATGCAGCTATAGGAGGAGACACCGTGTAATGCAGCTATAGGAGGAGACACCGTGTAATGCAGCTATAGGAGGAGACAGGACACCGTGTAATGCAGCTATAGGAGGAGACACCGTGTAATGCAGCTATAGGAGGAGACAGGACACCGTGTAATGCAGCTATTGGAGGAGACACCGTGTAATGCAGCTATAGGAGGAGACAGGACACCGTGTAATGCAGCTATAGGAGGAGACAGGACACCGTGTAATGCAGCTATAGGAGGAGACAGGACACCGTGTAATGGAGCTATAGGAGGAGACAGGACACCGTGTAAAGCAGCTATAGGAGACAGGACACAGTGTAATGCAGCTATAGGAGGAGACACCGTGTAATGCAGCCATAGGAGGAGACAGGACACCGTGTAATGCAGCTATAGGAGAAGACGGGACACCGTGTAATGCAGCTATAGGAGGAGACACCGTGTAATGCGGCTATAGGGGGAGACAGGACACCGTGTAATGCAGCTATAGGAGAAGACGGGACACCGTGTAATGCAGCTATAGGAGGAGACACCGTGTAATGCGGCTATAGGGGGAGACAGGACACCGTGTAATGCAGCTATAGGAGGAGACACCGTGTAATGCAGCTAGAGGAGACAGGACACCGTGTAATGCAGCTATAGGAGGAGGCAGGACACCGTGTAATGCAGCTATAGGAGGAGACAGGACACCGTGTAATGCAGCCATAGGAGGAGACAGGACACCGTGTAATGCAGCTATAGGAGGAGACAGGACACCGTGTAATGCAGCTATAGGAGACAGGACACCGTGTAATGCGGCTATAGGAGGAGACACCGTGTAATGCAGCTATAGGAGGAGACAGGACACCGTGTAATGCAGCTATAGGAGACAGGACACCGTGTAATGCGGCTATAGGAGGAGACACCGTGTAATGCAGCTATAGGAGGAGACAGGACACCGTGTAATGCAGCTATAGGAGGAGACAGGACACCGTGTAATGCAGCTATAGGAGGAGACACCAAGTAATGCAGCTATAGGAGGAGACACCGTGTAATGCAGCTATAGGAGGAGACAGGACACCGTGTAATGCAGCTATAGGAGGAGACAGGACACCGTGTAATGCAGCTATAGGAGGAGACACCGTGTAATGCAGCTATAGGAGGAGACAGGACACCGTGTAATGCAGCTATAGGAGGAGACACCGTGTAATGCAGCTATAGGAGGAGACAGGACACCGTGTAATGCAGCTATAGGAGGAGACAGGACACCGTGTAATGCAGCTATAGGAGGAGACAGGACACCGTGTAATGCAGCTATAGGAGGAGACAGGACACCGTGTAATGCAGCTATAGGAGGAGACAGGACACCGTGTAATGCGGCTATAGGAGGAGACACCGTGTAATGCAGCTATAGGAGAAGACGGGACACCGTGTAATGCAGCTATAGGAGGAGACACCGTGTAATGCAGCTATAGGAGGAGACAGGACACCGTGTAATGGAGCTATAGGAGGAGACAGGACACCGTGTAATGCAGCTATAGGAGGAGACACCGTGTAATGCAGCTATAGGAGGAGACAGGACACCGTGTAATGCAGCTATAGGAGGAGACAGGACACAATGTAATGCAGCTATAGGAGGAGACAGGACACCGTGTAATGCAGCTATAGGGGGAGACAGGACACCGTGTAATGCAGCTATAGGAGGAGACACCAAGTAATGCAGCTATAGGAGGAGACAGGACACCGTGTAATGCAACTATAGGAGGAGACAGGACACCGTGTAATGCAGCTATAGGAGGAGACAGGACACCGTGTAATGCAGCTATAGGAGGAGACAGGACACCGTGTAATGCAGCTATAGGAGGAGACAGGACACCGTGTAATGCGGCTATAGGAGGAGACACCGTGTAATGCAGCTATAGGAGAAGACGGCACACCGTGTAATGCAGCTATAGGAGGAGACACCGTGTAATGCAGCTATAGGGGGAGACAGGACACCGTGTAATGCAGCTATTGGGGGAGACATCGTGTAATGCAGCTATAGGAAGAGACAGGACACCGTGTAATGCAGCTATAGGAGACAGGACACCATGTAATGCAGCTATAGGAGGAGACAGGACACCGTGTAATGCAGCTATAGGAGGAGACAGGACACCGTGTAATGCGGCTATAGGAGGAGACAGGACACCGTGTAATGCAGCTATAGGAGGAGACACCGTGTAATGCAGCTATAGGAGTAGACACCGTGTAATGCAGCTATAGGAGGAGACAGGACACCGTGTAATGCAGCTATAGGAGGAGACACCGTGTAATGCAGCTATAGGAGGAGACAGGACACCGTGTAATGCGGCTATAGGAGGAGACACCGTGTAATGCAGCTATAGGAGGAGACACCGTGTAATGCAGCTATAGGAGGAGACACCGTGTAATGCAGCTATAGGAGGAGACACCGTGTAATGCAGCTATAGGAGGAGACACCGTGTAATGCAGCTATAGGAGGAGACAGGACACCGTGTAATGCAGCTATAGGAGGAGACACCGTGTAATGCAGCTATAGGGGGAGATAGGACACCGTGTAATGCAGCTATAGGAGGAGACAGGACACCTTGTAATGCAGCTATAGGAGGAGACAGGACACCGTGTAATGCAGCTATAGGAGGAGACACCGTGTAATGCAGCTATAGGAGGAGACAGGACACCGTGTAATGCAGCTATAGGAGGAGACAGGACACCGAGTAATGCAGCTATAGGAGGAGACAGGACACCGTGTAATGCAGCTATAGGAGGAGACAGGACACCGTGTAATGCAGCTATAGGAGGAGACACCGTGTAATGCAGCTATAGGAGGAGACAGGACACTGTGTAAAGCAGCTATAGGAGGAGACAGGACACCGTGTAATGCAGCTATAGGAGGAGACAGGACACCGTGTAATGCAGCTATAGGAGGAGACAGGACACCGTGTAATGCGGCTATAGGAGGAGACACCGTGTAATGCGGCTATAGGAGGAAACAGGACACCGTGTAATGCCGCTATAGGAGGAGACACCGTGTAGTGCAGCTATAGGAGGAGACAGGACACCGTGTAATGCGGCTATAGGAGGAGACACCGTGTAATGCAGCTATAGGGGGACACACCGTGTAATGCAGCTATAGGAGGAGACACCAAGTAATGCAGCTATAGGAGGAGACACCGTGTAATGCAGCTATAGGAGGAGACAGGACACCGTGTAATGCAGCTATAGGAGGAGACACCAAGTAATGCAGCTATAGGAGGAGACGGGACACCGTGTAATGCAGCTATAGGAGGAGACAGGACACCGTGTAATTCAGCTATAGGAGGAGATACCGTGTAATGCAGCTATAGGAGGAGACAGGACACCGTGTAATGCGGCTATAGGAGGAGACACCGTGTAATGCAGCTATAGGGGGAGACACCAAGTAATGCAGCTATAGGAGGAGACACCGTGTAATGCAGCTATAGGAGGAGACAGGACACCGTGTAATGCAGCTATAGGAGGAGACACCAAGTAATGCAGCTATAGGAGGAGACAGGACACCGTGTAATGCAGCTATAGGAGGAGACAGGACACCGTGTAATGCAGCTATAGGAGGAGACACCAAGTAATGCAGCTATAGGAGGAGACAGGACACCGTGTAATGCAGCTATAGGAGGAGACACCGTGTAATGCAGCTATAGGAGGAGACAGGACACCGTGTAATGCAGCTATAGGAGGAGACACCAAGTAATGCAGCTATAGGAGGAGACAGGACACCGTGTAATGCAGCTATAGGGGGAGACAGGACACCGTGTAATGCAGCTATAGGAGGAGACACCGTGTAATGCAGCTATAGGAGGAGACACCGTGTAATGCAGCTATAGGAGGAGACAGGACACAGTGTAATGCAGCTATAGGAGGAGACACCGTGTAATGCAGCTATAGGAGGAGACAGGACACCGTGTAATGCGGCTATAGGAGGAGACAGGACACCGTGTAATGCAGCTATAGGAGGAGACAGGACACCGTATAATGCAGCTATAGGAGGAGACACCGTGTAATGCAGCTATAGGAGGAGACAGTACACCGTGTAATGCAGCTATAGGAGGAGAGAGGACACCGTGTAATTCAGCTATAGGAGGAGACAGGACACCGTGTAATGCAGCTATAGGAGGAGACAGGAAACCGCGTAATGCAGCTATAGGAGGGGACAGGACACCGTGTAATGCAGCTATAGGAGGAGACAGGACACCGCGTAATGCAGCTATAGGAGGAGACACCGTGTAATGCGGCTATAGGAGGAGACACCGTGTAATGCGGCTATAGGAGGAGACACCGTGTAATGCGGCTATAGGAGGAGACAGGACACCGTGTAATGCAGCTACAGGAGACAGGACACCGTGTAATGCAGCTATAGGAGGAGACAGGACACCGTGTAATGAGGCTAATGTGTAATAATAAGTGTTCCTCTATCTCCCCATAGTGCCCATCACCTCTCTCATTATATCCTATCAGTGTGTAATAATAAGTGTTCCTGTATCTCCCCATAGTGCCCATCACCTCTCTCTCATTATATCCTATCAGTGTGTAATAAGTGTTCCTGTATCTCCCCATAGTGCCCATCATCTCTCTCTCATTATATCCTATCAGTGTGTAATAAGTGTTCCTGTATCTCCCCATAGTGCCCATCGCCTCTCTCTCTCATTATATCCTATCAGTGTGTAATAATAAGTGTTCCTGTATCTCCCCATAGTGCCCATCACCTCTCTCTCTCATTATATCCTATCAGTGTGTAATAATAAGTGTTCCTGAATCTCCCCATAGTGCCCATCACCTCTCTCTCATTATATCCTATCAGTGTGTAATAATAAGTGTTCCTGTATCTCTCCATAGTGCCCATCGCCTCTCTCTCTCATTATATCCTATCAGTGTGTAATAATAAGTGTTCCTCTATCTCCCCATAGTGCCCATCACCTCTCTCTCATTATATCCTATCAGTGTGTAATAATAAGTGTTCCTGTATCTCCCCATAGTACCCATCACCTCTCTCTCTCTCTCATTATATCCTATCAGTGTGTAATAATAAGTGTTCCTCTATCTCCCCATAGTGCCCATCACCTCTCTCTCTCATTATATCCTATCAGTGTGTAATAATAAGTGTTCCTGTATCTCCCCATAGTGCCCATCACCTCTCTCATTATATCCTATCAGTGTGTAATAATAAGTGTTCCTGTATCTCCCCATAGTGCCCATCACCTCTCTCTCTCTCATTATATCCTATCAGTGTGTAATAATAAGTATTCCTGTATCTCCCCATAGTGCCCATCACCTCTCTCTCTCATTATATCCTATCAGTGTGTAATAATAAGTGTTCCTGTATCTCCCCATAGTGCCCATCCCCTCTCTCTCATTATATCCTATCAGTGTGTAATAAGTGTTCCTCTATCTCCCCATAGTGCCCATCACCTCTCTCTCTCATTATATCCTATCAGTGTGTAATAATAAGTGTTCCTGTATCTCCCCATAGTGCCCATCACCTCTCTCTCATTATATCCTATCAGTGTGTAATAATAAGTGTTCCTGTATCTCCCCATAGTGCCCATCACCTCTCTCTCTCATTATATCCTATCAGTGTGTAATAATAAGTGTTCCTGTATCTCCCCATAGTGCCCATCACCTCTCTCTCATTATATCCTATCAGTGTGTAATAATTAAGTGTTCCTGTATCTCCCCATGGTGCCAATCACCTCTCTCTCTCATTATATCCTATCAGTGTGTAATAATAAGTGTTCCTGTATCTCCCCATAGTGCCCATCCCCTCTCTCTCATTATATCCTATCAGTGTGTAATAAGTGTTCCTGTATCTCCCCATAGTGCCCATCACGTCTCTCTCATTATATCCTATCAGTGTGTAATAATAAGTGTTCCTGTATCTCCCCATAGTGCCCATCACCTCTCTCTCTCTCATTATATCCTATCAGTGTGTAATAATAAGTGTTCCTGTATCTCCCCATAGTGCCCATCACCTCTCTCTCTCATTATATCCCATCATTGTGTAATAATAAGTGTTTCTGTATCTCTCCATAGTGCCCATCACCTCTCTCATTATATCCCATCAGTGTGTAATAATAAGTGTTCCTGTATCTCCCCATAGTGCCCATCACCTCTCTCTCATTATATCCTATCAGTGTGTAATAATAAGTGTTCCTGTATCTCCACATAGTGCCCATCACCTCTCTCTCTCATTATATCCCATCATTGTGTAATAATAAGTGTTCCTGTATCTCTCCATAGTGCCCATCACCTCTCTCTCATTATATCCTATCAGTGTGTAATAATACGTGTTCCTGTATATCCCCATAGTGCCCATCACCTCTCTCTCTCTCATTATATCCTATCAGTGTGTAATAATAAGTGTTCCTGTATCTCTCCATAGTGCCCATCACCTCTCTCTCATTATATCCTATCAGTGTGTAATAATAAGTGTTCCTGTATCTCCCCATAGTGCCCATCCCCTCTCTCTCTCATTATATCCTATCAGTGTGTAATAATAAGTGTTCCTGTATCTCCCCATAGTGCCCATCACCTCTCTCTCTCATTATATCCTATCAGTGTGTAATAATAAGTGTTCCTGTATCTCCCCATAGTGCCCATCACCTCTCTCTCTCATTATATCCTATCAGTGTGTAATAATAAGTGTTCCTGTATATCCCCATAGTGCCCATCACCTCTCTCATTATATCCTATCAGTGTGTAATAATAAGTGTTCCTGTATCTCCCCATAGTGCCCATCACCTCTCTCTCTCATTATATCCTATCAGTGTGTAATAATAAGTGTTCCTGTATCTCTCCATAGTGCCCATCACCTCTCTCTCATTATATCCTATCAGTGTGTAATAATACGTGTTCCTGTATATCCCCATAGTGCCCATCACCTCTCTCTCTCTCATTATATCCTATCAGTGTGTAATAATAAGTGTTCCTGTATCTCTCCATAGTGCCCATCACCTCTCTCTCATTATATCCTATCAGTGTGTAATAATAAGTGTTCCTGTATCTCCCCATAGTGCCCATCCCCTCTCTCTCTCATTATATCCTATCAGTGTGTAATAATAAGTGTTCCTGTATCTCCCCATAGTGCCCATCACCTCTCTCTCTCATTATATCCTATCAGTGTGTAATAATAAGTGTTCCTGTATCTCCCCATAGTGCCCATCACCTCTCTCTCTCATTATATCCTATCAGTGTGTAATAATAAGTGTTCCTGTATATCCCCATAGTGCCCATCACCTCTCTCATTATATCCTATCAGTGTGTAATAATAAGTGTTCCTGTATCTCCCCATAGTGCCCATCACCTCTCTCTCATTATATCATATCAGTGTGTAATAATAAGTGTTCCTGTATCTCCCCATAGTGCCCATCACCTCTCTCTCATTATATCCTATCAGTGTGTAATAATAAGTGTTCCTGTATCTCCCCATAGTGCCCATCACCTCTCTCTCATTATATCCTATCAGTGTGTAATAGTAAGTGTTCCTGTATCTCTCCATAGTGCCCATCACCTCTCTCTCATTATATCCTATCAGTGTGTAATAATAAGTGTTCCTGTATCTCCCCATAGTGCCCATCACCTCTCTCTCTCATTATATCCCATCATTGTGTAATAATAAGTGTTTCTGTATCTCTCCATAGTGCCCATCACCTCTCTCATTATATCCCATCAGTGTGTAATAATAAGTGTTCCTGTATCTCCCCATAGTGCCCATCACCTCTCTCTCTCATTATATCCTATCAGTGTGTAATAATAAGTGTTCCTGTATCTCCCCATAGTACCCATCACCTCTCTCTCTCATTATATCCTATCAGTTTGTAATAATATGAGATATGGTAAGAACTTACCCTTGTTATCTCTATTTCTACGAAGTCCATAGGGTTCCACAGGATACCTTGGGGTATAGGCGATGGCGGCAGACATCCAGGCACCACAGAGTTAAATTTTCAGCCTCCCAGGATGCACTGGGGTCCCTCTCCTATACCCCGCCCCCGAGCCTCAGGCCACTCAGTTTCGTAACAAGCCATAGGCCGGAGCAGGAGCAAAAAGGAGAGAGAAGACAGTCTGGAACACACAAGAATCACATTCTCACCAGAAGGAGACGGAGAAACCAGTGACCAGATCAAAGCCCATCTGCAGTACAGGTGCGACAGGGCGGGAGTCTTGTGGAACCCTATGGACTTCGTAGAAATAGAGACAACAAGGGTAAGTTCTTACCATATCTCATATTTTCTACTTCAGGGTCCATAGGGTATCCACAGGATACCTTGGGGATGTCCCAAAGCAGTATCCTTTAAGGGTGGAGACGCTCCTGTGCTGTAAGGAGAATCCGCCGCCGAAAGGAAGCATCCTGAGAGGCGAAGGTATCAAAAGCATAATACCTTACAAAAATATGGACAGATGACCACGTGGCTGCCAATCACCGCTGAGGCGCCACGTCGAGCTGCCCACGAAGGACCCACAGACCTAGTGGAAGAGCTTTAAATAGAGAATGGAACAGGAAGACCTGTGAATCCATCCTGCCAAAGTTAGCGCAGTGGCAGGCCAACCCTTTTTATGGAAACCAGAAAGGACAAAACCGAGAGTCTGATTTCCTAAATGGACTGGTACGGTCAACTTAAATTCTTAGCGCCCATACCACAGCCAAAGAGGCCTCACCAGCAGACAGGACTGGGGAAGTAAAGGGCGGTACTATAATTTCCTCATTGATGTGGAAACTAGACACCCCCGTAGGTAAAAAAACCAGGGCAAGTGCGAAGCACTGCCCTGTTCCTAGTAAAGATGAGAAAAAGGGAGGTCTACATGACAGAGCCTCCCATTCTGAGATCCTACTGGCCAAATTAAGAGCCAGAAGGAATACAGTCCTAGCCATAAGCCATCTGAAATCCACTGAGCCCAGTGGATCAAATGGCGGTCCTCAGAGAGCCCTAAGGACCACAGCCTAATCCCAAGGAGCCACAGGTGGAACAAAGGGATGCTGAATATAACGTACACCCTGCACAAAAGTGCGGACATCAGGAAGAGTAGCAATCCTACACTGAAACCATACTAACAGGGCAGAAACCTGCACCTTCAGGTAAGCAAGGCGAAGATCGTTATCTAAGCCCACCTGTAGGAAAGCCAACCTCTGGATATCCGGAATACCTGAGGAGCCTAGCCTCTAGGACGACACAACTGAAAGAAAGTATACCATACCCAATGGTAAATTCTTGCAGATAAAAGCTTCCGAGCTCTTAGCATGGACAGAGCCCCTGTTAACTATAGAGCTGGAAAAACTCCTAGACCTTAAGAGGGCAGTCTCCACCGCCACACCATCAAGGACAGACAACCCAGGTCTGGGTATCAGCCAGGATCCCGAGACAACAAGTCCGGGCGTAGAGGCAACAGCTTCGGAGTGTTAACTGAGAGGCTTCGAAGATCTGAGTAATAGTGCCATCTGGCCCACGCTGGAGCTATCAGCAGGAGCGTGCCTCCTTCTTGCTATTACTGGAGGAAGAAGGGATAACGGAGGGACGAGGTACACCACCTGGAAGGTCCACTGGACCTACCTACGTCTATCAAAAGAGTCTCATCTCTGAAAGGCTCCACTTGTTCACCAGAAGATTGAACATCTCCTGATAAAGAGGACATTTCTCTGAATGCACGTCTTGACGGCTGAGAAAGCCTGCTTTCCATCTGAGGATTCCTGAATGAACACTGCCGATGACGGCAGGGATATAGCCTTCCACCCAAGCCAGAATTCGGGACACCACTGTTAGTGTCGCCTGACTTCGGGAACCTCCTAGGTGGTTTACATAAGCCATCCTGATGGCGTTGTCAGACTGTACCTGCACGGTATTTCCGTGGAGGACCTATCCTGCATGCTGGAGAGCCTTGAATACTGCTCAGAGTTCTCAGATGTTTATGGGAAGCGCAAACACTACTGGTGTCCAACTGCCATGGAACAAGTGTGGACCCGCCACTGCTTCCCAGCCACGGATACTGGCGTCCGTCGTCAGAAGGACCCTGTCCGCAATCCCAAAGGGGGTGCCCCTTGTTTAGGTGAGCTTTCCGCAGCCACCAGGCCAGAGAGAGACAAACCTCCGGGGAAAGCCTATTGACTTTATCCGATGGGGCAACCCATCCCATCCGGAGAGGATCAAGTTTTACAGAGGTTTAGAGTGAAGCTGGGTACTCTCCACCATGTCGAACAGCGACACCCTGGAACCACATTGCCAAGTGAATAGACACTCGGCGACTCTGCAGGCAACTGCGTACCTTTGCCTGTAATGCAGAAATCTTTTCCTCAATCACAAAGATCCTCCGATGTTGGGATATGGATCATCCTCTGTGAAGAATCAGAGAGGACCATTTCCAGTTTATCAGTCAGCCCTAACGTAGCAACACAGATATTGTCCGTTGCATATGGTACTGAAGTATCTCTGGTTGCCCGGATAGGGTAACAAGCAGACCCCCTGCATCCGCAGGAGGGCTGCCATAACTGCCATGACCCTGGTAAACCGTGAGGCGCGGAGGCCAGACCAAGGGGCAATGCCAGAAACTGGAAATGCTTATCGACCACTGCAAACCTGAGGAAAACACTGGTGTGCTAAGAAAAGAGGGATATTCAGGTAGTCACCCTGAATACATCCAACGATACCACAAATTTCCCAGGCTCCATTGAATTATGGAATGCAGGGTCCCCCTCCCGAACCGAGGAACCCTTAAGAATTTGTTGAAGCATTCGAGGTTGAGAATGTCCTGGTAAGACCCATTGGGTGTCTGTACCAGAAAGAGGATGGAGTAATACCTCGTTCCCCTTTGGGGCAACGGAATGGGTACTATAACTCCTGCCTGGAGTGTAACACCCTCAAAAAGTACAGGGCCTTGTCCTGAATTGACAGAAGACCTGTAACGAAAAACCGTCTGGGAGGCTTTTACCGGGAGGAGAGGACATACCTTCAAGAAAATACTTCTCTTACCCCAGTGTCCGTGGTGGTCAGACACCAGCACTGGGCGAACTGGAGAAGCCGGCCTCCAACTCTGGGGTCTCCCGAGAGGAGGCCCGTCTCGTGAGGCTGAAGGCTTATAGTCCAACTTGGGAGTAGGGCGTCTTGTACTCCAAGCCTGTTCTTATGGCTGAGCAGATTTCCTGGCTACTGACTGTCTTGGAAAGCTGTATTTTAGACTTACCCTAGCCTCACAGGGCCGAAAAGACAAAGCCCCAGACCCTGATGGGACTGTAGCCGATGGCAGACACGCAGACCTAGCTGCTGCCTGTGGGGCCACAATTGCGTCCAGACGAGGGCCAAACAGGACTTGTCCCGTAAAAGGCAAAGCATTCCAAATGGAATCTGCGTCCGCTTTCCAAGAGCGCAACCACAGGGAGCGGCAAGCCGCTACTGCTGCCGAGGAGATTCTGGAAAGGAGTAGGCTATATGTAAGACTGTCTCATTATGAACGTGGCAAAGTCTCTTGAGAACTTGCCACTATCCACCGGCTCTGCTGGAGAGTCAGTGTGCAGAGATCCAGTTACCTACCCAGCGCTCCATGAATCTGGCCCCCCAGCACACGGCCATAGCCGGTCTGGAAGCCCCTCCAGCAAGGGAATATTGGATTTTAGATATATTTGCACCTTGCAATCTGGAACCTCCTTCAAAGAGGACCTGGAGGGCATGGGCAACGTAGCACTCCTCACTAGGCGTGTAACATGAGAATCTACCCGTAAAGGTAACTCCCATTCGGAAAAGTAATTATCCACAAAGGGGTATGCAAAAGGTCAACCGTTTTTGAGGCTGGAACCGCTTACCCGGATTTTCCACGCCTCCTCTAAATGATCCTCCTGACCAGATAGAGGAATTACAGTGGCAACACCCTTATCCTTAAAGAAGGCATATTTGGATTTAGCCACGGGGGATATGTAATAACCAAAGCCGCACGGACTGCCCGTAGAAGGCCAGGTATATAGACTTTAGACCCAGACTATGCCTCCTTTGCACTAAGGGGCTCGTGTCTGAAAAAGTCAATAATGTCACCGTCATCAGACGTCATGCCTTTACCCGTCTGAGACCCGAAAGGCCATTTAGAAGGCCGAAATGGTGACTCCCCCTGTAAAACGTCCATCAGGTGCTATACCATTTGGACAATAAATTCACCCACACAGGCTCCTGCGAGACCTGGGGCGGCGAAAAACAGGATACACTGGGGTACCATCAACTGTCCATGGACCCCTGCATGTGATGAGACCACCACAGGCTGCGATAACCCCTATGGGGAAACGCAGGGGGCGTTGCCCACAAAGGCTGTAAGCAGCTTAGCCAGCCGAGGGCGGTCCCCTTTTTTTGTGCAGGCACAGTGACAGAAATGGGGCGTGATATATAATACAACATGCCCTCCATAAACCCTCAGCGTCTACATATCCCTCCGCTAACTGCACATGATATCAGTACATTATAGCTGGAAGAGGATATCCTCGTTCACTTTCAGACATGAGGATTGTGAACGGAGCGTATGTGACCTCCCACACAGAAAAACCACGTTTACTGTGAGGTAATAAACACCCTGCAACACCGCACCGCAAGGGCTGTAGCAGAAGAACAGGGATAGGAAAAGGCTGACAGTCAGAAATGAAAGTACAGGCAAACAGCGCTAGCATTTAAGTCACATACAATGCACAGATAACATCCTGCATTACAAGCACTGCGATCAACTACACAGACCCGAGCCTGGTAGGAAACAGTGCTGCATACACTGACCTTAATTGAAGGAGAGGTATGCGGGGGACCCGGACCGCAATGGCACCTGTAACAGCTTCCAGCAGCGTTTGTCATTCCCAGCACATGTAGTGAGAAAATGGCCACCGAGGAGCAGAGAGGAGGCGGGCCCGGTGGAGGAGCGCTGACACAGCCCGCTGTGGAATGGCACAGTGCAGCGGGGGAGACGCCGGCTGTGAGACAGGGAAGGCATTCTCCCCTGGCGTGCTATTAACCCCTGGGACGCCACGCTGTACCGCACATGCTGCGGCCCGCTGTCCCTGGTGGTCTAGTGGAAGGCGCAGGATCAGTACCTGGCCCAACGCGCAGCCGGTCCCCAGGAAGCCCCCTGCCTGGGGACCAAACAGGACTGTGTTACCGGCGGGTGCCCACCGCGGGACCCCGCCGCTTACCTTGTTCCCCGTGCATCCGGCCACAGTCCAGGTAGCCAGGATCACCGCTAGCTGTGACCCCAGCTACCTACCAGCATCCCCAGATCGGTACCGGTGTTCTGGTACCGGCGGGGTGTAGGAGTGACAGCATGGACGTCAATACTGACTGTCCTATGCTGGAGCACTCTAGTTGTGCAGCCACAGCTGCGAAGAAATATTCAGGGGCCTTAAAAAGACCCCCCTCTGTACAGTGCGACTGGTCCGGCCAGGCACCTACGAAAACTGAGTGGCCTGAGGCTCGGGGGCGGGGAATAGGAGAGGGACCCCAGTGCATCCTGGGAGGCTGAAAATTTAACTCGGTGCCTGGATGTCTGCCGCCATCGCCTATACCCCAAGGTATCCTATGGACCCTGAAGTAGAAAATAAGTGTTCCTGTATCTCCCCATAGTGCCCATCACCTCTCTCTCATTATATCCTATCAGTGTGTAATAATAAGTGTTCCTGTATCTCCCCATAGTGCCCATCACCTCTCTCATTATATCCTATCAGTGTGTAATAATACGTGTTCCTGTATATCCCCATAGTGCCCATCACCTCTCTCTCATTATATCCTATCAGTGTGTAATAATAAGTGTCCCTGTATCTCCCCATAGTGCCCATCACCTCTCTCTCATTATATCCTATCAGTGTGTAATAATAAGTGTTCCTGTATCTCCCCAAAGTGCCAATCACCTCTCTCTCATTATATCCTATCAGTGTGTAATAATAAGTGTTCCTGTATCTCCCCATAGTGCCCATCACCTCTCTCTCATTATATCCTATCAGTGTGTAATAATAAGTGTTCCTGTATCTCCCCATAGTGCCCATCACCTCTCTCTCATTATATCCTATCAGTGTGTAATAATAAGTGTTCCTGTATCTCCCCATAGTGCCCATCACCTCTCTCTCTCATTATATCCTATCAGTGTGTAATAATAAGTGTTCCTGTATCTCTCCATAGTGCCCATCACCTCTCTCATTATATCCTATCAGTGTGTAATAATAAGTGTTCCTGTATCTCCCCATAGTGCACATCACCTCTCTCATTATATCCTATCAGTGTGTAATAATAAGTGTTCCTGTATCTCCCCATAGTGCCCATCACCTCTCTCTCTCATTATATCCTATCAGTGTGTAATAATAAGTGTTCCTGTATCTCCCCATAGTGCCCATCACCTCTCTCTCTCATTATATCCTATCAGTGTGTAATAATAAGTGTTCCTGTATCACCCCATAGTGCCCATCATCTCTCTCTCTCATTATATCCTATCAGTGTGTAATAATAAGTGTTCCTGTATCTCCCCATAGTGCCCATCACCTCTCTCTCTCATTATATCCTATCAGTGTGTAATAATAAGTGTTCCTGTATCTCCCCATAGTGCCCATCACCTCTCTCATTATATCCTATCAGTGTGTAATAATAAGTGTTCCTGTATCTCCCCATAGTGCACATCACCTCTCTCATTATATCCTATCAGTGTGTAATAATAAGTGTTCCTGTATCTCCCCATAGTGCCCATCACCTCTCTCTCTCATTATATCCTATCAGTGTGTAATAAGTGTTCCTGTATCTCCCCATAGTGCCCATCACCTCTCTCTCTCATTATATCATATCAGTGTGTAATAATAAGTGTTCCTGTATCTCCCCATAGTGCCCATCACCTCTCTCTCTCATTATATCCTATCAGTGTGTAATAAAAAGTGTTCCTCTATCTCCCCATAGTGCCCATCACCTCTCTCTCTCATTATATCCTATCAGTGTGTAATAAAAAGTGTTCCTCTATCTCCCCATAGTGCCCATCACCTCTCTCTCTCATTATATCCTATCAGTGTGTAATAATAAGTGTTCCTGTATCTCCCCATAGTGCCCATCACCTCTCTCTCTCTCATTATATCCTATCAGTGTGTAATAATAACTGTTCCTCTATCTCCCCATAGTGCCCATCACCTCTCTCTCTCATTATATCCTATCAGTGTGTAATAAGTGTTCCTGTATCTCCCCATAGTGCCCATCACCTCTCTCTCTCACTATATCCTATCAGTGTGTAATAATAAGTGTTCCTGTATCTCCCCATAGTGTCCATCACCTCTCTCTCTCTCATTATATCCTATCAGTGTGTAATAATAAGTGTTCCTGTATCTCCCCATAGTGCCCATCACCTCTCCCTCATTATATCCTATCAGTATGTAATAACAAGAGATATGGTAAGAACTTACCTTTGTTATCTCTGTTTCTACGAAGTCCATAGGGTCCACAGGGTTGACCTTGGGGTATAGGTTGGGAACCAAATCCGGGCACCACGCAGTTAAAGCTTTTAGCTCCCAGGATGCACTGGGTCCACTCTCCCTATAACCCCACCCCCAAGCCAGAGGCACCTCAGTTTGTAAGTAGCCAAAGGCCGGAGGAGGAGAGAAAAAGAGAGAGAAAACTGGAACACTCAATAACCATACTCACAGAAATGGGAGACGGAAAACCGGTGACCAGCCACACAGCCCATATGAAGCCAGGTGCGTCAGGGCGGGCGCCCTGTGGACCCTATGGACTTCGTAGAAACAGAGATAACAAAGGTAAGTTCTTACCATATCTCTTGTTTTCTACTTCAGGGTCCATAGGGGGTCCACAGGGTTGACCTTGGGGATGTCCCAAAGCAGTTCAACCAAGGGTGGGGACGCTCCTGTGCTGAGAGGAGAATCCGTCGCCAAAAAGGAAGCATCCTGAGAGGCAAAGGAAACCAATGCCTAGAACCTTAAAAAGGTGTGGACAGAAGACCACGTGGCCACCTAGTAAGGCAAAACAGCCGAGGCGCCACAGCGAGCCGCACACGAGGATCACATGGCCCGAGAAAAAACAAGCATCAACAACAGGAAGGCCTACCCATGGGTAGGCCCCTGAGGAAGACCTACGAGGCCATCCAGCCAACATTTGGTTATAGGCCGGCCATCCTTTCCTGTGAAAACCAGAAATCTCAGACCACCAATAAGGAGTCCGATTTCCGTAAGGAACCTGAACGGATCACATAAATCCAAAGAGGCCAGACCACAGTCAATGAGGCCACACCAGCCGAGAGGACTGGGGACAGAATGGCCGTACCATAAGTTCCAGAATAATATGGAACCTGAAAACCACTAAGAAGAAACACAGGGCGAGAGCAACTCACACCCTGACATGATGCCCTCCAGAAGAGGGAGCCACATGAGAACGCTCCCAATTCAGACACTCTCCTGGTTGATATAAACACCCTGAGAGAAAGAGAGAGCCTAAGCAATAGACCATGTAATGGCTATCACAACCAGCGGTTCCATTGACTGTCCCCGGAGGTAACGAAGAACCACTACTTACTCCCAAGGAGTCCCTAGGGAGGACAAATGGAGGCATAATCAAGAAAACACTCCAAAGGATGAACTGGATACCAGAGTGGAGCAATTCCATATCTTAACCATACTGACAGTGTAGAGATCCGCACTGTCAGGAAGACCAGGCCAAGTGTGAAACCCAAGCCAGCCGGAAGGAATGCCAGAATATCTGGAAATCCTGGACACCGGAGGATTGTATCGACAGGTACAATACCATAAGATTTATGGCTGCCACAGTTTGTGGTAGGTCCCAGCAAAAGCTGATCCATGTGCTCTAATCATTCCAACGATGACAAAGCCAGGGAAGCCGTAAGACCACTGTAAGGACACAGTCAAAGACAAACGACCCAGGTCCAAGGCAAAACCAAGGACCCTGAGACAACAGGTCCGGGCAGTGAAGCATCAGGGATGGAGTATCGATGTAGAGACTCCGAAGATCCAAGTACCCCTGACATCTGGGGCAATCAGGAGCCACCAGCAGGAAAGCATCTCCGTCTCGATTGAAAACACTTCCAAAGACCTCGAGGAAGAAGGGAGACCGGAGAACACAGGTACACAAAGTGGAAGGACCACTTCACCGACAAAGAGTCGCTGAAGGTTGCTTCAGAATCCCCAGAGCTGGACTGTAACACCATAGTGTGATAAAGTCAGAAGGCCATGAGGGTCACCTCAGGGGGGCCCCCCCTGCTCACCAGGAGATGAAACCTCTCTTGGGGAAGAGACTAGTCCCCGGGATGCACGTCGTGACGGCTGAGGACTCCCGCTTCCCAATGGAGAGCTCCTGAAATGAACGCTGCCGAGATGGTCGGGAGGAGACCCTCGGACTATGTCCGAATATGTGACATACCTGTCATTGCCACCCAACGAACAGTGTTGCTAAAAAGGAAGCCACTGTCCTGACCCTGTCGGACTGAACCTTTTCAGGTTCACCGGGAAACAAGAGTTATGCCAGAGTAAGTTAATTGACAGGGTGGAATCGACAGACGTCCAACTGCACTGAAAAGGATTCGATCCAGACACTGTCCATAGCAAAGAAAACCCTGGACGAGATGGCCATAGCCACCCGGACAGGGACCGACTTGCCTCCGGAGAGAGCATCATCGTTTGAACAGTTATCCGACAGAAAAAACTCGTTCCATCTGGAGATGAGCCAATTATGGAAAGGCCTGGAATGGAACTGAGCCCATTCCACCATGCATCCCAGAGTGTAAAGACATCTGTCGACTGCGCAGACAACCATGTACTCCTAATGGAAGAGTGGAGATTCCGTCTTACGCCAGAAGAATTCTCAGATTCTGAGAATCCAGCAGGGATCCTAGATGAAGAATACCCAGAGAGGGATGCAGGGAGGACTTTTTCCCCGTTGATTAAACGTCTGCACCCTGAAGAAGCCACAGTCATCCTGACCTGGCTGTAAAGTACCCCGGTGATCCCGCTAAGAGCAGGAGGCCGTCCAGGTACAGGAGCATTGGGATATACTGAACAGAAGAACTGTCAGAAAATCCAAAACGCTGGTAAACCCCTGTGGGGCTGAGGACAGTCCCAACAGGCAGAGCCCGAAAAATTGTAAGTGTTGCTGTGATACAGCAAACCTCAGCCCATGCTGAGGAAAGGTCTCTGTAAGTACCCGTAGGCACGCGTCCTGTATATCCAGTGATACCATAAAGTCCCCAGGTTCCAAACATCGTATGATGGAGCATAGGGATTTCCTCCTGAGCCCAGGTAGCTTTAGGAACTGGTTCAGGGAATTGAGACAGAGAATAGGCCAAAGAGGACCATTCAGCCACCGCACCAGAAAGAAAGCAGAACAACCAGTCCCTCACTGAGATAGTGGGGATGGCCTAATTAGCTCCGCTTACCGCAACAACTGCATAGCTTTCTGGATCTGTAAGGCCCTTGTAAAGAGGCCGCCTGAGCAAAGAGGGCATACCCTCCTACCCACGTAGCCGCGGCAACTTGACACTAGTACCGGGCGAACTGAGAAAATCGGTATCTCCCAGTTGTAGGCCTGTCCCGTCAGGCTGAAGAGATATCCGTAGGTTCAGAAGCAAGATCGGCTGGCAGTCCAGGCCTGCTCGGTACTGGATATGTCGGCCCTTGTAGATGCCGACAGTCTACGAAGAAACAGACCTTTAGGCTGACCCAGAGGACAAAAAGACTTAACAGACTTAGTCTGAGGCCTTGTAGTGGGCATAGCTGAAAGCGGTAAACTTGTCGTTAGTAATACTGCCAATGTTACTACAATCTTGTCAAGGTCAGGACCAAACAATATCAACCCTAAAGATGGTATCTGCACCTCTGCATTCCCAGAGCGCAGCCATAGGGTATTACGGAGGATACAGTCGCAGCCGGAACTCTGAAAGTTAGGAGACTGGTATCCAATATAGGCATTTCCACCTATGACAACTGCATATATTACGTGAGCGACCAAATACCTTTGAACCCCCGACGTGTTGGAGGGGAAAAAACGTTACAAATGCATCAACCCAATATGCAATAGTATTAACCAACCATGCTATAGCCATGGTAGGATGGGTAACAACTCCTGAAAGCAAGTATACTGATTTCAGGCAGAGTTACCACCTACGGATCCGAAGAATCCGACCACGCAGGAATGGGAGGCGTAGTAACGTCTGTAATCAGACGAGTAACACGCCCATCCACCCCAGGAGGGGCTCGTGATGACCCTCAGGGAATTTGGGACAGGAGGCCAAACACTGTTGTAACACCTCCTATCTGGCAACAGCCAGAGTCCCGCTATGCGATCCACCCGCTAGTCAGCAACAGGGAACCCGAAGGCACGTAATACTGAGGGTGTATGATACAGGTGCAGGTCAACATTCACTCTAACCAGAATGGACCTGCTACCAGCCCTAAAGCAGTGATAATAATACCTGAAATAGGCTTCCCCCCGTGTAAGAGGGAAAGAGCCCCAAACAGTATCCAGTTCACGGCAGAGCCAACTGGGAAGTAACCACAGGGCGTCAACCACGCCAATTAGCGTTTCGTAGAAAACGACATCCACCCAGGGTGGCTGTTGTGGTAATCCCTGCAAGGGGAATGACAGACTATTGTGGCACCAGGGGGAATTCATATACTGCGAAAAACCCCTGCAGGGAGCGGTAGTCTGTGTCACAGGGGAAGAGTGCAAGAAGCTGCGAGATACCCTGAGATGAAAAGGGCAGTATGGTGAAGTAACCCCAAGTGAGGTACAACAATGGGGCCCGCCCGGCGATCCGCAATTGAGAGGATCCCGAGAAAACAAACCGCCCAAGGGGGTCGTGTAAGGGGCCCAGCACCAGATGACGCCACATACAGAACCCTTTATGAGTCAAATCCTCCGCACTAACACCTGCAGCACATGACTTGCAGGATAGTAAAAATGGGTGCAGTATAACGCTCTATCTTCTGGTCAGACATATCTGACCAATCTTGGTGGAAATATTAAGCAGCGCTATACTGGTCCTGACTGATGCCAAAAATTAGCTGCAGGGACCCATTTTCAGCGTATGCAACACACAGTTCCATCTAAAATATGGCAACGTGCAGCACGCAACAGTATGTGACAAACCACACAAATATTAACCAGTATATAAATGTGAGGTCTCAGAACCACCCTAAGTACAGCTGTATTAGGGCAGATAAAGAAAAGGGATAGATATATACTGACAGGTGAGAGAATAAAGTACAGACAGTCAGCACTAGCATAAGTCACATACAATGCAGATATATACATATATACATAAACATGTCATATAATATACTGCACTATTACACTGCATTCAACTGCCCAGATTCAGTGTCTGGGAAGGCTACAGCGCTGTGTACACTGACCTGATGGTGAGGTACGCAGGGGGACTGGGCTCACTGTCATCCTAAGAGTTCTGCAGCACCACAGAGATAAAATGGCCGCTGGAGACCTCAGAGGAAGCGTGGCCCGCGGAGGAAGCAGCTCAGCGACGCCAGACTATGGATACTGAAAGGCGCGCTGAGCTGAGGGGAGGAGCCGCTGTAACAGGGAAGGCTGCCTCCCCTGGCCGGCTATTAACCCCCGGGACGCCGGCTCCCTGCACCGATCGTTAAGTCCCTGGTGGTCTAGTGGACACACGGGGTATGGGGGGCCCGCCGCCACTGCCGGCGCCTCCGGTCTGTCCCCTGAGACCGGAGGCACAGGACTGCATTTGAAATGCGCGGATCACCGCAAGCGGTGATCTGCGACCTTACCTGCTCCCCGTGGATCCGGCAGCAGTCCTGGGCGCCCGCAGAGTCCGGCTAGTACAGACACTGGGGTCCCGCTGAGATCCCCAGATCTGTACTGGCGTCTCAGCGCCGGCGGGGTGACGGAGCGGCAGCTTAGACGTCCTATGGACAGTCCGACGCTGCCGCTCTGAAGAGTCCAAAGTCCATGGAAAAAACTTTGTCCCTAAAAAAATAAAATAAGCTTAGGGGCTGCTAATCAGCTCCCCCTGCGCTAACGGTGACCCGACTCCGGCCGGGCACCAACTTAAACTGAGGTGCCTCTGGCTTGGGGGTGGGGTTATAGGGAGAGTGGACCCAGTGCATCCTGGGAGCTAAAAGCTTTAACTGCGTGGTGCCCGGATTTGGTTCCCAACCTATACCCCAAGGTCAACCCTGTGGACCCCTTATGGACCCTGAAGTAGAAAATAAGTGTTCCTGTATCTCCCCATAGTGCCCATCACCTCTCTCTCTCATTATATCCTATCAGTGTGTAATAATAAGTGTTCCTGTATCTCTCCATAGTGCCCATCATCTCTCTCTCTCTCTCATTATATCCTATCAGTGTGTAATAATAAGTGTTCCTGTATCTCCCCATAGTGCCCATCACCTCTCTCTCTCATTATATCCTATCAGTGTGTAATAATAAGTGTTCCTGTATCTCCCCATAGTGCCCATCACCTCTCTCTCTCATTATATCCTATCAGTGTGTAATAATAAGTGTTCCTGTATCTCCCCATAGTGCCCATCACCTCTCTCTCTCTCATTATATCCTATCAGTGTGTAATAAGTGTTCCTGTATCTCCCCATAGTGCCCATCACCTCTCTCTCATTATATCCTATCAGTGTGTAATAATAAGTGTTCCTGTATCTCCCCATAGTGCCCATCACCTCTCTCTCTCATTATATCCTATCAGTGTGTAATAATAAGTGTTCCTGTATCTCTCCATAGTGCCCATCACCTCTCTCATTATATCCTATCAGTGTGTAATAATAAGTGTTCCTGTATCTCCCCATAGTGCCCATCACCTCTCTCTCTCATTATATCCTATCAGTGTGTAATAATAAGTGTTCCTGTATCTCCCCAAAGTGCCAATCACCTCTCTCTCATTATATCCTATCAGTGTGTAATAATAAGTGTTCCTGTATCTCCCCATAGTGCCCATCACTTCTCTCTCATTATATCCTATCAGTGTGTAATAATAAGTGTTCCTGTATCTCCCCATAGTGCCCATCACCTCTCTCTCATTATATCCTATCAGTGTGTAATAATAAGTGTTCCTGTATCTCCCCATAGTGCCCATCACTTCTCTCTCATTATATCCTATCAGTATGTAATAATAAGTGTTCCTGTATCTCTCCATAGTGCCCATCACCTCTCTCTCTCATTATATCCTATCAGTGTGTAATAATAAGTGTTCCAGTATCTCCCCATAGTGCCCATCACCTCTCTCTCTCTCATTATATCCTATCAGTGTGTAATAATAAGTGTTCCTGTATCTCCCCATAGTGCCCATCACCTCTCTCATTATATCCTATCAGTGTGTAATAATAAGTGTTCCTGTATCTCCCCATAGTGCCCATCATCTCTCTCTCATTATATCCTATCAGTAAGTAATAAGTGTTCCTGTATCTCTCCATAGTGCCCCTCACCTCTCTCTCTCATTATATCCTATCAGGGTGTAATAATAAGTGTTCCTGTATCTCTCCATAGTGCCCATCACCTCTCTCATTATATCCTATCAGTGTGTAATAATAAGTGTTCCTGTATCTCTCCATAGTGCCCATCATCTCTCTCTCTCTCTCATTATATCCTATCAGTGTGTAATAATTAAGTGTTCCTGTATCTCCCCATGGTGCCAATCACCTCTCTCTCATTATATCCTATCATTGTGTAATAATAAGTGTTCCTGTATCTCCCCATAGTGCCCATCACCTCTCTCATTATATCCTATCAGTGTGTAATAATAAGTGTTCCTGTATCTCCCCATAGTGCCCATCACCTCTCTCTCATTATATCCTATCAGTGTGTAATAAGTGTTCCTCTATCTCTCCATAGTGCCCATCACCTCTCTCTCTCTCATTATATCCTATCAGTGTGTAATAATAAGTGTTCCTCTATCTCTCCATAGTGCCCATCACCTCTCTCATTATATCCTATCAGTGTGTAATAATAAGTGTTCCTGTATCTCCCCATAGTGCCCATCACTTCTCTCTCATTATATCCTATCAGTGTGTAATAATAAGTGTTCCTGTATCTCCCCATAGTGCCTATCACCTCTCTCTCATTATATCCTATCAGTGTGTAATAATAAGTGTTCCTGTATCTCCCCATAGTGCCCATCACCTCTCTCTCATATCCTATCAGTGTGTAATAATAAGTGTTCCTCTATCTCCCCATAGTGCCCATCACCTCTCTCTCTCATTATATCCTATCAGTGTGTAATAATAAGTGTTCCTGTATCTCCCCATAGTGCCCATCACCTCTCTCTCTCATTATATCCTATCAGTGTGTAATAATAAGTGTTCCTGTATCTCCCCATAGTGCCCATCACCTCTCTCTCATTATATCCTATCAGTGTGTAATAATAAGTGTTCCTGTATATCCCCATAGTGCCCATCACCTCTCTCTCTCATTATATCCTATCAGTGTGTAATAATAAGTGTTCCTGTATCTCTCCATAGTGCCCATCACCTCTCTCTCTCATTATATCCTATCAGTGTGTAATAATAAGTGTTCCTGTATCTCCCCATAGTGCCCATCACCTCTCTCTCTCATTATATCCCATCAGTGTGTAATAAGTGTTCCTGTATCTCCCCATAGTGCCCATCACTTCTCTCTCATTATATCCTATCAGTGTGTAATAAGTGTTCCTGTATCTCTCCATAGTGCCCATTACCTCTCTCTCATTATATCCTATCAGTGTGTAATAATAAGTGTTCCTGTATCTCTCCATAGTGCCCATCACCTCTCTCTCTCATTATATCCTATCAGTGTGTAATAATAAGTGTTCCTCTATCTCCCCATAGTGCCCATCACCTCTCTCTCTCATTATATCCTATCAGTGTGTAATAATAAGTGTTCCTGTATCTCCCCATAGTGCCCATCACCTCTCTCTCTCTCATTATATCCTATCAGTGTGTAATAATAAGTGTTCCTGTATCTCTCCATAGTGCCCATCACCTCTCTCTCATTATATCCAATCAGTGTGTAATAATAAGTGTTCCTGTATCTCCCCATAGTGCCCATCACCTCTCTCTCATTATATCCTATCAGTGTGTAATAATAAGTGTTCCTGTATCTCCCCATAGTGCCCATCACCTCTCTCTCTCATTATATCCTATCAGTGTGTAATAATAAGTGTTCCTGTATCTCCCCATAGTGCCCATCACCTCTCTCATTATATCCTATCAGTGTGTAATAATAAGTGTTCCTGTATCTCTCCATAGTGCCCATCACCTCTCTCTCATTATATCCTATCAGTGTGTAATAATAAGTGTTCCTGTATCTCCCCATAGTGCCCATCACCTCTCTCTCTCATTATATCCTATCAGTGTGTAATAATAAGTGTTCCTGTATCTCTCCATAGTGCCCATCACCTCTCTCATTATATCCTATCAGTGTGTAATAATAAGTGTTCCTGTATCTCCCCATAGTGCCCATCACCTCTCTCTCTCATTATATCCTATCAGTGTGTAATAATAAGTGTTCCTGTATCTCCCCATAGTGCCCATCACCTCTCTCTCATTATATCCTATCAGTGTGTAATAATAAGTGTTCCTGTATCTCCCCATAGTGCCCATCACTTCTCTCTCATTATATCCTATCAGTGTGTAATAATAAGTGTTCCTGTATCTCCCCATAGTGCCCATCACCTCTCTCTCATTATATCCTATCAGTGTGTAATAATAAGTGTTCCTGTATCTCCCCATAGTGCCCATCACTTCTCTCTCATTATATCCTATCAGTATGTAATAATAAGTGTTCCTGTATCTCTCCATAGTGCCCATCACCTCTCTCTCTCATTATATCCTATCAGTGTGTAATAATAAGTGTTCCAGTATCTCCCCATAGTGCCCATCACCTCTCTCTCTCTCATTATATCCTATCAGTGTGTAATAATAAGTGTTCCTGTATCTCCCCATAGTGCCCATCACCTCTCTCATTATATCCTATCAGTGTGTAATAATAAGTGTTCCTGTATCTCCCCATAGTGCCCATCATCTCTCTCTCATTATATCCTATCAGTAAGTAATAAGTGTTCCTGTATCTCTCCATAGTGCCCCTCACCTCTCTCTCTCATTATATCCTATCAGGGTGTAATAATAAGTGTTCCTGTATCTCTCCATAGTGCCCATCACCTCTCTCATTATATCCTATCAGTGTGTAATAATAAGTGTTCCTGTATCTCTCCATAGTGCCCATCATCTCTCTCTCTCTCTCATTATATCCTATCAGTGTGTAATAATTAAGTGTTCCTGTATCTCCCCATGGTGCCAATCACCTCTCTCTCATTATATCCTATCAGTGTGTAATAATAAGTGTTCCTGTATCTCCCCATAGTGCCCATCACCTCTCTCATTATATCCTATCAGTGTGTAATAATAAGTGTTCCTGTATCTCCCCATAGTGCCCATCACCTCTCTCTCATTATATCCTATCAGTGTGTAATAATAAGTGTTCCTGTATCTCCCCATAGTGCCCATCACCTCTCTCTCATTATATCCTATCAGTGTGTAATAATAAGTGTTCCTCTATCTCTCCATAGTGCCCATCACCTCTCTCTCTCTCATTATATCCTATCAGTGTGTAATAATAAGTGTTCCTCTATCTCTCCATAGTGCCCATCACCTCTCTCATTATATCCTATCAGTGTGTAATAATAAGTGTTCCTGTATCTCCCCATAGTGCCCATCACTTCTCTCTCATTATATCCTATCAGTGTGTAATAATAAGTGTTCCTGTATCTCCCCATAGTGCCTATCACCTCTCTCTCATTATATCCTATCAGTGTGTAATAATAAGTGTTCCTCTATCTCCCCATAGTGCCCATCACCTCTCTCTCATTATATCCTATCAGTGTGTAATAATAAGTGTTCCTCTATCTCCCCATAGTGCCCATCACCTCTCTCTCTCATTATATCCTATCAGTGTGTAATAATAAGTGTTCCTGTATCTCCCCAGAGTGCCCATCACCTCTCTCTCATATCCTATCAGTGTGTAATAATAAGTGTTCCTGTATCTCTCCATAGTGCCCATCACCTCTCTCATTATATCCTATCAGTGTGTAATAATAAGTGTTCCTGTATCTCCCCATAGTGCCCATCACTTCTCTCTCATTATATCCTATCAGTGTGTAATAATAAGTGTTCCTGTATCTCTCCATAGTGCCCATCACCTCTCTCTCTCATTATATCCTATCAGTATGTAATAATAAGTGTTCCTGTATCTCCCCATAGTGCCCATCACCTCTCTCATTATATCCTATCAGTATGTAATAATAAGTTTTCCTCTATCTCCCCATACTGCCCATCACTTCTCTCTCATTATATCCTATCAGTGTGTAATAATAAGTGTTCCTGTATCTCCCCATAGTGCCCATCACCTCTCTCTCATTATATCCTATCAGTGGGTAATAATAAGTGTTCCTGTATCTCCCCATAGTGCCCATCATCTCTCTCTCATTATATCCTATCAGTGTGTAATAATAAGTGTTCCTGTATCTCCCCATAGTGCCCATCACCTCTCTCTCATTATATCCTATCAGTGGGTAATAATAAGTGTTCCTGTATCTCCCCATAGTGCCCATCATCTCTCTCTCATTATATCCTATCAGTGTGTAATAATAAGTGTTCCTCTATCTCCCCATAGTGCCCATCACCTCTCTCATTATATCCTATCAGTGTGTAATAATAAGTGTTCCTGTATCTCCCCATAGTGCCCATCACCTCTCTCTCATTATATCCTATCAGTATGTAATAATAAGTGTTCCTGTATCTCCCCATAGTGCCCATCACCTCTCTCTCTCATTATATCCTATCAGTGTGTAATAATAAGTGTTCCTGTATCTCCCCATAGTGCCCATCACCTCTCTCTCTCATTATATCCTATCAGTGTGTAATAATAAGTGTTCCTCTATCTCCCCATAGTGCCCATCACCTCTCTCTCTCATTATATCCTATCAGTGTGTAATAATAAGTGTTCCTGTATCTCCCCATAGTGCCCATCACCTCTCTCTCTCATTATATCCTATCAGTGTGTAATAAGTGTTCCTGTATCTCTCCATAGTGCCCATCACCTCTCTCTCTCTCATTATATCCTATCAGTGTGTAATAATAAGTGTTCCTGTATCTCCCCATAGTGCCCATCACCTCTCTCTCTCATTATATCCTATCAGTGTGTAATAATAAGTGTTCCTGTATCTCTCCATAGTGCCCATCACCTCTCTCTCTCTCTCATTATATCCTATCAGTATGTAATAATAAGTGTTCCTGTATCTCCCCATAGTGCCCATCACCTCTCTCATTATATCCTATCAGTATGTAATAATAAGTTTTCCTCTATCTCCCCATACTGCCCATCACTTCTCTCTCATTATATCCTATCAGTGTGTAATAATAAGTGTTCCTGTATCTCCCCATAGTGCCCATCACCTCTCTCTCATTATATCCTATCAGTGGGTAATAATAAGTGTTCCTGTATCTCCCCATAGTGCCCATCATCTCTCTCTCATTATATCCTATCAGTGTGTAATAATAAGTGTTCCTGTATCTCCCCATAGTGCCCATCACCTCTCTCTCATATCCTATCAGTGTGTAATAATAAGTGTTCCTGTATCTCCCCATAGTGCCCATCACCTCTCTCTCTCATTATATCCTATCAGTGTGTAATAATAAGTGTTCCTGTATCTCCCCATAGTGCCCATCACCTCTCTCTCTCATTATATCCCATCATTGTGTAATAATAAGTGTTCCTGTATCTCCCCAGAGTGCCCATCACCTCTCTCTCATATCCTATCAGTGTGTAATAATAAGTGTTCCTGTATCTCCCCATAGTGCCCATCACCTCTCTCATTATATCCTATCAGTATGTAATAATAAGTTTTCCTCTATCTCCCCATAGTGCCCATCACCTCTCTCTCATTATATATTATCAGTGTGTAATAATAAGTGTTCCTGTATCTCCCCATAGTGCCCATCATCTCTCTCTCATTATATCCTATCAGTGTGTAATAATAAGTGTTCCTGTATCTCCCCATAGTGCCCATCACCTCTCTCTCATTATATCCTATCAGTGTGTAATAATAAGTGTCCCTGTATCTCCCCATAGTGCCCATCACCTCTCTCTCTCATTATATCCTATCAGTGTGTAATAATAAGTGTTCCTGTATCTCCCCATAGTGCCCATCACCTCTCTCTCATTATATCCTATCAGTGTGTAATAATAAGTGTTCCTGTATCTCTCCATAGTGCCCATCACCTCTCTCTCTCATTATATCCTATCAGTGTGTAATAATAAGTGTTCCTGTATCTCCCCATAGTGCCCATCATTTCTCTCTCATTATATCCTTTCAGTATGTAATAATAAGTGTTCCTGTATCTCCCCATAGTGCCCATCACTTCTCTCTCATTATATCCTATCAGTGTGTAATAATAAGTGTTCCTCTATCTCTCCATAGTGCCCATCACCTCGCTCTCATTATATCCTATCAGTGTGTAATAATAAGTGTTCCTGTATCTCCCCATAGTGCCCATCACCTCTCTCATTATATCCTATCAGTATGTAATAATAAGTTTTCCTCTATCTCCCCATACTGCCCATCACTTCTCTCTCATTATATCCTATCAGTGTGTAATAATAAGTGTCCCTGTATCTCCCCATAGTGCCCATCACCTCTCTCATATCCTATCAGTGTGTAATAATAAGTGTTCCTGTATCTCCCCATAGTGCCCATCACCTCTCTCTCTCATTATATCCTATCAGTGTGTAATAATAAGTGTTCCTGTATCTCCCCATAGTGCCCATCACCTCGCTCTCATTATATCCTATCAGTGTGTAATAATAAGTGTTCCTGTATCTCCCCATAGTGCCCATCACCTCTCTCTCATTATATCCTATCAGTGTGTAATAATAAGTGTTCCTGTATCTCCCCATAGTGCCCATCACCTCTCTCTCATTATATCCTATCAGTGTGTAATAATAAGTGTTCCTGTATCTCCCCATAGTGCCCATCACCTCTCTCTCTCATTATATCCTATCAGTGTGTAATAATAAGTGTTCCTGTATCTCCCCATAGTGCCCATCATCTCTCTCTCATTATATCCTATCAGTGTGTAATAATAAGTGTTCCTGTATCTCTCCATAGTGCCCATCACCTCTCTCTCATTATATCCTATCAGTGTGTAATAATAAGTGTTCCTGTATCTCTCCATAGTGCCCATCACCTATCAGTGTGTAATAATAAGTGTTCCTGTATATCCCCATAGTGCCCATCACCTCTCTCTCATTATATCCTATCAGTGTGTAATAATAAGTGTTCCTGTATCTCCCCATAGTGCCCATCACCTCTCTCTCATTATATCCTATCAGTGTGTAATAATAAGTGTTCCTGTATCTCCCCATAGTGCCCATCCCCTCTCTCTCCTTATATCCTATCAGTGTGTAATAATAAGTGTTCCTGTATCTCCCCATAGTGCCCATCACCTCTCTCTCATTATATCCTATCAGTGTGTAATAATAAGTGTTCCTGTATCTCCCCATAGTGCCCATCACCTATCAGTGTGTAATAATAAGTGTTCCTGTATCTCCCCATAGTGCCCATCACCTCTCTCTCATTATATCCTATCAGTGTGTAATAATAAGTGTTCCTGTATCTCCCCATAGTGCCCATCATCTCTCTCTCATTATATCCTATCAGTGTGTAATAATAAGTGTTCCTGTATCTCCCCATAGTGCCCATCACCTCTCTCTCTCATTATATCCTATCAGTGTGTAATAATAAGTGTTCCTGTATCTCTCCATAGTGCCCATCACCTCTCTCTCTCTCTCATTATATCCTATCAGTGTGTAATAATAAGTGTTCCTGTATCTCCCCATAGTGCCCATCCCCTCTCTCATTATATGGATATACAGAAGGGGATCTGAGTATGTCTATGAGGATGCTTGTGCTATATCCCTATGTAAGTAATACAAGGCTGGTCCATGTGGTACGCCAGGCACTGTACAGAGATAGATGCGGCACAGGCAGGCAGTGTCAGTCTTACCCTGGCACACAGCGTGGGTTTCCTTTATGATGGAGAAGACAGAAGACGTCTGCACTCTGGTAAAAGCGCTCTCCCAGCAGAATGTGAGAGTGTAATAATACAGGTCCAGCAGGACGGAGACGCGCGGATCACAGAGGCGGCCGTCCAGGGACAGCAGCGCAGCCAGAGCTCTGCGGGAACAGGACACATAGTGAGGAGCCAGGAACTTACTACTGACTCAGTGATGTCATATTCTAGGTCACGTACCTGCGCTGGTCATCCGCATGCTCCATCGCCTCCAAGTCATCCACACTCACATCTCTCCTAAGCACACAGAAAGCACAGCAATGCATAAACAATAATATATATATATATACACACACACACACACACACACGTATATATACATACATATACACATATATATATATATGTACACACACACACACACACACACACACACACACACGTATATATACATACATATTTTATATATATATATATATATATATATACACACACACACATATTATATACATACACACTCACATCTCTCCTAAGCACACAGAAAGCACAGCAAGGCATCAACAATACAAAAAAATATACATACATATACACACATATATATACACTGTTATATACATACACACACATTATATACATATACACACATACACATTATATACATACACACATAATATACATACACGTTATATACATACATACATACATACACATATACATACACACATATAAATATACATACAGTATTCACACAGAATACCCGTATGTCTACAAATAGTGCATAAACATATTTAAAATTTTTAAAAGAACCACAATGCAGATATCACATAGTGCCCGTACCTAGAACATAACTGTGTGGCTGATTACCACATGATTCATAACCATGTCCACCAGGCAATGCACCATCTACTGTCACCTCGTCCTCCGGTCACATGTACCAGGAACGTCTCCTGCTGGATGCAAACCACGCCGTGTGCCAGTACCTGAGCCCAAAGTGCAGCATGGGAACCACGCCGTGTGCCAGTACCTGAGCCCAAAGTGCAGCATGGGAACCACGCCGTGTGCCAATACCTGAGCCCAATGTGCAGCATGGGAACCACGCCGTGTGCCAGTACCTGAGCCCAAAGTGCAGCATGGGAACCACGTTGTGTGCCAGTACCTGAGCCCAGAGTGCAGCATGGGAACCACGCCGTGTGCCAGTACCTGAGACCAATGTGCAGCATGGGAACCACGTTGTGTGCCAGTACCTGAGCCCAGAGTGCAGCACGGGAACCACGCCGTGTGCCAGTACCTGAGCCCAGAGTGCAGCATGGGAACCACGCAGTGTGCCAGTACCTGAGCCCAAAGTGCAGCACGGGAACCACGCCGTGTGCCAGTACCTGAGCCCAGAGTGCAGCACGGGAACCACGCCGTGTGCCAGTACCTGAGCCCAGAGTGCAGCATGGGAACCATGCCGTGTGCCAGTACCTGAGCCCAGAGTGCAGCAGTGGAACCACACCGTGTGCCAGTACCTGAGCCCAAAGTGCAGCACGGGAACCACGCCGTGTGCCAGTACCTGAGCCCAGAGTGCAGCACGGGAACCACGCCGTGTGCCAGTACCTGAGCCCAGAGTGCAGCACAGGAACCACGCCATGTGCCAGTACCTGAGCCCAAAGTGCAGCACGGGAACCACGCCGTGTGCCAGTACCTGAGCCCAAAGTGCAGCATGGGAACCACGCCGTGTGCCAGTACCTGAGCCCAGAGTGCAGCATGGGAACCACGCCGTGTGCCAGTACCTGAGCCCAAAGTGCAGCATGGGAACCACGCCATGTGCCAGTACCTGAGCCCAAAGTGCAGCACGGGAACCACGCCATGTGCCAGTACCTGAGCCCAAAGTGCAGCACGGGAACCACGCCGTGTGCCAGTACCTGAGCCCAAAGTGCAGCACGGGAACCACGCCATGTGCCAATACCTGAGCCCAATGTGCAGCACGGGAACCACGCCGTGTGCCAGTACCTGAGACCAATGTGCAGCACGGGAACCACGCCGTGTGCCAGTACCTGAGCCCAGAGTGCAGCACGGGAACCACGCCGTGTGCCAGTACCTGAGCCCAAAGTGCAGCACGGGAACCACGCCGTGTGCCAGTACCTGAGCCCAAAGTGCAGCACGGGAACCACGCCGTGTGCCAGTACCTGAGCCCAGAGTGCAGCACGGGAACCACGCCGTGTGCCAGTACCTGAGACCAATGTGCAGCACGGGAACCACGCCGTGTGCCAGTACCTGAGACCAATGTGCAGCATGGGAACCACGTTGTGTGCCAGTACCTGAGCCCAGAGTGCAGCATGGGAACCACGCCGTGTGCCAGTACCTGAGCCCAGAGTGCAGCATGGGAACCACGCCGTGTGCCAGTACCTGAGCCCAAAGTGCAGCATGGGAACCACGCCGTGTGCCAGTACCTGAGCCCAGAGTGCAGCATGGGAACCACGCCGTGTGCCAGTACCTGAGCCCAAAGTGCAGCATGGGAACCACGCCGTGTGCCAGTACCTGAGCCCAAAGTGCAGCATGGGAACCACGCCGTGTGCCAGTACCTGAGCCCAAAGTGCAGCATGGGAACCACGCCGTGTGCCAGTACCTGAGCCCAAAGTGCAGCATGGGAACCACGCCGTGTGCCAGTACCTGAGCCCAAAGTGCAGCATGGGAACCACGCCGTGTGCCAGTACCTGAGCCCAAAGTGCAGCATGGGAACCACGCCGTGTGCCAGTACCTGAGCCCAAAGTGCAGCATGGGAACCACGCCGTGTGCCAGTACCTGAGCCCAAAGTGCAGCATGGGAACCACGCCGTGTGCCAGTACCTGAGCCCAAAGTGCAGCATGGGAACCACGCCGTGTGCCAGTACCTGAGCCCAGAGTGCAGCATGGGAACCACGCCGTGTGCCAGTACCTGAGACCAAAGTGCAGCATGGGAACCACGCCGTGTGCCAATACCTGAGCCCAATGTGCAGCATGGGAACCACGCCGTGTGCCAGTACCTGAGCCCAGAGTGCAGCATGGGAACCACGCCGTGTGCCAGTACCTGAGACCAATGTGCAGCATGGGAACCACGTTGTGTGCCAGTACCTGAGCCCAGAGTGCAGCATGGGAACCACGCCGTGTGCCAGTACCTGAGACCAATGTGCAGCATGGGAACCACGCCGTGTGCCAGTACCTGAGCCCAAAGTGCAGCATGGGAACCACGCCATGTGCCAGTACCTGAGCCCAAAGTGCAGCATGGGAACCACGCCATGTGCCAGTACCTGAGCCCAAAGTGCAGCATGGGAACCACGCCGTGTGCCAGTACCTGAGCCCAAAGTGCAGCATGGGAACCACGCCGTGTGCCAGTACCTGAGACCAATGTGCAGCATGGGAACCACGTTGTGTGCCAGTACCTGAGCCCAGAGTGCAGCATGGGAACCACGCCGTGTGCCAGTACCTGAGACCAAAGTGCAGCATGGGAACCACGCCGTGTGCCAATACCTGAGCCCAATGTGCAGCATGGGAACCACGCCGTGTGCCAGTACCTGAGCCCAGAGTGCAGCATGGGAACCACGCCGTGTGCCAGTACCTGAGCCCAAAGTGCAGCATGGGAACCACGCCATGTGCCAGTACCTGAGCCCAAAGTGCAGCATGGGAACCACGCCATGTGCCAGTACCTGAGCCCAAAGTGCAGCATGGGAACCACGCCGTGTGCCAGTACCTGAGCCCAAAGTGCAGCATGGGAACCACGCCGTGTGCCAGTACCTGAGACCAATGTGCAGCATGGGAACCACGCCGTGTGCCAGTACCTGAGCCCAGAGTGCAGCATGGGAACCACGCCGTGTGCCAGTACCTGAGCCCAGAGTGCAGCATGGGAACCACGCCGTGTGCCAGTACCTGAGCCCAAAGTGCAGCATGGGAACCACGCCGTGTGCCAGTACCTGAGCCCAGAGTGCAGCATGGGAACCACGCCGTGTGCCAGTACCTGAGCCCAAAGTGCAGCATGGGAACCACGCCGTGTGCCAGTACCTGAGCCCAAAGTGCAGCATGGGAACCACGCCGTGTGCCAGTACCTGAGCCCAAAGTGCAGCATGGGAACCACGCCATGTGCCAGTACCTGAGCCCAAAGTGCAGCATGGGAACCACGCCGTGTGCCAGTACCTGAGCCCAAAGTGCAGCATGGGAACCACGCCGTGTGCCAGTACCTGAGCCCAGAGTGCAGCATGGGAACCACGCCGTGTGCCAGTACCTGAGACCAAAGTGCAGCATGGGAACCACGCCGTGTGCCAATACCTGAGCCCAATGTGCAGCATGGGAACCACGCCGTGTGCCAGTACCTGAGCCCAGAGTGCAGCATGGGAACCACGCCGTGTGCCAGTACCTGAGACCAATGTGCAGCATGGGAACCACGTTGTGTGCCAGTACCTGAGCCCAGAGTGCAGCATGGGAACCACGCCGTGTGCCAGTACCTGAGACCGATGTGCAGCACCAATCCTGATCCCCTGGCTCTGTCCAGACCTCCGGGCTGTCCTGCAGCTACATGCACCCGGGATTTTGATTTCTTGAGGGTCTTCGGCATTTTCCTTGTGCCTCCCCAGCCAAGTACAGTCACTGGGCCCCACAAGGGGGGAAATCCTTATTCCTTTAGCAAATAAACGGCAGGTCATAAGCCAAAAAAAAGGCCGAATAAGCTGCCCCAGAGCAGCGGCCACACTTCCCCCAGGCAGAGGCAACTTGCCTGGGGAAGCTTGCAGGGGAAAGCCCCCTCCCACTCAGTCACCTACATTCACCAGGAGCTGCAGCAACACACACCCTCTCCTGATGTAGGCACGCAGGCTATAGACATAGGATGTAGGCACGCAGGCTATAGACATAGGATGTAGGCACGCAGGCTATAGACATAGGATGTAGGCACGCAGGCTATAGACATAGGATGTAGGCACGCAGGCTATAGACATAGGATGTAGGCACGCAGGCTATAGACATAGGATGTAGGCACGCAGGCTATAGACATAGGATGTAGGCACGCAGGCTATAGACATAGGATGTATACAAGCAGGCTATATATGATGTATACACGCAGGCTATAGATATACAGTCAGGTGCATAAATATTGGGACATTGACAGAACTGTCATATTTTGGCCTCTATTCACCACCACAATGGCTTTGAAATGAAACAAACAAGATGTGATTTACCTGCAGACTTTCAGATTTAATTTGAGGGTAATTACATCCAAATCAGGTGAACGGTGTAGGAATTACAATGGTTTCTATATGTGCATCCCACTTTTTAAGGGGCCAAAAGTAATGGGACAAACTAAACAATCCGACCCTGCCCCTGCACCGCCCCTTAATTGCGTCTGCCTATCAGGCAGTGGCATTCAAGGGCTTGCGTGCATCTTTGCAGAACCCATTCTGCAAACTCGTGGAATGGGTCCTGCGCGATAATTGGGAATCTGCGTTCAGCAGGGAATCGGCATGTATTACCACCAAACCTCAGCCCGGCGGATGAAATCCTGACGCCGGCAGATGAAGATCCTGACTGAGGTGCCTAACCCTAACGCCCCGCCCCAATACCTAACCTCCCCCCAGGGGTGCCTAAACCTAACCATCCCTCCCCGCGCCCTAAACCTAACCCCCCCCGGCAGAGTGCCTAACCCTAACCCACCCCCTCCCACTACCTAACCTCACCCCAGGGGTGCCTAAACTCAATCCCCCCTCCCCACACCCTAACCTCCCCCCCTAGTGCCTAACCCTAACCTCCTCCCAGGGGTGCTTGTCCCTAACCCCCCCTTCCCTTAGCCTAACCCTCCCAGCGGGTGCTCGCAGGCACCCTAAGTCTCCCCCGGGAGACCCTAAACCTAAAACTGCGGCTATCCGCTCCCGACTCCCGGGTTACCTACGATCGGTATGCCGAGCGTCGGGATTTCGGCGTTGGATAATGATAGGCGTCGGTATTTAGATGCCTATCATTAGGCCCATGCCGGGATTTCACTGTCGGCATTTCGACCACCGGCTTCCTGACTACATCCCGTTAAACAGGGCATTTGCGTGCACTGCTGAATGAGGCCCTCAGAGCCTTACGCTGGCCAACGTTTCCTGCTCCAACACATCAACTTCAAGAACTGAGCGTTAATGTTATTTCCTGATGAAGGTTTCTCCTCCACATTATAAGCTGGATCTGCCGGAGTCATCTCCTCAATGTTCCCCTATAGGCATGTAAGGATCATACATGTAACAGCGGCCATAGACAATGACAGATTATTTATTGGCTGATGTTGATCTCACAGCGTGTGGCCGGAATAAGAGAGAGGTAGTTTGTATGTAATGGTATAAAGAGTTCCCCGTGACTTGTGTATGCAGCCGTGGGTGCCTCTGGGTAAATAGGGTGAGACTTCCCCGTGACTTGTGTATGCAGCCGTGGGTGCCTCTGGGTAAATAGGGTGAGACTTCCCCGTGACTTGTGTATGCAGCCGTGGGTGCCTCTGGGTAAATAGGGTGAGACTTCCCCGTGACTTGTGTATGCAGCCGTGGGTGCCTCTGGGTAAATAGGGTGAGAGTTCCCCGTGACTTGTGTATGCAGCCGTGGGTGGCTCTGGGTAAATAGGGTGAGAGTTCCCCGTGACTTGTGTATGCAGCCGTGGGTGCCTCTGGGTAAATAGGGTGAGAGTTCCCCGTGACTTGTGTATGCAGCCGTGGGTGCCTCTGGGTAAATAGGGTGAGAGTTCCCCGTGACTTGTGTATGCAGCCGTGGGTGCCTCTGGGTAAATAGGGTGAGACTTCCCCGTGACTTGTGTATGCAGCCGTGGGTGCCTCTGGGTAAATAGGGTGAGACTTCCCCGTGACTTGTGTATGCAGCCGTGGGTGCCTCTGGGTAAATAGGGTGAGACTTCCCCGTGACTTGTGTATGCAGCCGTGGGTGCCTCTGGGTAAATAGGGTGAGACTTCCCCGTGACTTGTGTATGCAGCCGTGGGTGCCTCTGGGTAAATAGGGTGAGACTTCCCCGTGACTTGTGTATGCAGCCGTGGGTGCCTCTGGGTAAATAGGGTGAGACTTCCCCGTGACTTGTGTATGCAGCCGTGGGTGCCTCTGGGTAAATAGGGTGAGACTTCCCCGTGACTTGTGTATGCAGCCGTGGGTGCCTCTGGGTAAATAGGGTGAGACTTCCCCGTGACTTGTGTATGCAGCCGTGGGTGCCTCTGGGTAAATAGGGTGAGACTTCCCCGTGACTTGTGTATGCAGCCGTGGGTGCCTCTGGGTAAATAGGGTGAGACTTCCCCGTGACTTGTGTATGCAGCCGTGGGTGCCTCTGGGTAAATAGGGTGAGACTTCCCCGTGACTTGTGTATGCAGCCGTGGGTGCCTCTGGGTAAATAGGGTGAGACTTCCCCGTGACTTGTGTATGCAGCCGTGGGTGCCTCTGGGTAAATAGGGTGAGACTTCCCCGTGACTTGTGTATGCAGCCGTGGGTGCCTCTGGGTAAATAGGGTGAGACTTCCCCGTGACTTGTGTATGCAACCGTGGGTGCCTCTGGGTAAATAGGGTGAGACTTCCCCGTGACTTGTGTATGCAGCCGTGGGTGCCTCTGGGTAAATAGGGTGAGAGTTCTCCGTGACTTGTGTATGCAGCCGTGGGTGCCTCTGGGTAAATAGGGTGAGACTTCCCCGTGACTTGTGTATGCAGCCGTGGGTGCCTCTGGGTAAATAGGGTGAGACTTCCCCGTGACTTGTGAATGCAGCCGTGGGTGCCTCTGGGTAAATAGGGTGAGAGTTCCCCGTGACTTGTGTATGCAGCCGTGGGTGCCTCTGGGTAAATAGGGTGAGAGTTCCCCGTGACTTGTGTATGCAGCCGTGGGTGCCTCTGGGTAAATAGGGTGAGAGTTCCCCGTGACTTGTGTATGCAGCCGTGGGTGCCTCTGGGTAAATAGGGTGAGACTTCCCTGTGGTACTCAGGGGAGAAAACGTGGGGGGGAAAGCTGGTGGGCTATATATCACATGAGGGTCTTACTTACCACAAGCAGATCTGAGGTTTCTTCATCTTCAACTGAGGAAACAGAAGAAAAAAATGTGCTCATAATACAAAAGGAAAACTGATCATCAGTAACGGTACTTCCACATAGACAGCGCAGGGAGACCGGGCACCGGGAGGGGACACCTGACAGACCGGGGACCGGGAGGAGAAGGAAGAGGAGGAGGAGGGGACACCTGACAGACCGGGGACCGGGAGGAGGAGGAAGAGGAGGAGGAGGGGACACCTGACAGACCGGGGACCGGGAGGAGAAGGAAGAGGAGGAGGAGGGGACACCTGACAGACCGGGGACCGGGAGGAGGAGGAAGAGGAGGAGGAGGGGACACCTGACAGACCGGGGACCGGGAGGAGGAGGAGGAAGGGACACCTGACAGACCGGGGACCGGGAGGAGGAGGAGGAAGGGACACCTGACAGACCGGGGACCGGGAGGAGGAGGAGGGACACCTGACAGACCGAGGACAGGGAGGAGGGGGAGGGGACACCTGACAGACAGGGAACCGGGAGGAGGAGGAGGGACACCTGACACACCAGGGACCGGGAGGAGGAGGGACACCTGACACACCAGGGACCGGGAGGAGGAGGAGGGGGAGGGACACCTGACAGACCGGGGACCGGGAGGAGGAGGAGGGACACCTGACAGATCGGGGACCGGGAGGAGGAGGAGGGACACCTGACAGACCGGGGACCGGGAGGAGGAGGAGGGACACCTGACAGACCGGGGACCGGGAGGAGGAGGAGGGACACCTGACAGACCGGGGACCGGGAGGAGGAGGAGGAGGGGACATCTGACAGACCTGGGACCGGGAGGAGGAGGAGGAGGGACACCTGACAGACCGGGGACCGGCAGGAGGAGGAGGGACACCTGACACACCGGGGACCGGGAGGAGGAGGGACACCTGACAGACCAAGGACCGGGAGGAGGAGGAGGGGGAGGAGGAGGAGAAGGGACACCTGACAGACCGGGGACCGGGAGGAGGAGGAGGAGGGGGAGGAGGAGGAGGAGGGACACCTGACAGACCAAGGACCGGGAGGAGGAGGAGGGGGAGGAGGAGGAGAAGGGACACCTGACAGACCGGGGACCGGGAGGAGGAGGAGGAGGGGACATCTGACAGACCGGGGACCGGGAGGAGGAGGAGGAGGAGGAGGGACACCTGACACACCGGGGACCGGGAGGAGGAGGAGGGACACCTGACAGACCGGGGACCGGGAGGAGGAGGAGGGACACCTGACAGACCGGGGACCGGGAGGAGGAGGAGGGACACCTGACAGACCGGGGACCGGGAGGAGGAGGAGGGACACCTGACAGACCGGGGACCGGGAGGAGGAGGAGGGACACCTGACAGACCGGGGACCGGGAGGAGGAGGAGGGACACCTGACAGACCGGGGACCGGGAGGAGGAGGAGGGACACCTGACAGACCGGGGACCGGGAGGAGGAGGAGGGACACCTGACAGACCGGGGACCGGGAGGAGGAGGAGGGACACCTGACAGACCGGGGACCGGGAGGAGGAGGAGGGACACCTGACAGACCGGGGACCGGGAGGAGGAGGAGGGACACCTGACAGACCGGGGACCGGGAGGAGGAGGAGGGACACCTGACAGACCGGGGACCGGGAGGAGGAGGAGGAGGAGGAGACACCTGACAGACCGGGGACTGGGAGGAGGAGGAGGGACACCTGACAGACCGGGGACCGGCAGGAGGAGGAGGGACACCTGACAGACCGGGGACCGGGAGGAGGAGGAGGAGGGACACCTGACAGACCGGGGACCGGGAGGAGGAGGAGGAGGGGACATCTGACAGACCGGGGACTGGGAGGAGGAGGAGGAGGAGGAGGAGGGACACCTGACAGACCAGGGACCGGGAGGAGGAGTAGGAGGAGGAGGAGGGGACACCTGACAGACCGAGGACCGGGAGGAGGGGGAGGGGACACCTGACAGACCGAGGACCGGGAGGAGGGGGGGAGGGGACACCTGACAGACCGAGGACCGGGAGGAGGGGGAGGGGACACCTGACAGACCGAGGACCGGGAGGAGGGGGGGGGACATCTGACAGACCGGGGACCGGGAGGAGGAGGAGGAGGAGGGACACCTGACAGACCGGGGACCGGGAGGAGGAGGAGGAGGAGGGGACACCTGACAGACCGGGGACTGGGAGGAGGAGGAGGGACACCTGACAGACCGGGGACCGGCAGGAGGAGGAGGGACACCTGACAGACCGGGGACCGGGAGGAGGAGGAGGAGGGACACCTGACAGACCGGGGACCGGGAGGAGGAGGAGGAGGGGACATCTGACAGACCGGGGACTGGGAGGAGGAGGAGGAGGGACACCTGACAGACCAGGGACCGGGAGGAGGAGTAGGAGGAGGAGGAGGGGACACCTGACAGACCGAGGACCGGGAGGAGGAGGAAGAGGAGGAGGAGGGGACACCTGACAGACCGGGGACCGGGAGGAGGAGGAAGAGGAGGAGGAGGGGACACCTGACAGACCGGGGACCGGGAGGAGAAGGAAGAGGAGGAGGAGGGGACACCTGACAGACCGGGGACCGGGAGGAGGAGGAGGAAGGGACACCTGACAGACCGGGGACCGGGAGGAGGAGGAGGAAGGGACACCTGACAGACCGGGGACCGGGAGGAGGAGGAGGAAGGGACACCTGACAGACCGGGGACCGGGAGGAGGAGGAGGGACACCTGACAGACCGAGGACAGGGAGGAGGGGGAGGGGACACCTGACAGACAGGGAACCGGGAGGAGGAGGAGGGACACCTGACACACAAGGGACCGGGAGGAGGAGGGACACCTGACAGACCGGGGACCGGGAGGAGGAGGAGGGACACCTGACAGACCGGGGACCGGGAGGAGGAGGAGGGACACCTGACAGACCGGGGACCGGGAGGAGGAGGAGGAGGGGACATCTGACAGACCTGGGACCGGGAGGAGGAGGGACACCTGACAGACCGGGGACTGGGAGGAGGAGGAGGGACACCTGACAGACCGGGGACCGGCAGGAGGAGGAGGGACACCTGACACACCGGGGACCGGGAGGAGGAGGGACACCTGACAGACCAAGGACCGGGAGGAGGAGGAGGGGGAGGAGGAGGAGAAGGGACACCTGACAGACCGGGGACCGGGAGGAGGAGGAGGAGGGGGAGGAGGAGGAGGAGGGACACCTGACAGACCAAGGACCGGGAGGAGGAGGAGGGACACCTGACAGACCGGGGACCGGGAGGAGGAGGAGGAGGGGACATCTGACAGACCGGGGACCGGGAGGAGGAGGAGGAGGAGGAGGGACACCTGACACACCGGGGACCGGGAGGAGGAGGAGGGACACCTGACAGACCGGGGACCGGGAGGAGGAGGAGGGACACCTGACAGACCGGGGACCGGGAGGAGGAGGAGGGACACCTGACAGACCGGGGACCGGGAGGAGGAGGAGGGACACCTGACAGACCGGGGACCGGGAGGAGGAGGAGGGACACCTGACAGACCGGGGACCGGGAGGAGGAGGAGGGACACCTGACAGATCGGGGACCGGGAGGAGGAGGAGGGACACCTGACAGATCGGGGACCGGGAGGAGGAGGAGGGACACCTGACAGACCGGGGACCGGGAGGAGGAGGAGGGACACCTGACAGACCGGGGACCGGGAGGAGGAGGAGGGACACCTGACAGACCGGGGACCGGGAGGAGAAGGAGGGACACCTGACAGACCGGGGACCGGGAGGAGGAGGAGGAGGAGGAGGGGACACCTGACAGACCGGGGACTGGGAGGAGGAGGAGGGACACCTGACAGACCGGGGACCGGCAGGAGGAGGAGGGACACCTGACAGACCGGGGACCGGGAGGAGGAGGAGGAGGGACACCTGACAGACCGGGGACCGGGAGGAGGAGGAGGAGGGACACCTGACAGACCGGGGACTGGGAGGAGGAGGAGGAGGAGGAGGAGGAGGAGGAGGAGGGACACCTGACAGACCAGGGACCGGGAGGAGGAGTAGGAGGAGGGGGAGGGGACACCTGACAGACCGAGGACCGGGAGGAGGGGGAGGGGACACCTGACAGACCGAGGACCGGGAGGAGGGGGAGGAGGGGGGAGGGACACCTGACAGACCGGGGACCGGGAGGAGGGGGAGGAGGGACATCTGACAGACCGGGGACCGGGAGGAGGGGGAGGGGACACCTGACAGACCGGGAACCGGGAGGAGGAGGAGGGGGGACACCTGACAGACCGAGGACCGGGAGGAGGGGGAGGGGACACCTGACAGACCGAGGACCGGGAGGAGGGGGAGGGGACACCTGACAGACCGAGGACCGGGAGGAGGGGGAGGAGGGGGGGGGGACACCTGACAGACCGGGGACCGGGAGGAGGAGGAGGAGGGGGGACACCTGACAGACCGGGGACCGGGAGGAGGAGGAGGAGGAGGGACATCTGACAGACCGGGGACCGGGAGGAGGGGGAGGGGACACCTGACAGACCGGGGACCGGGAGGAGGAGGAGGAGGAGGGACACCTGACAGACCGGGAACCGGGAGGAGGAGGAGGGACACCTGACAGACCGGGAACCGGGAGGAGGAGGAGGAGGAGAAGACCCGGATAACGCCGGGCTATAGTCACTTACCCCGCACAGGGCCTCAGACCTCGGCCTCTCGTACTGGCTACACACAAACATCTCTCGGCCTCTCCCTTTGATTTGTGGTCTCCATGACAACCGCTTCTAACCTGTTACTAACAGTAACGCCACTGTCCAGAATTTAAGAGATTGAACCAATCAGAAGATTGCAAATTATAACTGACATCAGCATCAGCCAATCAACGTAAGGATTTCATGTCACAGGCCGGAAATGACGTAGTTAAGGAGTCTGCGTGCTGCGCACGCGCGTAACTGTCCCGATTGCCACATCCGGATGTCCCGGGAGGAAGATGGCGGCGAGTGTAAGAATCTCCATCACTGTAATATCATCTAATATGTCATAGAATGTCTATTATATCATTCTCTAATGGGGGAGGGACAGAGAGAGAGGAGAGGGAATGATGGTGACAGGACAGAGAGAGAGGAGAGGGAATGATGGTGACAGGACAGAGAGAGAGGAGAGGGAATGACGGTGACAGGACAGAGAGAGAGGAGAGGGAATGATGGTGACAGAGAGAGAGGAGAGGGAATGATGGTGACAGGACAGAGAGAGAGGAGAGGGAATGATGGTGACAGGACAGAGAGAGAGGAGAGGGAATGATGGTGACAGGACAGAGAGAGAGGAGAGGGAATGATGGTGACAGGACAGAGAGAGAGGAGAGGGAATGATGGTGACAGGACAGAGAGAGGAGAGGGAATGATGGTGACAGGACAGAGAGAGAGGAGAGGGAATGATGGTGACAGGAGAGAGAGGAGAGGGAATGATGGTGACAGGACAGAGAGAGAGGAGAGGGAATGATAATGACAGGACAGAGAGAGGAGAGGGAATGATGGTGACAGGACAGAGAGAGAGGAGAGGGAATGATGGTGACAGGACAGAGAGAGAGGAGAGGGAATGATGGTGACAAGACAGAGAGAGAGGAGAGGGAATGATGGTGACAAGACAGAGAGAGAGGAGAGGGAATGATGGTGACAGGACAGAGAGAGAGGAGAGGGAATGATGGTGACAGGAGAGAGAGGAGAGGGAATGATGGTGACAGGACAGAGAGAGAGGAGAGGGAATGATAATGACAGGACAGAGAGAGGAGAGGGAATGATGGTGACAGGACAGAGAGAGAGGAGAGGGAATGATGGTGACAGGACAGAGAGAGAGGAGAGGGAATGATGGTGACAAGACAGAGAGAGAGGAGAGGGAATGATGGTGACAGGACAGAGAGAGAGGAGAGGGAAAGATGGTGACAGGAGAGAGAGGAGAGGGAATGATGGTGACAGGACAGAGAGAGAGGAGAGGGAATGATAATGACAGGACAGAGAGAGGAGAGGGAATGATGGTGACAGGACAGAGAGAGAGGAGAGGGAATGATGGTGACAGGACAGAGAGAGAGGAGAGGGAATGATGGTAACAGGACAGAGAGAGGAGAGGGAATGATGGTGACTGGACAGAGAGAGGAGAGGGAATGACGGTGACAGGACAGAGAGAGAGGAGAGGGAATGACGGTGACAGGACAGAGAGAGAGGAGAGGGAATGATGGTGACAAGACAGAGAGAGAGGAGAGGGAATGATGGCGACAGGACAGAGAGAGAGGAGAGGGAATGATGGTGACAAGACAGAGAGAGAGGAGAGGGAATGATGGTGACAGGACAGAGAGGAGAGGGAATGATGGTGACAAGAGAGAGAGGAGAGGGAATGATGGTGACAGGACAGAGAGAGAGGAGAGGGAATGATGGTGACAGGACAGAGAGAGAGGAGAGGGAATGATGGTGACAGGACAGAGAGAGAGGAGAGGGAAAGATGGTGACAGGAGAGAGAGGAGAGGGAATGATGGTGACAGGACAGAGAGAGAGGAGAGGGAATGATGGTGACAGGACAGAGAGAGAGGAGAGGGAATGATAATGACAGGACAGAGAGAGGAGAGGGAATGATGGTGACAGGACAGAGAGAGAGGAGAGGGAATGATGGTAACAGGACAGAGAGAGGAGAGGGAATGACGGTGACAGGACAGAGAGAGAGGAGAGGGAATGATGGTGACAGGACAGAGAGAGAGGAGAGGGAATGATGGTGACAAGACAGAGAGAGAGGAGAGGGAATGATGGTGACAGGACAGAGAGAGAGGAGAGGGAATGATGGTGACAGGACAGAGAGAGAGGAGAGGGAATGATGGTGACAAGACAGAGAGAGAGGAGAGGGAATGATGGTGACAGGACAGAGAGAGAGGAGAGGGAATGATGGTGACAGGAGAGAGAGGAGAGGGAATGATGGTGACAGGACAGAGAGAGAGAGGAGAGGGAATGATGGTGACAGGACAGAGAGAGAGGAGAGGGAATGATGGTGACAGGACAGAGAGAGGATAGGGAATGATGGTGACAGGACAGAGAGAGAGGAGAGGGAATGATGGTGACAGGACAGAGAGAGGAGAGGGAATGATGGTGACAGGACAGAGAGAGAGGAGAGGGAATGATGGTGACAGGACAGAGAGAGAGGAGAGGGAATGACAGGACAGAGAGAGAGGAGAGGGAATGATGGTGACAGCACAGAGAGAGAGGAGAGGGAATGATGGTGACAGGACAGATAGAGAGGAGAGGGAATGATGGTGACAGGACAGAGAGAGAGGAGAGGGAATGATGGTGACAGGACAGAGAGAGAGGAGAGGGAATGATGGTGACAGAGAGAGAGACGAGAGGGAATGACGGTGACAGGACAGAGAGAGAGGAGAGGGAATGATGGTGACAGGACAGAGAGAGAGGAGAGGGAATGACGGTGACAGGACAGAGAGAGAGGAGAGGGAATGATAATGACTGGACAGAGAGAGAGGAGAGGGAATGATGGTGACAGGATAGAGAGAGAGGAGAGGGAGTGACGGTGACAGGACAGAGAGAGGATAGGGAATGATGGTGACAGGACAGAGAGAGAGGAGAGGGAATGATGGTGACAGGACAGAGAGAGGAGAGGGAATGATGGTGACAGGACAGAGAGAGAGGAGAGGGAATGACGGTGACAGGAGAGAGAGGAGAGGGAATGATGGTGACAGGACAGAGAGAGAGGAGAGGGAATGATGGTGACAGGACAGAGAGAGAGGAGAGGGAATGATAATGACAGGACAGAGAGAGGAGAGGGAATGATGGTGACAGGACAGAGAGAGAGGAGAGGGAATGATGGTAACAGGACAGAGAGAGGAGAGGGAATGACGGTGACAGGACAGAGAGAGAGGAGAGGGAATGATGGTGACAGGACAGAGAGAGAGGAGAGGGAATGATGGTGACAAGACAGAGAGAGAGGAGAGGGAATGATGGTGACAGGACAGAGAGAGAGGAGAGGGAATGATGGTGACAGGACAGAGAGAGAGGAGAGGGAATGATGGTGACAGGAGAGAGAGGAGAGGGAACGATGGTGACAGGACAGAGAGAGAGAGGAGAGGGAATGATGGTGACAGGACAGAGAGAGAGGAGAGGGAATGATGGTGACAGGACAGAGAGAGGATAGGGAATGATGGTGACAGGACAGAGAGAGAGGAGAGGGAATGATGGTGACAGGACAGAGAGAGGAGAGAGAATGATGGTGACAGGACAGAGAGAGAGGAGAGGGAATGATGGTGACAGGACAGAGAGAGAGGAGAGGGAATGACAGGACAGAGAGAGAGGAGAGGGAATGATGGTGACAGCACAGAGAGAGAGGAGAGGGAATGATGGTGACAGGACAGATAGAGAGGAGAGGGAATGATGGTGACAGGACAGAGAGAGAGGAGAGGGAATGATGGTGACAGGACAGAGAGAGAGGAGAGGGAAAGATGGTGACAGAGAGAGAGACGAGAGGGAATGACGGTGACAGGACAGAGAGAGAGGAGAGGGAATGATGGTGACAGGACAGAGAGAGAGGAGAGGGAATGACGGTGACAGGACAGAGAGAGAGGAGAGGAATGATAATGACTGGACAGAGAGAGAGGAGAGGGAATGATGGTGACAGGATAGAGAGAGAGGAGAGGGAATGACGGTGACAGGACAGAGAGAGGATAGGGAATGATGGTGACAGGACAGAGAGAGAGGAGAGGGAATGATGGTGACAGGACAGAGAGAGGAGAGGGAATGATGGTGACAGGACAGAGAGAGAGGAGAGGGAATGACGGTGACAGGAGAGAGAGGAGAGGGAATGATGGTGACAGGACAGAGAGAGAGGAGAGGGAATGATGGTGACAGGACAGAGAGAGAGGAGAGGGAATGATAATGACAGGACAGAGAGAGGAGAGGGAATGATGGTGACAGGACAGAGAGAGAGGAGAGGGAATGACAGGACAGAGAGAGAGGAGAGGGAATGATGGTGACAGCACAGAGAGAGAGGAGAGGGAATGATGGTGACAGGACAGAGAGAGAGGAGAGGGAATGATGGTGACAGGAGAGAGAGGAGAGGGAATGATGGTGACAGGACAGAGAGAGAGAGGATAGGGAATGATGGTGACAGGACAGAGAGAGAGGAGAGGGAATGATGGTGACAGGACAGAGAGAGAGGAGAGGGAATGATGGTGACAGGACAGAGAGAGAGGAGAGGGAATGATGGTGACAGGACAGAGAGAGAGGAGAGGGAATGATGGTGACAGGACAGAGAGAGAGGAGAGGGAATGATAATGACAGGACAGAGAGAGGAGAGGGAATGATGGTGACAGGACAGAGAGAGAGGAGAGGGAATGACGGTGACAGGAGAGAGAGGAGAGGGAATGATGGTGACAGGACAGAGAGAGAGGAGAGGGAATGATGGTGACAGGACAGAGAGAGAGGAGAGGGAATGACGGCGACAGCACAGAGAGAGAGGAGAGGGAATGACGGTGACAGGACAGAGAGAGAGGAGAGGGAATGACGGTGACAGGACAGAGAGAGAGGAGAGGGAATGATGGTGACAGGACAGAGAGAGAGGAGAGGGAATGATGGTGACAGGACAGAGAGAGAGGAGAGGGAATGATGGTGACAGGACAGAGAGAGAGGAGAGGGAATGATGGTGACAGGACAGAGAGAGAGGAGAGGGAATGATGGTGACAGGAGAGAGAGGAGAGGGAATGATGGTGACAGGACAGAGAGATAGGAGAGGGAATGATGGTGACAGGAGAGAGAGGAGAGGGAATGATGGTGACAGGACAGAGAGAGAGGAGAGGGAATGATGGTGACAGGACAGAGAGAGAGGAGAGGGAATGACGGTGACAGGAGAGAGAGGAGAGGGAATGATGGTGACAGGACAGAGAGAGAGAGGATAGGGAATGATGGTGACAGGACAGAGAGAGAGGAGAGGGAATGATGGTGACAGGACAGAGAGAGGATAGGGAATGATGGTGACAGGACAGAGAGAGAGGAGAGGGAATGATGGTGACAGGACAGAGAGAGGAGAGGGAATGATGGTGACAGGACAGAGAGAGAGGAGAGGGAATGATGGTGACAGGACAGAGAGAGAGGAGAGGGAATGACAGGACAGAGAGAGAGGAGAGGAATGATGGTGACAGCACAGAGAGAGAGGAGAGGGAATGATGGTGACAGGACAGATAGAGAGGAGAGGGAATGATGGTGACAGGACAGAGAGAGAGGAGAGGGAATGATGGTGACAGGACAGAGAGAGAGGAGAGGGAATGATGGTGACAGAGAGAGAGACGAGAGGGAATGACGGTGACAGGACAGAGAGAGAGGAGAGGGAATGATGGTGACAGGACAGAGAGAGAGGAGAGGGAATGACGGTGACAGGACAGAGAGAGAGGAGAGGGAATGATAATGACTGGACAGAGAGAGAGGAGAGGGAATGATGGTGACAGGATAGAGAGAGAGGAGAGGGAATGACGGTGACAGGACAGAGAGAGGATAGGGAATGATGGTGACAGGACAGAGAGAGAGGAGAGGGAATGATGGTGACAGGACAGAGAGAGGAGAGGGAATGATGGTGACAGGACAGAGAGAGAGGAGAGGGAATGACGGTGACAGGAGAGAGAGGAGAGGGAATGATGGTGACAGGACAGAGAGAGAGGAGAGGGAATGATGGTGACAGGACAGAGAGAGAGGAGAGGGAATGATAATGACAGGACAGAGAGAGGAGAGGGAATGATGGTGACAGGACAGAGAGAGAGGAGAGGGAATGACAGGACAGAGAGAGAGGAGAGGGAATGATGGTGACAGCACAGAGAGAGAGGAGAGGGAATGATGGTGACAGGACAGAGAGAGAGGAGAGGGAATGATGGTGACAGGACAGGGAGAGAGGAGAGGGAATGATGGTGACAGGACAGAGAGAGAGGAGAGGGAATGACGGTGACAGGACAGAGAGAGAGGAGAGGGAATGATGGTGACAGGACAGAGAGAGAGGAGAGGGAATGATGGTGACAGGACAGAGAGAGAGGAGAGGGAATGATGGTGACAGGACAGAGAGAGAGGAGAGGGAATGATGGTGACAGGACAGAGAGAGAGGAGAGGGAATGATAATGACAGGACAGAGAGAGGAGAGGGAATGATGGTGACAGGACAGAGAGAGAGGAGAGGGAATGACGGTGACAGGAGAGAGAGGAGAGGGAATGATGGTGACAGGACAGAGAGAGAGGAGAGGGAATGATGGTGACAGGACAGAGAGAGAGGAGAGGGAATGACGGCGACAGCACAGAGAGAGAGGAGAGGGAATGACGGTGACAGGACAGAGAGAGAGGAGAGGGAATGACGGTGACAGGACAGAGAGAGAGGAGAGGGAATGATGGTGACAGGACAGAGAGAGAGGAGAGGGAATGATGGTGACAGGACAGAGAGAGAGGAGAGGGAATGATGGTGACAGGACAGAGAGAGAGAGGAGAGGGAATGATGGTGACAGGACAGAGAGAGAGGAGAGGGAATGATGGTGACAGGACAGAGAGAGAGGAGAGGGAATGATGGTGACAGGACAGAGAGAGGAGAGGGAATGATGGTGACAGGACAGAGAGAGAGGAGAGGGAATGATGGTGACAGGACAGAGAGAGGAGAGGGAATGATGGTGACAGGACAGAGAGAGAGGAGAGAGAATGACGGTGACAGGACAGAGAGAGGAGAGGGAATGACGGTGACAGGACAGAGAGAGGAGAGGGAATGACGGTGACAGTACAGAGAGAGAGGAGAGGGAATGACGGTGACAGGACAGAGAGAGAGGAGAGGGAATGACGGTGACAGGACAGAGAGAGAGGAGAGGGAATGATGGTGACAGGACAGAGAGAGGAGAGGGAATGATGGTGACAGGACAGAGAGAGGAGAGGGAATGATGGTGACAGGACAGAGAGAGGAGAGGGAATGATGGTGACAGGACAGAGAGAGAGGAGAGGGAATGATAATGACAGGACAGAGAGAGGAGAGGGAATGATGGTGACAGGACAGAGAGAGAGGAGAGGGAATGATGGTGACAGGACAGAGAGAGGAGAGGGAATGACGGTGACAGGACAGAGAGAGGAGAGGGAATGACGGTGACAGGACAGAGAGAGAGGAGAGGGAATGATGGTGACAGGACAGAGAGAGAGGAGAGGGAATGATGGTGACAAGACAGAGAGAGAGGAGAGGGAATGATGGTGACAGGACAGAGAGAGAGGAGAGGGAATGATGGTGACAGGACAGAGAGAGAGGAGAGGGAATGACGGTGACATGACAGAGAGAGAGGAGAGGGAATGACGGTGACAGGACAGAGAGAGAGGAGAGGGAATGATGGTGACAGGACAGAGAGAGAGGAGAGGGAATGAAGGTGACAGGACAGAGAGAGAGGAGAGGGAATGATGGTGACAGGACAGAGAGAGAGGAGAGGGAATGATGGTGACAGGACAGAGAGAGAGGAGAGGGAATGACGGTGACAGGACAGAGAGAGAGGAGAGGGAATGATGGTGACAGGACAGAGAGAGAGGAGAGGGAATGACGGTGACAGGACAGAGAGAGAGGAGAGGGAATGATGGTGACAGGACAGAGAGAGAGGAGAGGGAATGATGGTGACAGGACAGAGAGAGGAGAGGGAATGATGGTGACAGGACAGAGAGAGAGGAGAGGGAATGACGGTGACAGGACAGAGAGAGAGGAGAGGGAATGATAATGACTGGACAGAGAGAGAGGAGAGGGAATGATGGTGAGTACAGAGAGAGAGGAGAGGGAATGACGGCGACAGGACAGAGAGAGAGGAGAGGGAATGACGGTGACAGCACAGAGAGAGAGGAGAGGGAATGATGGTGACAGGACAGAGAGAGAGGAGAGGGAATGATGGTGACAGGATAGAGAGAGAGGAGAGGGAATGATGGTGACAGCACAGAGAGAGAGGAGAGGGAATGATGGTGACAGCACAGAGAGAGAGGAGAGGGAATGATGGTGACAGGACAGATAGAGAGGAGAGGGAATGATGGTGACAGGACAGAGAGAGAGGAGAGGGAATGATGGTGACAGGACAGAGAGAGAGGAGAGGGAATGATGGTGACAGAGAGAGAGACGAGAGGGAATGACGGTGACAGGACAGAGAGAGAGGAGAGGGAATGATGGTGACAGGACAGAGAGAGAGGAGAGGGAATGACGGTGACAGGACAGAGAGAGAGGAGAGGGAATGATAATGACTGGACAGAGAGAGAGGAGAGGGAATGATGGTGACAGGATAGAGAGAGAGGAGAGGGAATGACGGTGACAGGACAGAGAGAGGATAGGGAATGATGGTGACAGGACAGAGAGAGAGGAGAGGGAATGATGGTGACAGGACAGAGAGAGGAGAGGGAATGATGGTGACAGGACAGAGAGAGAGGAGAGGGAATGACGGTGACAGGAGAGAGAGGAGAGGGAATGATGGTGACAGGACAGAGAGAGAGGAGAGGGAATGATGGTGACAGGACAGAGAGAGAGGAGAGGGAATGATAATGACAGGACAGAGAGAGGAGAGGGAATGATGGTGACAGGACAGAGAGAGAGGAGAGGGAATGACAGGACAGAGAGAGAGGAGAGGGAATGATGGTGACAGCACAGAGAGAGAGGAGAGGGAATGATGGTGACAGGACAGAGAGAGAGGAGAGGGAATGATGGTGACAGGACAGGGAGAGAGGAGAGGGAATGATGGTGACAGGACAGAGAGAGAGGAGAGGGAATGACGGTGACAGGACAGAGAGAGAGGAGAGGGAATGATGGTGACAGGACAGAGAGAGAGGAGAGGGAATGATGGTGACAGGACAGAGAGAGAGGAGAGGGAATGATGGTGACAGGACAGAGAGAGAGGAGAGGGAATGACGGTGACAGGACAGAGAGAGAGGAGAGGGAATGATAATGACTGGACAGAGAGAGAGGAGAGGGAATGACGGTGACAGGACAGAGAGAGAGGAGAGGGAATGATGGTGACAGGACAGAGAGAGAGGAGAGGGAATGATGGTGACAGGACAGAGAGAGAGGAGAGGGAATGATGGTGACAGGACAGAGAGAGAGGAGAGGGAATGATGGTGACAGGACAGAGAGAGAGGAGAGGGAATGACGGTGACATGACAGAGAGAGAGGAGAGGGAATGACGGTGACAGGACAGAGAGAGAGGAGAGGGAATGATGGTGACAGGACAGAGAGAGAGGAGAGGGAATGAAGGTGACAGGACAGAGAGAGAGGAGAGGGAATGATGGTGACAGGACAGAGAGAGAGGAGAGGGAATGATGGTGACAGGACAGAGAGAGAGGAGAGGGAATGACGGTGACAGGACAGAGAGAGAGGAGAGGGAATGATGGTGACAGGACAGAGAGAGAGGAGAGGGAATGACGGTGACAGGACAGAGAGAGAGGAGAGGGAATGATGGTGACAGGACAGAGAGAGAGGAGAGGGAATGATGGTGACAGGACAGAGAGAGGAGAGGGAATGATGGTGACAGGACAGAGAGAGAGGAGAGGGAATGACGGTGACAGGACAGAGAGAGAGGAGAGGGAATGATAATGACTGGACAGAGAGAGAGGAGAGGGAATGATGGTGACAGTACAGAGAGAGAGGAGAGGGAATGACGGCGACAGGACAGAGAGAGAGGAGAGGGAATGACGGTGACAGCACAGAGAGAGAGGAGAGGGAATGATGGTGACAGGACAGAGAGAGAGGAGAGGGAATGATGGTGACAGGATAGAGAGAGAGGAGAGGGAATGATGGTGACAGGACAGAGAGAGAGGAGAGGGAAAGATGGTGACAGGACAGAGAGAGAGGAGAGGGAATGACGGTGACAGGACAGAGAGAGAGGAGAGGGAATGATAATGACAGGACAGAGAGAGGAGAGGGAATGACGGTGACAGGACAGAGAGAGAGGAGAGGGAATGATGGTGACAGGACAGAGAGAGAGGAGAGGGAATGATGGTGACAGGACAGAGAGAGGAGAGGGAATGATGGTGACAGGACAGAGAGAGAGGAGAGGGAATGACGGTGACAGGACAGAGAGAGAGGAGAGGGAATGATAATGACAGGACAGAGAGAGAGGAGAGGGAATGATGGTGACAGTACAGAGAGAGAGGAGAGGGAATGACGGCGACAGGAGAGAGGAGAGGGAATGACGGTGACAGCACAGAGAGAGAGGAGAGGGAATGATAATGACAGGACAGAGAGAGAGGAGAGGGAATGATGGTGACAGGACAGAGAGAGAGGAGAGGGAATGACGGCGACAGGACAGAGAGAGAGGAGAGGGAATGACGGTGACAGCACAGAGAGAGAGGAGAGGGAATGATGCTGACAGGACAGAGAGAGGAGAGGGAATGACGGTGACCGGACAGAGAGAGAGGAGAGGGAATGATGGTGACAGGACAGAGAGAGAGGAGAGGGAATGATGGTGACAGGACAGAGAGAGGAGAGGGAATGATGGTGACAGGACAGAGAGAGAGGAGAGGGAATGACGGTGACAGGACAGAGAGAGAGGAGAGGGAATGATAATGACAGGACAGAGAGAGAGGAGAGGGAATAATGGTGACAGTACAGAGAGAGAGGAGAGGGAATGACGGCGACAGGACAGAGAGAGGAGAGGGAATGACGGTGACAGCACAGAGAGAGAGGAGAGGGAATGATGGTGACAGGACAGAGAGAGAGGAGAGGGAATGATGGTGACAGGATAGAGAGAGAGGAGAGGGAATGATGGTGACAGGACAGAGAGAGAGGAGAGGGAATGATGGTGACAGGACAGAGAGAGAGGAGAGGGAATGACGGTGACAGGACAGAGAGAGAGGAGAGGGAATGATAATGACAGGACAGAGAGAGGAGAGGGAATGACGGTGACAGGACAGAGAGAGAGGAGAGGGAATGATGGTGACAGGACAGAGAGAGAGGAGAGTGAATGATGGTGACAGGACAGAGAGAGGAGAGGGAATGACGGTGACAGGACAGAGAGAGAGGAGAGGGAATGACGGTGACAGGACAGAGAGAGAGGAGAGGGAATGATAATGACAGGACAGAGAGAGAGGAGAGGGAATGATGGTGACAGTACAGAGAGAGAGGAGAGGGAATGACGGCGACAGGAGAGAGGAGAGGGAATGACGGTGACAGCACAGAGAGAGAGGAGAGGGAATGATAATGACAGGACAGAGAGAGAGGAGAGGGAATGATGGTGACAGGACAGAGAGAGAGGAGAGGGAATGACGGCGACAGGACAGAGAGAGAGGAGAGGGAATGACGGTGACAGCACAGAGAGAGAGGAGAGGGAATGATGCTGACAGGACAGAGAGAGGAGAGGGAATGACGGTGACAGGACAGAGAGAGAGGAGAGGGAATGATGGTGACAGGACAGAGAGAGAGGAGAGGGAATGATGGTGACAGGACAGAGAGAGGAGAGGGAATGATGGTGACAGGACAGAGAGAGAGGAGAGGGAATGACGGTGACAGGACAGAGAGAGAGGCGAGGGAATGATAATGACAGGACAGAGAGAGAGGAGAGGGAATGATGGTGACAGTACAGAGAGAGAGGAGAGGGAATGACGGCGACAGGACAGAGAGAGGAGAGGGAATGACGGTGACAGCACAGAGAGAGAGGAGAGGGAATGATGGTGACAGGACAGAGAGAGAGGAGAGGGAATGATGGTGACAGGATAGAGAGAGAGGAGAGGGAATGATGGTGACAGGACAGAGAGAGAGGAGAGGGAATGATGGTGACAGGACAGAGAGAGAGGAGAGGGAATGACGGTGACAGGACAGAGAGAGAGGAGAGGGAATGATAATGACAGGACAGAGAGAGGAGAGGGAATGACGGTGACAGGACAGAGAGAGAGGAGAGGGAATGATGGTGACAGGACAGAGAGAGAGGAGAGTGAATGATGGTGACAGGACAGAGAGAGGAGAGGGAATGACGGTGACAGGACAGAGAGAGAGGAGAGGGAATGACGGTGACAGGACAGAGAGAGAGGAGAGGGAATGATAATGACAGGACAGAGAGAGAGGAGAGGGAATGACGGCGACAGTACAGAGAGAGAGGAGAGGGAATGACGGCGACAGGACAGAGAGAGAGGAGAGGGAATGACGGTGACAGCACAGAGAGAGAGGAGAGGGAATGATGGTGACAGGACAGAGAGAGAGGAGAGGGAATGATGGTGACAGGACAGAGAGAGAGGAGAGGGAATGACGGTGACAGGACAGAGAGAGAGGAGAGGGAATGACGGTGACAGGACAGAGAGAGAGGAGAGGGAATGACGGTGACAGGACAGAGAGAGAGGAGAGGGAATGATGGTGACAGGACAGAGAGAGAGGAGAGGGAATGATGGTGACAGGATAGAGAGAGAGGAGAGGGAATGATGGTGACAGGACAGAGAGAGAGGAGAGGGAATGATGGTGACAGGACAGAGAGAGAGGAGAGGGAATGACGGTGACAGGACAGAGAGAGGAGAGGGAATGATGGTGACAAGACAGAGAGAGAGGAGAGGGAATGATGGTGACAGGACAGAGAGAGAGGAGAAGGAATGATGGTGACAGGACAGAGAGAGGAGAGGGAATGATGGTGACAGGACAGAGAGAGGAGAGGGAATGATGGTGACTGGACAGAGAGAGGAGAGGGAATGACGGTGACAGGACAGAGAGAGAGGAGAGGGAATGGTGGTGACAGAGAGAGAGGAGAGGGAATGACGGTGACAGGACAGAGAGAGAGGAGAGGGAATGACGGTGACAGGACAGAGAGAGGAGAGGGAATGATGGTGACAGGAGAGAGGAGAGGGAATGACGGTGACAGGACAGAGAGAGAGGAGAGGGAATGATGGTGACAGGACAGAGAGAGAGGAGAGGGAATGACGGTGACAGGAGAGAGAGAGAGGAGAGGGAATGACGGTGACAGGACAGAGAGAGGAGAGGGAATGATGGTGACAGGACAGAGAGAGGAGAGGGAATGATGGTGACAGGACAGAGAGAGGAGAGGGAATGACGGTGACAGGACAGAGAGAGAGGAGAGGGAATGGTGGTGACAGAGAGAGAGTAGAGGGAATGACGGTGACAGGACAGAGAGAGAGGAGAGGGAATGACGGTGACAGGACAGAGAGAGGAGAGGGAATGATGGTGACAGGAGAGAGGAGAGGGAATGACGGTGACAGGACAGAGAGAGAGGAGAGGGAATGATGGTGACAGGACAGAGAGAGTTGAGAGGGAATGATTGTGACAGGACAGAGAGAGAGGAGAGGGAATGATGGTGACAGGACAGAGAGAGAGGAGAGGGAATGACGGTGACAGGACAGAGAGAGTGGAGAGGGAATGACGGTGACAGGACAGAGAGAGAGGAGAGGGAATGATGGTGATAGGACAGAGAGAGGAGAGGGAATGATGGTGACAGGACAGAGAGAGAGGAGAGGGAATGATGGTGACATGACAGACAGAGGAGAGGGAATGACGGTGACAGGACAGAGAGAGAGGAGAGGGAATGATGGTGACAGAGAGAGAGGAGAGGGAATGATGGTGACAGGACAGAGAGAGAGGAGAGGGAATGACGGTGACAGGACAGAGAGAGAGGAGAGGGAATGACGGTGACAGAGAGAGAGACGAGAGGGAATGACGGTGACAGGACTGAGAGAGACGAGAGGGAATGATGGTGACAGGACAGAGAGAGAGGAGAGGGAATGACGGTGACAGGACAGAGAGAGAGGAGAGGGAATGACGGTGACAGGACAGAGAGAGAGGACAGGGAATGATGGTGACAGAGAGAGAGACGAGAGGGAATGACGGTGACAGGACTGAGAGAGAGGAGAGGGAATGATGGTGACAGGACAGAGATAGAGGAGAGGGAATGACGGTAACAGGACAGAGAGAGAGAGGAGAGGGAATGATGGTGACAGGACAGAGAGAGAGGAGAGGGAATGATGGTGACAGGACAGAGAGAGAGGAGAGGGAATGATGGTGACAGGACAGAGAGAGGAGAGGGAATGATGGTGACTGGACAGAGAGAGGAGAGGGAATGATGGTGACAGGACAGAGAGAGGAGAGGGAATGACGGTGACAGGACAGAGAGAGAGGAGAGGGAATGGTGGTGACAGTACAGAGAGAGAGGAGAGGGAATGATGGTGACAGGACAGAGAGAGAGGAGAGGGAATGATGGTGACAGGACAGAGAGAGAGGAGAGGGAATGATGGTGACAGGACAGAGAGAGGAGAGGGAATGATGGTGACAGGACAGAGAGAGATGAGAGGGAATGATGGTGACAGTACAGAGAGAGAGGAGAGGGAATGACGGTGACAAGACAGAGAGAGAGGAGAGGGAATGATGGTGACAGGACAGAGAGAGGAGAGGGAATGATGGTGACAGGACAGAGAGAGAGGAGAGGGAATGATGGTGACAGGAGAGAGGAGAGGGAATGACGGTGACAGGACAGAGAGAGAGGAGAGGGAATGAGGATGACAGGACAGAGAGAGAGGAGAGGGAATGACGGTGACAGGAGAGAGAGAGAGGAGAGGGAATGACGGTGACAGGACAGAGAGAGAGGAGAGGGAATGACGGTGACAGGACAGAGAGAGAGGAGAGGGAATGATGGTGACAGGACAGAGAGAGGAGAGGGAATGATGGTGACTGGACAGAGAGAGGAGAGGGAATGATGGTGACAGGACAGAGAGAGGAGAGGGAATGACGGTGACAGGACAGAGAGAGAGGAGAGGGAATGGTGGTGACAGTACAGAGAGAGAGGAGAGGGAATGATGGTGACAGGACAGAGAGAGAGGAGAGGGAATGATGGTGACAGGACAGAGAGAGAGGAGAGGGAATGATGGTGACAGGACAGAGAGAGGAGAGGGAATGATGGTGACAGGACAGAGAGAGATGAGAGGGAATGATGGTGACAGTACAGAGAGAGAGGAGAGGGAATGACGGTGACAAGACAGAGAGAGAGGAGAGGGAATGATGGTGACAGGACAGAGAGAGGAGAGGGAAAGATGGTGACAGGACAGAGAGAGAGGAGAGGGAATGATGGTGACAGGAGAGAGGAGAGGGAATGACGGTGACAGGACAGAGAGAGAGGAGAGGGAATGATGGTGACAGGACAGAGAGAGAGGAGAGGGAATGACGGTGACAGGAGAGAGAGAGAGGAGAGGGAATGACGGTGACAGGACAGAGAGACTAGAGGGAATGATGGTGACAGGACAGAGAGAGGAGAGGGAATGATGGTGACAGGACAGAGAGAGGAGAGGGAATGACGGTGACAGGACAGAGAGAGAGGAGAGGGAATGATGGTGACAGGAGAGAGGAGAGGGAATGACGGTGACAGGACAGAGAGAGAGGAGAGGGAATGATGGTGACAGGACAGAGAGAGAGGAGAGGGAATGATGGTGACAGGACAGAGAGAGAGGAGAGGGAATGATTGTGACAGGACAGAGAGAGAGGAGAGGGAATGATGGTGACAGGACAGAGAGAGAGGAGAGGGAATGACGGTGACAGGACAGAGAGAGTGGAGAGGGAATGGCGGTGACAGGACAGAGAGAGAGGAAAGGGAATGATGGTGACAGGACAGAGAGAGAGGAGAGGGAATGATGGTGACATGACAGACAGAGGAGAGGGAATGACGGTGACAGGACAGAGAGAGAGGAGAGGGAATGATGGTGACAGAGAGAGAGGAGAGGGAATGATGGTGACAGGACAGAGAGAGAGGAGAGGGAATGTCGGTGACAGGACAGAGAGAGAGGAGAGGGAATGATGGTGACAGAGAGAGACGAGAGGGAATGACGGTGACAGGACTGACAGAGAGGAGAGGGAATGGTGGTGACAGGACAGGGAGAGAGGAGAGGGAATGATGGTGACAGGACAGAGAGAGAGGAGAGGGAATTATGGTGACAGGACAGAGAGAGAGGAGAGGGAATGATGGTGACAGGACAGAGAGAGAGGAGAGGGAATGATGGTGACAGGACAGAGAGAGGAGAGGGAATGATGGTGACAGGACAGAGAAAGATGAGAGGGAATGATGGTGACAGTACAGAGAGAGAGGAGAGGGAATGACGGTGACAAGACAGAGTGAGAGGAGAGGGAATGATGGTGACAGGACAGAGAGAAGAGAGGGAATGATGGTGACAGGACAGAGAGAGAGGAGAGGGAATGATGGTGACAAGACAGAGAGAGAGGAGAGGGAATGATGGTGACAGGACAGAGAGAGAGGAGAGGGAATGATGGTGACAGACCAGAGAGAGGAGAGGGAATGATGGTGACAGGACAGAGAGAGAGGAGAGTGAATGGTGGTGACAGAGAGAGAGGAGAGGGAATGACGGTGACAGGACAGAGAGAGAGGAGAGGGAATGACGGTGACAGGACAGAGAGAGGAGAGGGAATGATGGTGACAGGAGAGAGGAGAGGGAATGACGGTGACAGGACAGAGAGAGAGGAGAGGGAATGATGGTGACAGGACAGAGAGAGAGGAGAGGGAATGACGGTGACAGGAGAGAGAGAGAGGAGAGGGAATGACGGTGACAGGACAGAGAGAGGAGAGGGAATGATGGTGACAGGACAGAGAGAGGAGAGGGAATGATGGTGACAGGACAGAGAGAGGAGAGGGAATGACGGTGACAGGACAGAGAGAGAGGAGAGGGAATATTGGTGACAGAGAGAGAGGAGAGGGAATGACGGTGACAGGACAGAGAGAGAGGAGAGGGAATGACGGTGACAGGACAGAGAGAGGAGAGGGAATGATGGTGACAGGAGAGAGGAGAGGGAATGACGGTGACAGGACAGAGAGAGAGGAGAGGGAATGATGGTGACAGGACAGAGAGAGAGGAGAGGGAATGATTGTGACAGGACAGAGAGAGAGGAGAGGGAATGATGGTGACAGGACAGAGAGAGAGGAGAGGGAATGACGGTGACAGGACAGAGAGAGTGGAGAGGGAATGATGGTGACAGGACAGAGAGAGAGGAGAGGGAATGATGGTGACAGGACAGAGAGAGGAGAGGGAATGATGGTGACAGGACAGAGAGAGAGGAGAGGGAATGATGGTGACATGACAGACAGAGGAGAGGGAATGACTGTGACAGGACAGAGAGAGAGGAGAGGGAATGATGGTGACAGAGAGAGAGGAGAGGGAATGATGGTGACAGGACAGAGAGAGAGGAGAGGGAATGACGGTGACAGGACAGAGAGAGAGGAGAGGGAATGATGGTGACAGAGAGAGAGACGAGAGGGAATGACGGTGACAGGACTGAGAGAGAGGAGAGGGAATGACGGTGACAGGACAGAGATAGAGGAGAGGGAATGACGGTAACAGGACAGAGAGAGAGAGGAGAGGGAATGATAATGACAGGACAGAGAGAGAGGAGAGGGAATGATGGTGACAGGACAGAGAGAGAGGAGAGGGAATGATGGTGACAGGACAGAGAGAGAGGAGAGGGAATGTCGGTGACAGGACAGAGAGAGAGGAGAGGGAATGATGGTGACAGAGAGAGAGGAGAGGGAATGATGGTGACAGGACAGAGAGAGAGGAGAGGGAATGATGGTGACAGGACAGAGAGAGAGGAGAGGGAATGACGGTGACAGGACAGAGAGAGGAGAGGGAATGACGGTGACAGGACAGAGAGAGGAGAGGGAATGATGGTGACAGGACAGAGAGAGAGGAGAGGGAATGATGGTGACAGGACAGAGAGAGAGGAGAGGGAATGACGGTGACAGGACAGAGAGAGGAGAGGGAATGATGGTGACAGAGAGCGAGGAGAGGGAATGATGGTGACTGGACAGAGAGAGAGGAGAGGGAATGACAGGACAGAGAGAGAGGAGAGGGAATATTGGTGACAGAGAGAGAGGAGAGGGAATGACGGTGACAGGACAGAGAGAGGAGAGGGAATGATGGTGACAGGACAGAGAGAGGAGAGGGAATGATGGTGACAGGACAGAGAGAGGAGAGGGAATGACGGTGACAGGACAGAGAGAGAGGAGAGGGAATATTGGTGACAGAGAGAGAGGAGAGGGAATGACGGTGACAGGACAGAGAGAGAGGAGAGGGAATGACGGTGACAGGACAGAGAGAGGAGAGGGAATGATGGTGACAGGAGAGAGGAGAGGGAATGACGGTGACAGGACAGAGAGAGAGGAGAGGGAATGATGGTGACAGGACAGAGAGAGAGGAGAGGGAATGATTGTGACAGGACAGAGAGAGAGGAGAGGGAATGATGGTGACAGGACAGAGAGAGAGGAGAGGGAATGACGGTGACAGGACAGAGAGAGTGGAGAGGGAATGATGGTGACAGGACAGAGAGAGAGGAGAGGGAATGATGGTGACAGGACAGAGAGAGGAGAGGGAATGATGGTGACAGGACAGAGAGAGAGGAGAGGGAATGATGGTGACATGACAGACAGAGGAGAGGGAATGACTGTGACAGGACAGAGAGAGAGGAGAGGGAATGATGGTGACAGAGAGAGAGGAGAGGGAATGATGGTGACAGGACAGAGAGAGAGGAGAGGGAATGACGGTGACAGGACAGAGAGAGAGGGGGAATGACGGTGACAGGACAGAGAGAGAGGAGAGGGAATGATGGTGACAGAGAGAGAGACGAGAGGGAATGACGGTGACAGGACTGAGAGAGAGGAGAGGGAATGACGGTGACAGGACAGAGATAGAGGAGAGGGAATGACGGTAACAGGACAGAGAGAGAGAGGAGAGGGAATGATAATGACAGGACAGAGAGAGAGGAGAGGGAATGATGGTGACAGGACAGAGAGAGAGGAGAGGGAATGATGGTGACAGGACAGAGAGAGAGGAGAGGGAATGTCGGTGACAGGACAGAGAGAGAGGAGAGGGAATGATGGTGACAGAGAGAGAGGAGAGGGAATGATGGTGACAGGACAGAGAGAGAGGAGAGGGAATGATGGTGACAGGACAGAGAGAGAGGAGAGGGAATGACGGTGACAGGACAGAGAGAGGAGAGGGAATGACGGTGACAGGACAGAGAGAGGAGAGGGAATGATGGTGACAGGACAGAGAGAGAGGAGAGGGAATGATGGTGACAGGACAGAGAGAGAGGAGAGGGAATGACGGTGACAGGACAGAGAGAGGAGAGGGAATGATGGTGACAGAGAGCGAGGAGAGGGAATGATGGTGACTGGACAGAGAGAGAGGAGAGGGAATGACAGGACAGAGAGAGAGGAGAGGGAATATTGGTGACAGAGAGAGAGGAGAGGGAATGACGGTGACAGGACAGAGAGACGAGAGGGAATGATGGTGTAAGTGTGTGATCTCTGTGTAAGGGCGGTATTCAATTGCCGGCGAAAAGTCACAGTTTTTTTGCATGGTGTAGTTTCCGCCGTCATCGCTAGTTTTGCCCCCGGGAAAGTATTGCGCTCGTCCCCACTTTTCGCCCTATTCAATTGGAAAATTACGCAAGAACGCGTCCCGAAGAAACTCAAATAGGCGAAAAGTGCTGTCAGATTTGGGAAATTAACCTGACACCCCCCAAAAGATGCACTGATAGGGGGGATCACTATGGATACCACCGAATAGCCCTGCTGAAAGTATTTGGGGTGCTTAAATGTTCTCAATTTCTGCTAATTAGAGAATTTGCACAAGTTGTGAATAATTGTATTTTACAGGTTTTTTTGGGCAAAAATAAGTAGTCTCAGCAAATTAGGGGTACCTGCAAATGGGTGCAAGCATGGTTATAAATCGCTAAAGTGATGTTTTAAAAAAACGCACCTTCAGCAAACACCTGCAATCAAAAAAACAGCTTGGGTATACTTCTGGGACCCCCTGGAGTCTATTTAGCTAGTTTTTAACTTTGTCCCCCAACTGTGGTTTTTTTATTTGCCCCCAAAACGAAAGTACTTTTTTGGGGTGATCTTAAGTACATTTTTTGACGCAGTTTACCTTTGGGGGACATTCCCAAGGCTGCAGGTGTGTTACTGCAACTTTGCACCCCAAACCCCCAATTCTGCAATTTTTTCCACCTCCTATCAGAGGCGAATCTTTTCCGCTGGTTACAAGGCACAGACTTTTTGTAGCGGCGAAAAGTCTTTGCAATTGAATACGGCGGAAAGTTTCCCGACAGGCGAAATGACGTCATCGCCAAAAACTTTTAGCCGGCAATTGACTACGACCCTAAGTGTGTGATCTCTGTGTAAGTGTGTCTATTGTCAGGTAAGTGAGCTTCTTAGTGTAAGTGTGTGATGGTGGTATAGGTGTAATTATAAGTGTGATACGACGGTGTACATGTAATAATAAGTGTCTAATGTGGCGGTGTAAGTGTAATAATAAGTGACTGATGTGGCAGTGTAAGTGTAATAATAAGTGTGTGATGGCAGTGTACGTGTAATAATAAGTGTGATACGACGGTGTACATGTAATAATAAGTGTCTGATGGGGCGGTGTACATGTAATAATAAGTGTCTGATGGGGCGGTGTACATGTAATAATAAGTGTCTGATGGGGCGGTGTAAGTGTAATAATAAGTGTCTGATGGGGCGGTGTAAGTGTAATATAAGTGTGTGATGGGGCGGTGTACATGTAATAATAAGTGTCTGATGTGGCGGTGTAAGTGTAATAATAAGTGTCTGATGGGGCGGTGTAAGTGTAATATAAGTGTGTGATGGGGCGGTGTACATGTAATAATAAGTGTGTGATGGGGCGGTGTACATGTAATAATAAGTGTGTGATGGGGCGGTGTAAGTGTAATAATAAGTGTCTGATGTGTAAGTGTAATATAAGTGTGTGATGGGGCGGTGTACATGTAATAATAAGTGTCTGATGTGGCGGTGTAAATGTAATATAAGTGTGTGATGGCGGTGTAAGTGTAATATAAGTGTGTGATGGCGGTGTAAGTGTAATAATAAGTGTGTGATGGCGGTGTAAGTGTAATATAAGTGTGTGATGGCGGTGTAAGTGTAATATAAGTGTGTGATGGCAGTGTACGTGTAATAATAAGTGTGATACGACGGTGTACATGTAATAATAAGTGTCTGATGTGGCGGTGTAAGTGTAATATAAGTGTGTGATGGGGCGGTGTAAGTGTAATAAGTGTGTGATGGCGGTGTAAGTGTAATAATGAGTGTGTGATGGCGGTGTAAGTGTAATAATAAGTGTGTGATGGCGGTGTTAGTGTAATAATAAGTGTGTGATGGTGGTGTAAGTGTAATAAGTGTGATGGCGGTGTCGGTGTAATAAGAAGTGTGTGATGGTGGTGTCAGTGTAATAAGAAGTCTGTGATGGAGGTGTAATTGTAATAAGAAGTGTGTGATGGCGGTGTCAGTGTAATAAGAAGTCTGTGATGGAGGTGTAAGTAATAAGAAGCGTGTGATGGCGGTGTCGGTGTAATAAGAAGTGTGTGATGGCGGTGTCGGTGTAATAAGAAGTGTGTGATGGGGCGGTGTCGGTGTAATAATAAGTGTGTGATGGGGCGGTGTCGGTGTAATAATAAGTGTGTGATGGCGGTGTCGGTGTAATAATAAATGTGTGATGGCGGTGTAGGTGTAATAATAAGTGTGTGATGGCGGTGTAAGTGTAATAATGAGTGTGTGATGGCGGTGTAAGTGTAATAAGTGTGTGATGGTGGTGTAAGTGTAATAATGAGTGTGTGATGGCGGTGTAAGTGTAATAATAAGTGTGTGATGGCGGTGTAAGTGTAATGAGAAGTGTGTGATGGCGGTGTAAGTGTAATAATGAGTGTGTGATGGCGGTGTAAGTGTAATAAGTGTGTGATGGCGGTGTAAGTGTAATAATAAGTGTGTGATGGCGGTATAAGTGTGTGATGGCGGTGTAAGTGTGTGATGGCGGTGTCGGTGTAATAATGAGTGTGTGATGGCGGTGTAAGTGTAATAATAAGTGTGTGATGGCCGTGTAAGTGTAATAAGAAGTGTGTGATGACGGTGTAAGTGTAATAAGTTTGTGATGGCGGTGTAAGTGTAATAATAAGTGTGTGATGGCGGTGTAAGTGTGTGATGAAGCGGTGTAAGTGTAATAATAAGTGTGTGATGGCGGTGTAAGTGTAATAATAAGTGTGTGATGGCGGTATAAGTGTAATAATAAGTGTGTGATGGCGGTGTAAGTGTAATAATGAGTGTGTGATGGCGGTGTAAGTGTAATAATGAGTGTGTGATGGCGGTGTAAGTGTAATAAGTGTGTGATGGCGGTGTAAGTGTAATAAGAAGTGTGTGATGGCGGTGTAAGTGAAATAAGAAGTGTGTGATGCGATGTAAGTGTAATAATAAGTGTGTGATGGCGGTGTAAGTGTAATAAGAAGTGTGTGATGGCGGTGTAAGTGTAATAAGAAGTGTGTGATGGCGATGTAAGTGTAATAATAATGGTGTTCCCTCTAGCTTCGGCAGGAGGCAGGGCGCCGGAGCTAGAAAGGGCATGCGCGTGCGAGACAGAGAAGGGGGCGTGGTCATCGGAAAAGGGGGCGTGTCTATAAGACGCGTCCCCTTTTCGTCACTCTTGGGGGCGTGCCCGGCACTTACGGACACGCCGTGCAGCCCCCAAGCCCTGCAGACAGGGAGAAGAGATGCCGGGCGCATGCGCCCGGCGTCTATTCTCCGGCGGTGACCAGGTCACCGCATGTTTCTCCACCCGCGGGACACTGCGTCCCACGGGTGAGAACGGCTCCCGCAGGCTGTGAGGCCAGGGCGCTTTTTGCCCTCCTCATGGAGTGCAGGGTGCTTTTTGCCCTCCAGAAGGAGGGCAGGGCGCCACGCCCCGCTAAAACAGCCTAGCGGGAACGCTAAATAAGTGTGTGATGGCGGTGTAAGTGTAATGTGTGATGGGGCGGTGTAAGTGTAATAAGAAGTGTGTGATGGCGGTGTAAGTGTAATAATGAGTGTGTGATGGCGGTGTAAGTGTAATAATAAATGTGTGATGGCGGTGTAAGTGTAATAATAAGTGTGTGATGGCGGTGTAAGTGTAATAAGAAGTGTGTGATGGCGGTGTAAGTGTAATAATAAGTGTGTGATGGCGGTGTAAGTGTAATAATAAGTGTGTGATGGCGGTGTAGGTGTAATAATAAGTGTGTGATGGCAGTGTAGGTGTAATAATAAGTGTGTGATGGCGGTGTAAGTGTAATAATAAGTGTGTGATGGCGGTGTAAGTGTAATAATGTGTGATGGCGGTGTAAGTGTAATAAGAAGTGTGTGATGGGGCGGTGTAAGTGTAATAATAAGTGTGTGATGGCGGTGTAAGTGTAATAAGAAGTGTGTGATGGGGCGGTGTAAGTGTAATAAGAAGTGTGTGATGGCGGTGTAAGTGTAATAAGAAGTGTGTGATGGCGGTGTAAGTGTAATAATAAGTGTGTGATGGCGATGTAAGTGTAATAAGTGTGTGATGGCGGTGTAAGTGTAATAATAAATGTGTGATGGCGGAGTAAGTGTGTGATGGCGGTGTAAGTGTAATAATAAGTGTGTGATGGCGGTGTAAGTGTAATAATAAGTGTGTGATGGCGGTGTAAATGTAATAATGAGTGTGTGATGGCGGTGTAAGTGTAATAAGTGTGTGATGGCGGTGTAAGTGTAATAAGAAGTGTGTGATGGCGGTGTAAGTGTAATAAGAAGTGTGTGATGGCGGTGTAAGTGTAATAAGAAGTGTGTGATGGCGATGTAAGTGTAATAATAAGTGTGTGATGGCGGTGTAAGTGTAATAAGAAGTGTGTGATGGCGGTGTAAGTGTAATAAGAAGTGTGTGATGGCGATGTAAGTGTAATAATAATGGTGTTCCCTCTAGCTTCGGCAGGAGGCAGGGCGCCGGAGCTAGAAAGGGCATGCGCGTGCGAGACAGAGAAGGGGGCGTGGTTATCGGAAAAGGGGGCGTGTCTATAAGACGCATCCCCTTTTCGTCACTCTTGGGGGCGTGCCCGGCACTTACGGACACGCCGTGCAGCCCCCAAGCCCTGCAGACAGGGAGAAGAGATGCCCGGCGTCTATTCTTCGGCGGTGACCAGGTCACCGCATGTTTCTCCACCCGCGGGACACTGCGTCCCGCGGGTGAGAACGGCTCCCGCAGGCTGTGAGGCCAGGGCGCTTTTTGCCCTCCTCATGGAGTGCAGGGTGCTTTTTACCCTCCAGAAGGAGGGCAGGGCGCCACGCCCCGCTAAAACAGCCTAGCGGGAACGCTAAATAAGTGTGTGATGGCGGTGTAAGTGTAATGTGTGATGGGGCGGTGTAAGTGTAATAAGAAGTGTGTGATGGCGGTGTAAGTGTAATAATGAGTGTGTGATGGCGGTGTAAGTGTAATAATGTGTGATGGCGGTGTAAGTGTAATAATAAATGTGTGATGGCGGTGTAAGTGTAATAATAAGTGTGTGATGGCAGTGTAAGTGTAATAAGAAGTGTGTGATGGCGGTGTAAGTGTAATAATAAGTGTGTGATGGCGGTGTAAGTGTAATAATAAGTGTGTGATGGCGGTGTAGGTGTAATAATAAGTGTGTGATGGCAGTGTAGGTGTAATAATAAGTGTGTGATGGCGGTGTAAGTGTAATAATAAGTGTGTGATGGCAGTGTAAGTGTAATAAGAAGTGTGTGATGGCGGTGTAAGTGTAATAATAAGTGTGTGATGGCGGTGTAAGTGTAATAATAAGTGTGTGATGGCGGTGTAAGTGTAATAATAAGTGTGTGATGGCGGTGTAGGTGTAATAATAAGTGTGTGATGGCAGTGTAGGTGTAATAATAAGTGTGTGATGGCGGTGTAAGTGTAATAATAAGTGTGTGATGGCGGTGTAGGTGTAATAATAAGTGTGTGATGGCAGTGTAGGTGTAATAATAAGTGTGTGATGGCGGTGTAAGTGTAATAATAAGTGTGTGATGGCGGTGTAAGTGTAATAAGAAGTGTGTGATGGGGCGGTGTAAGTGTAATAATAAGTGTGTGATGGCGGTGTAAGTGTAATAAGAAGTGTGTGATGGGGCGGTGTAAGTGTAATAAGAAGTGTGTGATGGCGGTGTAAGTGTAATAAGAAGTGTGTGATGGCGGTGTAAGTGTAATAATAAGTGTGTGATGGCGATGTAAGTGTAATAAGTGTGTGATGGCGGTGTAAGTGTAATAATAAATGTGTGATGGCGGAGTAAGTGTGTGATGGCGGTGTAAGTGTAATAATAAGTGTGTGATGGCGGTGTAAGTGTAATAATAAGTGTGTGATGGCGGTGTAAATGTAATAATGAGTGTGTGATGGCGGTGTAAGTGTAATAAGTGTGTGATGGCGGTGTAAGTGTAATAAGAAGTGTGTGATGGCGGTGTAAGTGTAATAAGAAGTGTGTGATGGCGGTGTAAGTGTAATAAGAAGTGTGTGATGGCGATGTAAGTGTAATAATAAGTGTGTGATGGCGGTGTAAGTGTAATAAGAAGTGTGTGATGGCGGTGTAAGTGTAATAAGAAGTGTGTGATGGCGATGTAAGTGTAATAATAATGGTGTTCCCTCTAGCTTCGGCAGGAGGCAGGGCGCCGGAGCTAGAAAGGGCATGCGCGTGCGAGACAGAGAAGGGGGCGTGGTTATCGGAAAAGGGGGCGTGTCTATAAGACGCATCCCCTTTTCGTCACTCTTGGGGGCGTGCCCGGCACTTACGGACACGCCGTGCAGCCCCCAAGCCCTGCAGACAGGGAGAAGAGATGCCCGGCGTCTATTCTTCGGCGGTGACCAGGTCACCGCATGTTTCTCCACCCGCGGGACACTGCGTCCCGCGGGTGAGAACGGCTCCCGCAGGCTGTGAGGCCAGGGCGCTTTTTGCCCTCCTCATGGAGTGCAGGGTGCTTTTTACCCTCCAGAAGGAGGGCAGGGCGCCACGCCCCGCTAAAACAGCCTAGCGGGAACGCTAAATAAGTGTGTGATGGCGGTGTAAGTGTAATGTGTGATGGGGCGGTGTAAGTGTAATAAGAAGTGTGTGATGGCGGTGTAAGTGTAATAATGAGTGTGTGATGGCGGTGTAAGTGTAATAATGTGTGATGGCGGTGTAAGTGTAATAATAAATGTGTGATGGCGGTGTAAGTGTAATAATAAGTGTGTGATGGCAGTGTAAGTGTAATAAGAAGTGTGTGATGGCGGTGTAAGTGTAATAATAAGTGTGTGATGGCGGTGTAAGTGTAATAATAAGTGTGTGATGGCGGTGTAGGTGTAATAATAAGTGTGTGATGGCAGTGTAGGTGTAATAATAAGTGTGTGATGGCGGTGTAAGTGTAATAATAAGTGTGTGATGGCAGTGTAAGTGTAATAAGAAGTGTGTGATGGCGGTGTAAGTGTAATAATAAGTGTGTGATGGCGGTGTAAGTGTAATAATAAGTGTGTGATGGCGGTGTAGGTGTAATAATAAGTGTGTGATGGCAGTGTAGGTGTAATAATAAGTGTGTGATGGCGTTGTAAGTGTAATAATGTGTGATGGCGGTGTAAGTGTAATAAGAAGTGTGTGATGGGGCGGTGTAAGTGTAATAATAAGTGTGTGATGGCGGTGTAAGTGTAATAAGAAGTGTGTGATGGGGCGGTGTAAGTGTAATAAGAAGTGTATGATGGCGGTGTAAGTGTAATAAGAAGTGTGTGATGGTGGTGTAAGTGTAATAATAAGTGTGTGATGGCGATGTAAGTGTAATAAGTGTGTGATGGCGGTGTAAGTGTAATAATAAATGTGTGATGGCGGTGTAAGTGTGTGATGGCGGTGTAAGTGTAATAATAAATGTGTGATGGTGGTGTAAGTGTAATAATAAATGTGTGATGGCGGTATGTGTCTGATGGCGGTGTCGGTGTAGGCTGCAGGGTGAGAGAGTGTGTAGTGACCCCTTTTCTTCCTCTATTTAGGAGTGGGAGAGGAGACATTGACCATCCATAGAGTGATACTCTGTTCTCAGCAGCTATGTCTGGTGCTGGCAGTAAGAGAGCCTCAGGGGACGGGGTGTCTGGTCCCCCAGAGAAAAAACCCAATCATGAGGAAAAGACGCCAACCACGCTTATTGAGCCCATCCGTCTGGGGGGCATCTCCTCTACGGTTAGTGCACTCCGTATAACCTGGCCAGTAGTGATAGTAGCACATGGGTCTGTTACAGAGCTGGGTGGAGGCCATATGCCAAGTGTAGCTTCTGTGTTTTTGCTCTGCATATTCTCCGAATTAAAGTGCATGCGGCAGAGGGGAGTAACTGGGGTGTAACAAGGCTTAGTTCAGCGAAGGTGGGTGGCCGGGATTGCAGGCTGGCATAGTTGGCCACACTTAGTATAGGGCTGGTGCACATGTGCAGGGATAATGGCGGCTTTGCTGTACAGGCAGGGATTGGCCCAGACGTAGAGATAGGTACAACTCTGCATACGGGAGAACAGACGCATTTAGTTCAGCGAAGGTGGGTGGCCGGGATTGCGGGCTGGTATAGTTGGCCACACTTAGTATAGGGCTGGTGCACATGTGCAGGGATAATGGCGGCTTTGCTGTACAGGCAGGGATTGGCCCAGACGTAGAGATAGGTACAACTCTGCATACGGGAGAACAGACGCATTTAGTTCTGTGGGCGCACCCATGCCGCATTGGCTAAGATGGCCACCATCTGTGCTGGAACGCCATGTAGGGGAAATGCCGGTGCTATGTGCCTAATGTGGGCTGAATATATATCTCACGCTGTGCACAGTGTATGTAAACCTGTATAGCCATAACAGTAGTAGGCTGTATAGGTGGCAATCGGGGAGCTGCGTGGCAGAAATGTGGCTTTGCTGCGTTGTGCTGGCACGTGGGGCTCCTTCTCTACATCCTAAGAGGGGCGAGGATGATAATTAGGGAGCGGACCGGAGGACATCTTCCTCTGTGCCTGTCTGTGTGATTGATTTGTTTCCTGATGAATACATATTCTGTGTGGTAAGTGATAAATATTCCAAAGATGGACAAAATTGTGAAATTGCTGTCAAATGAGTTTAAACACAAATAAATATAAGGGGTCGTTTCTGAATGTGAGCGTCTATTCACCCGGTGCAACTTTTCTCACCCACGGGACACTGCGGCCCACGGGTGGCGAAGGCTCAGGGCAGGCTGTTTTAGCCGGGAGACTAGCCTAGCGCGAACACTACTATTGAACATCTTTAACTTCTAATTATGTTTGCATCTGCTTTTTATCCTATGGCTATATCCATTCTCTGAGACCAGTGTCTCAAAACCCGCTCCCGGCTCGCTAAGGTGAACTGGTCCACAGTAAGTGGCTAGAGGGGAATTACTGGAGCCTATTACAGCGTAGTAGGAGGAGTCGGTAACAGGTGGAGACTGACAGTATGCTGTGACGGGTGATAAAGTAGGCCCATCCAGTTATAGCATGCAATACAGGAGCCATTCAAACTCTGTGTCAAGCCCATCTTGTCCTCCCTGCACAAGGTGATAGAGAAATTGGGTCTTATGTGATTCAAAGAGCCACAGGATGATATAGCATATTATGTTTAATGGAAATAACGCTCCCTCCACAGGGTGATAGAGACCGTGCCTACTATGTTCTGTGGTAATAACCTTCTCTTCTCAGGGTGATAGAGACACTGCCTATTATGTGACATGGAGATCTTCCTCCACAGAGTGATAGAGGCACTGCATATAATGTGGCATGGAGATCTCCCTCTCTCCACAGAGTGATAGGGACACTGCCTACTATGTGACATGGAGATCTCCCTCCCTCCACAGGGTGATAGAGACACTGCATACTATGTGACATTGAGATCTCCCTCCACAGGGTGATAGAGACACTGCCTACTATGTGACATGGAGACCTCCCTCCACAGAGTGATAGAGACAGTGCCTACTATGTGACATGGAGACCTCCCTCCACAGAGTGATAGAGACATTGCCTACTATGTGACATGGAGATCTCCCTCCACAGGGTGATAGAGACAGTGCCTACTATGTGACATGGAGATCTCCCTCCACAGAGTGATAGAGACACTACATACTATGTGACATGGAGATCTCCCTCCCTCCACAGAGTGATAGGGACACTGCCTACTATGTGACATGGAGATCTCCCTCCCTCCACAGGGTGATAGAGACACTGCATACTATGTGACATTGAGATCTCCCTCCACAGGGTGATAGAGACACTGCCTACTATGTGACATGGAGACCTCCCTCCACAGAGTGATAGAGACAGTGCCTACTATGTGACATGGAGACCTCCCTCCACAGAGTGATAGAGACAGTGCCTACTATGTGACATGGAGATCTCCCTCCACAGGGTGATAGAGACACTGCCTACTATGTGACATGGAGATCTCCCTCCACAGGGTGATAGAGACACTGCATACTATGTGACATGGAGATCTCCCTCCACAGAGTGATAGAGACACTGCCTACTATGTGACATGGAGACCTCCCTCCACAGAGTGATAGAGACAGTGCCTACTATGTGACATGGAGACCTCCCTCCACAGAGTGATAGAGACACTGCCTACTATGTGACATGAAGATCTCCCTCCACAGGGTGATAGAGACACTGCCTACTATGTGACATGGAGATCTCCCTCCCTCCACAGGGTGATAGAGACACTGCATACTATGTGACATGGAGATCTCCCTCCCTCCACAGGGTGATAGAGACACTACATACTATGTGACATGGAGACCTCCCTCCACAGAGTGATAGAGACACTGCCTACTATGTGACATGGAGACCTCCCTCCACAGAGTGATAGAGACAGTGCCTACTATGTGACATGGAGACCTCCCTCCACAGAGTGATAGAGACACTGCCTACTATGTGACATGGAGACCTCCCTCCACAGAGTGATAGAGACACTGCCTACTATGTGACATGGAGACCTCCCTCCACAGAGTGATAGAGACAGTGCCTACTATGTGACAACGAGACCTCCCTCCACAGAGTGATAGAGACACTGCCTACTATGTGACATGGAGACCTCCCTCCACAGAGTGATAGAGACACTGCCTACTATGTGACCTGGAGATATCCCTCCACAGAGTGATAGAGACACTGCCTACTATGTGACATGGAGACCTCCCTCCACAGAGTGATAGAGACATTTCCTACTATGTGACATGGAGACCTCCCTCCACAGAGTGATAGAGACACTGCCTACTATGTGACATGGAGACCTCCCTCCACAGAGTGATAGAGACACTGCCTACTATGTGACATGGAGACCTCCCTCCACAGAGTGATAGAGACACTACATACTATGTGACATGGAGACCTCCCTCCCTCCACAGGGTGATAGAGACACTACATACTATGTGACATGGAGATCTCCCTCCACAGAGTGATAGAGACACTGCCTACTATGTGACATGGAGATCCACCTCCACAGAGTGATAGAGACACTGCCTACTATGTGACATGGAGATCTCCCTCCACAGAGTGATAGAGACACTGCCTACTATGCTACTATGTGACATGGAGACCTCCCTCCCTCCACATGGTGATAGAGACAGTACATACTATGTGACATGGAGATCTCCCTCCCTCCATAGGGTGATAGAGACACTACATACTATGTGACATGGAGATCTCCCTCCCTCCACAGGGTGATAGAGACAGTACCTACTATGTGACATGGAGATCTCCCTCTCTCTTAACACATCCTCCTTCATATTGATGCCTCTCTTCTGCAGGAGGAAATGGATATGAAGGTCTTACAGTTTAAGAACAAGAAGCTGGCGGAGCGCTTGGAGCAGCGACAAGGATTTGAAGATGAGCTTAGAGAGAAGATAGAGAAGTTAGAGAAACGACAGGCCACAGATGATGCTACCCTTCTAATCGTCAATCGCTACTGGAGCCGAGTGAGTTGAATTTACGGAGGTTTTGGTGGCAAGTATTCACCTGGGTTGTGGGAAGACTTTATTTTGTAATATGTTCCCATTCACCAAAGTGATTCATGGGCTATTCTGCAGGATATAAAGTGGCTAATGGGGTACAGGCCGGTAGTGTATGTATGAGATGAGGTAACAGGCCAATAGTGTGTGAGAGATGGGGAAACAGGCTGAGGTAATGTGTGTGTATAATACTGTATGTGGGAACAAGCCGGTAGTGTGTGTGTATGATATAGAGGAACAGGCTGGGTTAGTGTGTGTGTATGATATGTGGGAACAGGCTGTGGTAGTGTATGTATGAGATGAGGTAACAGGCCGGTAGTGTGTGTGAGATGGGGAAACAGGCTGAGGTAATGTGTGTGTATAATACTGTATGTGGGAACAGGCTGTAGTGTGTGTGTATGAGATGGGGAAACAGGCCGGTAGTCTGTGTGTATGATATAGCGGAACAGGCTGGGTTAGTATGTGTGTATGATATATGGGAACAGGCTGTAGTGTGTGTATGAGATGGGGGAACAAGCCGGTAGTGTGTGTATGATATAGAGGAACAGGCTGGGTTAGTATGTGTGTATGATATATGGGAACAGGCTCTGTAGTGTGTGTATGATATAGAGGAACAGGCCGGTAGTGTGTGTATGATATAGAGGAACAGGCTGGGTTAGTATGTGTGTATGATATATGGGAACAGGCTCTGTAGTGTGTGTATGATATAGAGGAACAGGCCGGTAGTGTGTGTATGATATAGAGGAACAGGCTGGGTTAGTGTGTGTGTATGATATGTGGGAACAGGCTGTGGTAGTGTGTGTATGAGATGAGGTAACAGGCCAGTAGTGTGTGTGAGATGGGGAAACAGGCTGAGGTAATGTGTGTGTGTGTATAATATGTGGGAACAGGCTCTGTAGTGTGTGTATGAGATGGGGGAACAAGCCGGTAGTGTGTGTGTATGATATAGAGGAACAGGCTGGGTTAGTGTGTGTGTATGAGATGGGGGAACAGGCTGTGGTAGTTTGTGTATGAGATGAGGTAACAGGCCAGTAGTGTGTGTGAGATGGGGAAACGCGTGTGTATAATATGTGGGAACAGGCTGTAGTGTGTGTATGAGATGGGGGAACAGGCCGGTAGTGTGTGTGTGTGTGTGATTGGGAAACCAACTTGGGTAGTGTGTTTGTATTAGATTGGTTACAGACCGGTAGAGTGTTTGTGTATAAGATAGGAGAACAGGCTGGTAGTGTATGTGTATGAGATGGGGGTACAGGTCTGTACAGTAGTCTGTGTGTATGAGATGAGGTAACAGGCCGGTAGAGTGTGTGTGTGAGATGGGGAAACAGGCTGGGGTAGTGTGTGTGTATGATATGTGGGAACAGGCTGGTAGTTTATGTATTACATGGGGAAACAGGCCGGTAGTGTGTGTATGAGATGAGGAAACAGGCTGGGGTGGTGTGTGTGTTTGAGATGGGTTACAGAGCAGTAGTGTGTGTGTGTGTATAAGATGGTGGAACAGGGTTGTAGTGTATGAGATTGGGGTACAGGTTGGTAGTCTGTGTGTATGAAATGAGGTAACAGGCCTGTAGTGTGTGAGTGGAACTGGCCAATAGGGTGTGTATGAGATGGGGGAACTGGCCACCAGGGTGTGTGTATGAGATGGAGGAACTGACCGGTTGGGTTTGTGTATGAGATATAGGAACTGGCCAGTACAGTGTGTGGATGAGATGGGGGTACTGACCGATAGTGTGTGTATCAGATAGGGGAAATGGCCGGTAGTGTGTGTGTGTTATGAGATGGGGGAACTAGCCGGTAGGGGGCGTGTATGAGATGGGGGAACTGGCCGGTAGGGTGTGTGTATGAGATGGAGGAACTGGCCGGTAATTTGTGTGTATGAGATGGGGGAAATGGCCGGTAATTTGTGTGTATGAGATGGGGGTAATGGCCGGTAGTGCGTGTGTATGAGATGGGGGAAATGGCCAGTAGGATGTGTGTATGAGATGGGGGAAATGGCCAGTAGGATGTGTGTATGAGATGGGGGAAATGGCCAGTAGGATGTGTGTATGAGATGGGGGAAATGGCCAGTAGGATGTGTGTATGAGATGGGGGAAATGGCCAGTAGGATGTGTGTATGAGATGGGGGAAATGGCCAGTAGGGTGTGTGTATGAGATGGGGGAACTGGCCTGTAGGGTGTGTGTATGAGATGGGGGAACTGGCCGGTAGGGTGTGTTGTATGAGATGGGGGTACTGGCCGTTAGGGGATGTGTATGAGATGGGGGTACTGGCCGGTAGGGGATGTGTATGAGATGGGGGAACTTGCCGCTAGGGGGTGTGTGTGCGTATGAAATGGGGGAACTGGCCGGTAGGGTGTGTTGTATGAGATGAGGGAACTAGCTGGTAGGGTGTATGAGATGGGGGAAATGGCCAGTAGGATGTGTGTATGAGATGGGGGAAATGGCCAGTAGGATGTGTGTATGAGATGGGGGAAATGGCCAGTAGGGTGTGTGTATGAGATGGGGGTACTGGCCGTTAGGGGATGTGTATGAGATGGGGGTACTGGCCGGTAGGGGATGTGTATGAGATGGGGGAACTTGCCGCTAGGGGGTGTGTGTGTGCGTATGAAATGGGGGAACTGGCCGGTAGGGTGTGTTGTATGAGATGAGGGAACTAGCTGGTAGGGTGTATGAGATGGGGGAACTGGAGGGTAGAGTGTGTGTATGAGATGTGGGAGCTGTGTGTGTATGAGTTGGGGGAACTGTCTGGTAGGGTGTGTGTATGAGATGGGGGAACTAGCCGGTAGGGTGTATGAGTTGGGGGAACTAGCCGGGAGGGTGTATGAGTTGGGGGAACTGTCCGGTAGGGTGTGTGTATGAGATGGGGGAACTGTCCGGTACTTTGTGTGTATGAGATGGGGAACTAGCCGGTAGGGTGTGTGTATGAGATAGAGGGGATCAGGACGGTAGTGTGTGTGTGTATGAGATAGAGGGGATCAGGACGGTAGTGTGTGTGTGTGTATGAGATAGAGGGGATGAGGACGGTAGTGTGTGTGTGTATGAGATAGAGGGGATCAGGACGGTAGTGTGTGTGTGTGTGTGTGTAATCAGCCTCTTCCTTAGTAATTCATACATTGTGTCCTCCTCCTACCAGCTGGATGAGAATGTGCAGTTGTGTTTGAAGCGTTATGATAGCGAGGCAGCTTTCCAGAACTATGCCCCTGATGGCCCTTCAGAAGAGAAGGAGAGTTCCCTGGAGACAGAGACTGGAGTGAAGGGGCTGCCGCCCTCAGAGGGGTCTGATCTGAAAGGTAATACGATGCAATATCTCTGAGTTGTCCTGATGGCAAGGGGTAATTTTGTGTCCTATAAACCAGAGCCCTGGTGACCGACTCAGCTGTACATCCTCCATCAACATGGTCTTTCCTGGGTATGCAGAGGTCTGTAATGTTGGTCGGCTTCATATGGCTCGGGACTGGAGGGCAGGCATGGGCATTTGCTTTTACTTTTTGTACATCTTATATATACAATTCATTGGTCTGTCCAGTTATGCCGTCAGACACCCCTGCACCGATTGGGATGAAACCAAAGCGAGGTGGTCCAGTTGGATCCTGGCCAGGTTTTAGGGGACTTAGGGTCCCGGTCGGACCTCCCGTCGGTGTACGCTGGGCAGAACTTTGACCCGTGAGCCTGTTCTGGGCCTTTCACTGGATGGATTTATACGAAAATTTCAGAGTGGTTACATTGGATCCCAGCAGACATACTAAGGGGGGGGGGGGTTGAGCTCCCTGTCGGACCTCCCATTGGTGTCCACTGGGCAGAACTGTGACGCGGGGAGGCTGTTCTGGGCCTTTCACTGGATGGATTTGGATGAAAACGTAACGCACAGAGGGGCAGCAATTGATCCGAGAGCCTAATGGAGTGTTGGGGTGCCGGTCTGACCTGACAATTCAGTGCGCTGAGCAGAACAGGGAGCCTGATCTGGGTCTTCCACTGGATGGATTTGGACAACATCACATAATAAAACGTAATAACTTGAAAAGATTTAAACACGGGCAACGCCGGGTACTTCAGCCAGTGTTTTATATTATAGAGATGACGTGTAATGTATCATTGCGTGATTCCTTCTGTGGCTAAAGCGGGCCAATTATCTGACGGGCGAATCTCCGATTTCTATTCAGCGTTTTAATTCGCAGTTCAACGGACTTTGATGAACTATTTCTTCGGTTGGTAGACAAAATACAACAGGTCACATATCCCAGACTCGCCGATTCTCATCAATTTTTGGTCGTAATCACCTATTCCAGATTGTCCAACATGTTAGGTTTTGCTTTTCCCCTGACCCAGGCATCGGCAGAACGGGAGAACGCGCCGTAACGGAACATACAGGGGCCTGGCAGGAGAGGGGTGCGCTTCTGTGGGCGACAGCTGTATCTTCCAGTGGATTTTGGGAAAGTTTTTAATAATTACAAAAAAAAAATGCAGACAGAATTTACAATCTGACTCAGAAATATAGATACACATGTTTAGCACATACAGGATTATTTTCAATATTTATAAAATAAACTAATTACATGAGTAGTGACATGGCAGAATATATGTAAATCAGCCTTAAGGTGCGTACACACGTAGCGATTCTTTGAACGATAGCGATGTCATTATCGTTCAGTCGTCCAAACAATCGTTCAGTTTCTGCCCTAAAACGATGAACGATAGCGACCAATGCGTGCTCCCGTTTGCAGTTGGTAGTTGCCGTTCATCGCCTGAACCTCCCGTCCTTCCTGACGATAATGTCGGGTTGAACATGTTCGGGGACCCCGGCACTGAGCGAAATCGTTCTTGATTTCATTCAGTTTTTGTGCTTCGTGTTATTATGGACACTAAGCAGACCCCTGCCGGGGACACACAGGACCATTTCGTTTGGGGAGAAAATTGTCCGTGTACACGCACCTTTACTCTGCAATATTCATAGTATATACCGGTGTTTCCCAAACCGTGTGCCGCAGCGCACTTAGAGGGGTGCCGCAGAGCACTTAGGAGCTCTTTCAGACCCGCTCGCTAGATGCGTTCGCTCGCACCCAGCGTATGCAAATCCTGCGCACGTCCAGCAAAGCAGGCGATCGCAAGGCATTAGCACGTCCACTATGTCTTGGCGTGCGATCACTTTGTGTATGCAGACACCCACCAGCCTATCTTTAGATGCCCACTTGCGCACGTCATCTCCAGAAAGTGTATGTAACCATCGGTACATCGAGGAACATCGGATGTGATCGCAGCGCTTGAGGTTGACTATACCCTGCTGCAAGCACTGCGAACACTTCAATGTGAGATACAACCAGATGATGTGTACTATGACGCTGCCTGTTTAATTATGCACGCCTCTGAAACGGCGTTAAGACGCTCAGACACGCCTGCGTTTGCACCTCCATTCCCCGTTTTTAGTGGCCTGCTCCTGTCACCACCCACAAACGGCCTCTCCTGTCACGCCGGGCTGCATCAGCTCCTTAGAGGGGCGCCGCTCTCATATGGTGACATGATGGGACTGTATAGATGTGTTACTTGGAGCCAGATCTCTCCCCACAGTATCCCTACAATTATCACACTTACAGCCATGGCCAAAGGTTATGAGAATAACACGAGTATTGGTATCACAAAGTTTGCTGCTTCAGTGTTGTTAGACCTTTTTGTCAGATGTTACTATGGTATACTGATGTAACATTACAGCATTACATAAGTGTCAGATGTTACTATGGTATACTGAGGTAGCATTACATAAGTGTCAGATGTTACTATAGTATACTGAGGTAACATTACAGCATTACATAAGTGTCAGATGTTACTATGGTATACTGAGGTAGCATTACATAAGTGTCAGATGTTACTATAGTATACTGAGGTAACATTACAGCATTACATAAGTGTCAGATGTTACTATGGTATACTGAGGTAGCATTACATAAGTGTCAGATGTTACTATGGTATAAAGACGTCACATTACAGCATTACATAAGTGTCAGATGTTACTATGGTATAAAGACGTAACATTACAGCATTACATAAGTGTCAGATGTTACTATGGTATAAAGACGTAACATTACAGCATTACACAAGTGTCAGATGTTACTATGGTATACTGATGTAACATTACAGCATTACATAAGTGTCAGATGTTACTATGGTATAAAGACGTAACATTACAGCATTACATAAGTGTCAGATGTTACTATGGTATACTGAGGTAACATTACATAAGTGTCAGATGTTACTATGGTATACTGAGGTAACATTACAGCATTACATAAGTGTCAGATGTTACTATGGTATAAAGACGTAACATTACAGCATTACATAAGTGTCAGATGTTACTATGGTATACTGAGGTAACATTACAGCATTACATAAGTGTCAGATGTTACTATGGTATACTGAGGTAACATTACAGCATTACATAAGTGTCAGATGTCACTATAGTATACTGAGGTAACGTTACAGCATTACATAAGTGTCAGATGTTACTATAGTATACTGAGGTAACATTACAGCATTACATAAGTGTCAGATGTTACTATGGTATACTGAGGTAATATTACAGCATTACATAAGTGTCAGATGTTACTATGGTATACTGAAGTAACAACATTACAGCATTACATTAGTGTTAGATGTTACTATGGTATACTGAGGTAACATTCCAACATTACATAAGTGTCAGATGTTACTATGGTATACTGAGGTAACATTACAGCATTACATAAGTGTCAGATGTTACTATATTATACTGAGGTAATATTACAGCATTACATAAGTGTCAGATGTTACTATGGTATAAAGACGTAACATTACAGCATTACATAAGTGTCAGATGTTACTATGGTATACTGAGGTAACATTACAGCATTACATAAGTGTCAGTTGTCACTATGGTATACTGAGGTAGCATTACATAAGTGTCAGATGTTACTATGGTATACTGAAGTAACAACATTACAGCATTACATTAGTGTTAGATGTTACTATGGTATACTGAAGTAACATTACAGCATTACATAAGTGTCAGATGTTACTATGGTATACTGAGGTAACATTACAGCATTACATAAGTGTCAGATGTTACTATGGTATACTGAGGTAACATTACAGCATTACATAAGTGTCAGATGTTACTGTGGTATACTGAGGTAACATTACAGCATTACATAAGTGTCAGATGTTACTATGGTATACTGAGGTAACATTACAGCATTTCATAAGTGTCAAAGACTTTTATTGACAATTACACCACTGGAAGAACACCAAGAGAAGTATGTATGCCAAATCCGATGATAAACTCTAGCGGATGAGGGCTACCGCGCATTCACATGGTGCGAATGACAGACAGTGAAATCCCTTATCTCTCAAGACAGATGTCTCAAGGGCCACCCCGTCTAAGCAAGGCGAGTCAGGTCCGGGTGGAAGCACGGGCCGTGTGACAGATGATCCGGCCGTGGAGGAACACGCAGTACAGCATCGATGGAGAGGTTCAGAAGATCCGCGTACCAAGCCCTTCGCTGCCAATCGGGAGCTAGCAGAATCACGGTGCCACATTTTAACTTTAACTTGCGAAGAACCCTCGATAGCAGCGAGATCAGAGGGAATATGTACATCCACCAGAAGGGCTGGTTCTCATGTGCGAGACTCATACCTTGGTACCTTATGGTTGTGCTAGACGCCATCAGATCGACATCCGGCAAGCCTCAAAAATGAACTAGAAGCTGAAAGACTTCCGGATGAAGGGCCCACACGCCTGAGTGGACATCTGGCTGCTTAGAAAGTCCACTTCCCAGTTTTGGACCCCCGTAATGAAAACCTCCAATAAAGCTGGTACATGATGCTCCGCCCCGCAAAGAATGAGACTCTCCTCCTTCATGGCGCTGTGACTGCGAGTGCCGCCCTGATGATTTATGTAAGCAAAGGCTGTCACATTGTCGGACTGTACCTGGACTGGGCGATGTTGTAGGAGTTGCTGAGTCTGACAGAGAGCCCTGAAGACAGCTCAAAGTTCCAGGATGTTGATCGGGAGGCGGCTCGACCCTGGAAGGACTGCTGGCAGGGCACAGCCCCCCACCCGCGAAGACTGGTATTTGTGGTGAGGAGGACCCATTCCTGAATCCAAAAGGGGTGATCCCTGTCCAAATGGGAGCTCTGGAGCTACCAAGCAAGGGAAAGACGAACCTCCCGAGATAGGACAATTGTCTGCAGCCTGATCTGGAGAATGGGATCCATTCTATTAAGCCAGAATCTCTGCCTGGAGTGAAACTGGGCGTACTCCACCATGTCGAAGGTGGAGACCAGTGAACCCAGGATTCGCATGCAGGTGTGTATTGACACCATAGAAGTTAAGATAGCAGTGTCCATGGTCGCTACGTCAATATCGTGCAAGCAGGGAGCCGCCTTACCTCTGTTGTCTTCGGTGTTTGGCTGCGGCTGGGATCCTCCGTGTGCTATGCTATGGGTCCCAGCTGAGGTCGCCAACCCGCACGCAGGCAACGGCGGCCACTTTGGAAAAGTGTTTGTCTATAGAATGCCCGGTGTTGCCTGCCCCAAAAAAATAAAAAGTAAAACTGAAGATAGAATGAGGCTGCTTTAGAAGCCTCGCTACATAGGTGCACGCTATTGCAGTAACAAACCTTGACTGGCCTGTCTGGGCGGGGTATAGGGGAGGAGGAGCCTAGGCTGATGGCAGGGTATAGGGGAGGAGTAGCCTGGGCTGGGGTTTTGGTATAGAGGAGGAAGAGCCTGGGCTAATGGCAGTGTATAGAGGAGGAGGAGCCTGGGCAGGGTATATAGGGGAGGAAGAGCCTGGGCTGAATGGTGGGGTATAGAGGAGGAAGAGCCTGGGCTGAATGGTGGGGTATAGAGGAGGATGAGCCCAGGCTGATGGTGGGGTATAGAGGAGGATGAGCCCAGGCTGATGGTGGGGTATAGAGGAGGAAGAGCCTGGGCTGATGGCGGGGTATAGAGGAGGAAGTGCCTGGGCTGATGGTGGAGTATATGGGAGGAGGAGCCTGGGCTGATGGGCTATAGAGGAGGAAGAGCCTGGGCTGATGGCGGGGTATAGAGGAGGAAGTGCCTGGGCTGATGGTGGAGTATATGGGAGGAGGAGCCTGGGCTGATGGCGGGGTATAGGGGAGGAGGAGCCTGGGCTGGGACGGGGTATAGGGGAGGAGGAGCCTGGGCTGATGGTGCGGTATAGGCGAGGAGGAGCCTGGGCTGATGGCGGGGTATAGGGGAGGAGGAGCCTGGGCTGGGGCGGGGTATAGAGGAGGAGGAGCCTGGGCAGATGGCGGAGTATATGGGAGGTAGAGCCTGGACTGATGGCGGAGTACAGGGGAAGAGGAGCCTGGGCTAATGGTGGAGTATAGGGGAGGAGGAGCCTGGGCTGGGGCAGGTTATAGGGGAGCAAGAGCCTGGGCTGATGGTGGGGTATAGAGGAGGAAGAGCCTAGGCTGATGGTAGGGTATAGGGGAGGAGGAGCCTGAGCTGAAGTCGGAGTATAGAGGAGGAGGAGCCTGGGCTGGGGCAGGGTATAGGGGAGGTAGAGCCTGGGCTGATGGTGGGGTATAGGGGAGGAGGAGCCTGGGCTGGGGCAGGGTATAGGGGAGGAGGAGGCTGGGGCAGGGTATAGAGGAGGAAGAGCCTGGGCTGGGGCGGAGTATAGAGGAGGAAGAGCCTGGGCTGGGGCGGGGTATAGGGGAGGAAGAGCCTGGGCTGATGGCGGGGTATAGAGGAGTAGGAGCCTGGGCTGATGGCGGGGTATAGGGGAGGAGGAGCCTGGGCTGATGGCGGAGTATAGGGAAGGAAGAGCCTGGGCTGACTGCGAGGTATAGGGGAGGAGGAGCCTGCGCTGATGGCGGAGTATAGGGGAGGAGGAGCCTGGGCTGGGGCAGGGTATAGGGGAGGAGGAGGCTGGGGCAGGGTATAGAGGAGGAAGAGCCTGGGCTGGGGCGGAGTATAGAGGAGGAAGAGCCTGGGCTGGGGCGGGGTATAGGGGAGGAAGAGCCTGGGCTGATGGCGGGGTATAGAGGAGTAGGAGCCTGGGCTGATGGCGGGGTATAGGGGAGGAGGAGCCTGGGCTGATGGCGGAGTATAGGGAAGGAAGAGCCTGGGCTGACTGCGAGGTATAGGGGAGGAGGAGCCTGCGCTGATGGCGGAGTATAGGGGAGGAGGAGCCTGGGCTGGGGCAGGGTATAGGGGAGGAGGAGGCTGGGGCAGGGTATAGAGGAGGAAGAGCCTGGGCTGGGGCGGAGTATAGAGGAGGAAGAGCCTGGGCTGGGGCGGGGTATAGGGGAGGAAGAGCCTGGGCTGATGGCGGGGTATAGAGGAGTAGGAGCCTGGGCTGATGGCGGGGTATAGGGGAGGAGGAGCCTGGGCTGATGGCGGAGTATAGGGAAGGAAGAGCCTGGGCTGACTGCGAGGTATAGGGGAGGAGGAGCCTGCGCTGATGGCGGAGTATAGGGGAGGAGGAGCCTGGGCTGGGGCAGGGTATAGGGGAGGAGGAGGCTGGGGCAGGGTATAGAGGAGGAAGAGCCTGGGCTGGGGCGGAGTATAGAGGAGGAAGAGCCTGGGCTGGGGCGGGGTATAGGGGAGGAAGAGCCTGGGCTGATGGCGGGGTATAGAGGAGTAGGAGCCTGGGCTGATGGCGGGGTATAGGGGAGGAGGAGCCTGGGCTGATGGCGGAGTATAGGGAAGGAAGAGCCTGGGCTGACTGCGAGGTATAGGGGAGGAGGAGCCTGCGCTGATGGCGGAGTATAGGGGAGGAGGAGCCTGGGCTGGGGCAGGGTATAGGGGAGGAGGAGGCTGGGGCAGGGTATAGAGGAGGAAGAGCCTGGGCTGGGGCGGAGTATAGAGGAGGAAGAGCCTGGGCTGGGGCGGGGTATAGGGGAGGAAGAGCCTGGGCTGATGGCGGGGTATAGAGGAGTAGGAGCCTGGGCTGATGGCGGGGTATAGGGGAGGAGGAGCCTGGGCTGATGGCGGAGTATAGGGAAGGAAGAGCCTGGGCTGACTGCGAGGTATAGGGGAGGAGGAGCCTGCGCTGATGGCGGAGTATAGGGGAGGAGGAGCCTGGGCTGGAGCAGGGTATAGGAGAGGAGGAGCCTGGGCTGATGGCTGAGTATAGGGGAGGAGGAGACTGGGCGGAGTATAGGGGAGGAGGAGCCTGGGCTGGGGCAGGGTATAGAGGAGGAGGAGCCTGGGCTGAAGAAATGTAACTGTTTGGTGAGCAGACTTTATCTCCCTGCCTATACCCAGCGTTGTCCCTGTGTCCCCTGTGGAAGGGTGAAGAAGAAATTAAAAGTCCATTAGGCATAACCATGTGAAAGGAGGCATTTAGTGTAAAGCACCCAGTGCCAGTTTTCAATGGACAAATTCACTGAAGAATAAAACAAACTGTTTATATAGAGCACACATATGCCCCAGCGCTATACAGAGAATATTACAGTCCCTGCCCCAGAGCAGCTTACACTCTATATTCCCTACTACGTGGGTGCACAAATACACAAGGTTTTCTTTTTCTTTGAGATGCCACTTAACCTAGCAGTATGTTCTTGGTTTGTGGAAGGGAGCCAGAGCACCAGAGGAAAGCCATGTAATCTTGGAGAGAACATACAAAATAACAACACACAGGCCCTTGGTCAGGATTTGAGCCCAGGGCTGTGAGGCAGTAATGCTATCCTCCGGTTTTCACTACGGATTCAGGATCTCATATTCTATAATTACTGCTACATATCCCTGATTCTGCAATGTCTATAGAAACGGAATTCAAAATCTGACCTCATCACTTGCACCACAAAAGTTCCTACATGCCGAGCTACCATTTCTCTAGTGCTCATGTAAGGATCGTGTATCTTGTGCCCTAGGTGGCTGCCTCGCCTGGTACCTTCATGGGTAGGCAGAAGAATACATGGATCTGGTGATTATGTAAGGATCGTGTATCTTGTGCCCAAGGTGGCTGCCTCGCCTGGTACCTTCATGGGTAGGCAGAAGAATACATGGATCTGGTGATTATGTAAGGATCGTGTATCTTGTGCCCAAGGTGGCTGCCTCGCCTGGTACCTTCATGGGTAGGCAGAAGAATACATGGATCTGGTGATTATGTAAGGATCGTGTATCTTGTGACCAAGGTGGCTGCCTCGCCTGGTACCTTCATGGGTAGGCAGAAGAATACATGGATCTGGTGATTATGTAAGGATCGTGTATCTTGTGACCAAGGTGGCTGCCTCGTCTGGTACCTTCATGGGTAGGCAGAAGATTACATGGATCTGGTGATTATGTAAGGATCGTGTATCTTGTGCCCAAGGTGGCTGCCTCGTCTGGTACCTTCATGGGTAGGCAGAAGATTATATGGATCTGGTGATTATGTAAGGATCGTGTATCTTGTGCCCAAGGTGGCTGCCTCGCCTGGTACCTTCATGGGTAGGCAGAAGAATACATGGATCTGGTGATTATGTAAGGATCGTGTATCTTGTGACCAAGGTGGCTGCCTCGCCTGGTACCTTCATGGGTAGGCAGAAGAATATATGGATCTGGTGATTATGTAAGGATCGTGTATCTTGTGCCCTAGGTGGCTGCCTCGCTTGGTACCTTCATGGGTAGGCAGAATAATACATGGATCTGGTGATTATGTAAGGATCGTGTATCTTGTGCCCAAGGTGGCTGCCTCGCCTGGTACCTTCATGGTTAGGCAGAAGAATATATGGATCTGGTGATTATGTAAGGATCGTGTATCTTGTGCCCAAGGTGGCTGCCTCACCTGGTACCTTCATGGTTAGACAGAAGAATATATGGATCTGGTGATTATGTAAGGATCGTGTATCTTGTGCCCAAGGTGGCTGCCTCGTCTGGTACCTTCATGGGTAGGCAGAAGATTATATGGATCTGGTGATTATGTAAGGATCGTGTATCTTGTGCCCAAGGTGGCTGCCTCGCCTGGTACCTTCATGGGTAGGCAGAAGAATACATGGATCTGGTGATTATGTAAGGATCGTGTATCTTGTGACCAAGGTGGCTGCCTCGCCTGGTACCTTCATGGGTAGGCAGAAGAATATATGGATCTGGTGATTATGTAAGGATCGTGTATCTTGTGCCCTAGGTGGCTGCCTCGCTTGGTACCTTCATGGGTAGGCAGAATAATACATGGATCTGGTGATTATGTAAGGATCGTGTATCTTGTGCCCAAGGTGGCTGCCTCGCCTGGTACCTTCATGGTTAGGCAGAAGAATATATGGATCTGGTGATTATGTAAGGATCGTGTATCTTGTGCCCAAGGTGGCTGCCTCGCCTGGTACCTTCATGGTTAGACAGAAGAATATATGGATCTGGTGATTATGTAAGGATCGTGTATCTTGTGCCCAAGGTGGCTGCCTCGTCTGGTACCTTCATGGGTAGGCAGAAGATTATATGGATCTGGTGATTATGTAAGGATCGTGTATCTTGTGCCCAAGGTGGCTGCCTCGCCTGGTACCTTCATGGGTAGGCAGAAGAATACATGGATCTGGTGATTATGTAAGGATCGTGTATCTTGTGCCCAAGGTGGCTGCCTCGCCTGGTACCTTCATGGGTAGGCAGAAGAATACATGGATCTGGTGATTATGTAAGGATCGTGTATCTTGTGCCCAAGGTGGCTGCCTCGCCTGGTACCTTCATGGGTAGGCAGAAGAATACATGGATCTGGTGATTATGTAAGGATCGTGTATCTTGTGACCAAGGTGGCTGCCTCGCCTGGTACCTTCATGGGTAGGCAGAAGAATATATGGATCTGGTGATTATGTAAGGATCGTGTATCTTGTGCCCTAGGTGGCTGCCTCGCTTGGTACCTTCATGGGTAGGCAGAATAATACATGGATCTGGTGATTATGTAAGGATCGTGTATCTTGTGCCCAAGGTGGCTGCCTCGCCTGGTACCTTCATGGTTAGGCAGAAGAATATATGGATCTGGTGATTATGTAAGGATCGTGTATCTTGTGCCCAAGGTGGCTGCCTCGCCTGGTACCTTCATGGTTAGACAGAAGAATATATGGATCTGGTGATTATGTAAGGATCGTGTATCTTGTGCCCAAGGTGGCTGCCTCGTCTGGTACCTTCATGGGTAGGCAGAAGATTATATGGATCTGGTGATTATGTAAGGATCGTGTATCTTGTGCCCAAGGTGGCTGCCTCGCCTGGTACCTTCATGGGTAGGCAGAAGAATACATGGATCTGGTGATTATGTAAGGATCGTGTATCTTGTGACCAAGGTGGCTGCCTCGCCTGGTACCTTCATGGGTAGGCAGAAGAATACATGGATCTGGTGATTATGTAAGGATCTTGTATCTTGTGCCCAAGGTGGCTGCCTCGCCTAGTACCTTCATGGGTAGGCAGAAGAATACATGGATCTGGTGATTATGTAAGGATCGTGTATCTTGTGACCAAGGTGGCTGCCTCGCCTGGTACCTTCATGGGTAGGCAGAAGAATACATGGATCTGGTGATTATGTAAGGATCGTGTATCTTGTGACCAAGGTGGCTGCCTCGTCTGGTACCTTCATGGGTAGGCAGAAGATTACATGGATCTGGTGATTATGTAAGGATCGTGTATCTTGTGCCCAAGGTGGCTGCCTCGTCTGGTACCTTCATGGGTAGGCAGAAGATTATATGGATCTGGTGATTATGTAAGGATCGTGTATCTTGTGCCCAAGGTGGCTGCCTCGCCTGGTACCTTCATGGGTAGGCAGAAGAATACATGGATCTGGTGATTATGTAAGGATCGTGTATCTTGTGACCAAGGTGGCTGCCTCGCCTGGTACCTTCATGGGTAGGCAGAAGAATACATGGATCTGGTGATTATGTAAGGATCGTGTATCTTGTGACCAAGGTGGCTGCCTCGCCTGGTACCTTCATGGGTAGGCAGAAGAATATATGGATCTGGTGATTATGTAAGGATCGTGTATCTTGTGCCCTAGGTGGCTGCCTCGCTTGGTACCTTCATGGGTAGGCAGAATAATACATGGATCTGGTGATTATGTAAGGATCGTGTATCTTGTGCCCAAGGTGGCTGCCTCGCCTGGTACCTTCATGGTTAGGCAGAAGAATATATGGATCTGGTGATTATGTAAGGATCGTGTATCTTGTGCCCAAGGTGGCTGCCTCGCCTGGTACCTTCATGGTTAGACAGAAGAATATATGGATCTGGTGATTATGTAAGGATCGTGTATCTTGTGCCCAAGGTGGCTGCCTCGTCTGGTACCTTCATGGGTAGGCAGAAGATTATATGGATCTGGTGATTATGTAAGGATCGTGTATCTTGTGCCCAAGTTGGCTGCCTCGCCTGGTACCTTCATGGGTAGGCAGAAGAATACATGGATCTGGTGATTATGTAAGGATCGTGTATCTTGTGACCAAGGTGGCTGCCTCGCCTGGTACCTTCATGGGTAGGCAGAAGAATACATGGATCTGGTGATTATGTAAGGATCTTGTATCTTGTGCCCAAGGTGGCTGCCTCGCCTAGTACCTTCATGGGTAGGCAGAAGAATACATGGATCTGGTGATTATGTAAGGATCGTGTATCTTGTGACCAAGGTGGCTGCCTCGCCTGGTACCTTCATGGGTAGGCAGAAGAATACATGGATCTGGTGATTATGTAAGGATCGTGTATCTTGTGACCAAGGTGGCTGCCTCGTCTGGTACCTTCATGGGTAGGCAGAAGATTACATGGATCTGGTGATTATGTAAGGATCGTGTATCTTGTGCCCAAGGTGGCTGCCTCGTCTGGTACCTTCATGGGTAGGCAGAAGATTATATGGATCTGGTGATTATGTAAGGATCGTGTATCTTGTGCCCAAGGTGGCTGCCTCGCCTGGTACCTTCATGGGTAGGCAGAAGAATACATGGATCTGGTGATTATGTAAGGATCGTGTATCTTGTGACCAAGGTGGCTGCCTCGCCTGGTACCTTCATGGGTAGGCAGAAGAATACATGGATCTGGTGATTATGTAAGGATCGTGTATCTTGTGACCAAGGTGGCTGCCTCGCCTGGTACCTTCATGGGTAGGCAGAAGAATATATGGATCTGGTGATTATGTAAGGATCGTGTATCTTGTGCCCTAGGTGGCTGCCTCGCTTGGTACCTTCATGGGTAGGCAGAATAATACATGGATCTGGTGATTATGTAAGGATCGTGTATCTTGTGCCCAAGGTGGCTGCCTCGCCTGGTACCTTCATGGTTAGGCAGAAGAATATATGGATCTGGTGATTATGTAAGGATCGTGTATCTTGTGCCCAAGGTGGCTGCCTCGCCTGGTACCTTCATGGTTAGACAGAAGAATATATGGATCTGGTGATTATGTAAGGATCGTGTATCTTGTGCCCAAGGTGGCTGCCTCGTCTGGTACCTTCATGGGTAGGCAGAAGATTATATGGATCTGGTGATTATGTAAGGATCGTGTATCTTGTGCCCAAGGTGGCTGCCTCGCCTGGTACCTTCATGGGTAGGCAGAAGAATACATGGATCTGGTGATTATGTAAGGATCGTGTATCTTGTGCCCAAGGTGGCTGCCTCGCCTGGTACCTTCATGGGTAGGCAGAAGAATACATGGATCTGGTGATTATGTAAGGATCTTGTATCTTGTGCCCAAGGTGGCTGCCTCGCCTAGTACCTTCATGGGTAGGCAGAAGAATACATGGATCTGGTGATTATGTAAGGATCGTGTATCTTGTGCCCAAGGTGGCTGCCTCGCCTGGTACCTTCATGGGTAGGCAGAAGAATACATGGATCTGGTGATTATGTAAGGATCTTGTATCTTGTGCCCAAGGTGGCTGCCTCGCCTGGTACCTTCATGGGTAGGCAGAAGAATACATGGATCTGGTGATTATGTAAGGATCGTGTATCTTGTGCCCAAGGTGGCTTCCTCGCCTGGTACCTTCATGGGTAGGCAGAAGAATATATATGGATCTGGTGATTATGTAAGGTTGGTGTATCTTGTGCCCAAGGTGGCTGCCTCGTCTGGTACCTTCATGGGTAGGCAGAAGATTACATGGATCTGGTGATTATGTAAGGATCGTGTATCTTGTGCCCAAGGTGGCTTCCTCGCCTGGTACCTTCATGGGTAGGCAGAAGAATATATATGGATCTGGTGATTATGTAAGGTTGGTGTATCTTGTGCCCAAGGTGGCTGCCTCGTCTGGTACCTTCATGGGTAGGCAGAAGATTACATGGATCTGGTGATTATGTAAGGATCGTGTATCTTGTGCCCAAGGTGGCTGCCTCGCCTGGTACCTTCATGGGTAGGCAGAAGAATACATGGATCTGGTGATTATGTAAGGATCGTGTATCTTGTGCCCAAGGTGGCTGCCTCGCCTGGTACCTTCATGGGTAGGCAGAAGAATACATGGATCTGGTGATTATGTAAGGATCGTGTATCTTGTGCCCAAGGTGGCTGCCTCGCCTGGTACCTTCATGGGTAGGCAGAAGAATACATGGATCTGGTGATTATGTAAGGATCGTGTATCTTGTGCCCAAGGTTGCTGCCTTGCCTGGTACCTTCATGGGTCTCTCATTCCCATGCATTACTTGCTCCCACTCACGGTTACAGGACTTTCTTCGTGCTGCATCCACTCTGTGGAATGCCTTACCACACACAATACAACTTTCCTCTAGTCTCCAATCCTTCAAGCGTTCCCTGAAAACTCACCTCTTCAGGCAAGCTTATCAGATTCCAGAACTGACCACATAACCTTCATAGCTTCCATATCTAATTACATCCCCTCTCACAGTCCACACATAACCTCACACATTGTCTTTCTCTCACATGCTCCTGACATTTGGCCGACATTCCTGTGTGACTGGATCAAGCAGCCCACCAAGAAACTCTGCGTTCTGGCCGGACCAAATGCGATAAATAGCACCTATCCTTGTGTATCAATGCCTATTTCCCTATAGATTGTAAGCTTGCGAGCAGGGCCTTCCTACCTATATATCTGTCTGTTATTACCCTGTTTTTTCTATTAATGTTTCCAATTGTAAAGCGCAATGGAATATGCTGCGCTATATAAGAGACTGTTAATAAATAAATGAGTAGGCAGAAGAATTCATGGATCTGGTGATTATGTAAGGATCGCGTATCTTGTGCCCTAGGTGGCTGCCTCATGGGTAGGCAGAAGAATACATGGATGACCCAAAATGTCTGCCTCACCTCTGCATTATATTCATGGTCTGTGTAGCACAGAGAATCCTATTGGAGAAAAGCACGAATATATATATATAATATATAATTTAAACAAGGGTGCACTCCCCAGACTTAGGAAAGACGGCAGGGATTAATCACAACAGGTCCATAGTTCACACTCACAAAAGAAAACATATATGTACATCAATAAACCTATACACGCGTGTACACATACACCTGGCCATATACAGTATATATATATAGGACTGTGCAAGGTGGTGAATATATGCATTAGAAAAACCTTTGTGTGGATGTAAAGGTATTGGTTGTCTGATAACTTAATATAACAACGGTAACTGAGTAGAAGGACTTGTTTGGAGCGAAACATGTCCATATATAGGGGCTTCCTAACCACTTATGTGAGTCCATGTCCTTCTGCTCGGCCACCGATCTGCCTAATTATAAGGACACCCGTTACTCGTGCAGAGCTTAGTGTACCTGGATCAGTGTACCCGGTAATCAAGCTGACAGCCATTCTGTAGCGGTCACTACCTACATTGCAGCCCGGGGTTTTCCGCATTGCCAGAGGACGCACAGCACACGGGAGCATGGAGTATATGGTATAAAGCCAGCTCGTGTTACGCACTGCCGAGTACACACAGGTTGTATCAGCCCAACATACAACAGACTTTGCCAATTTACAAGCATACTAACGGGTAAGAGAACAATACTGTTTTTACTACCTCGGCCGATGAGCAGATTACAAACTTTGTGTTACCTATATATCTTTTATTATGAGAGACTCAACACTTTTAAGGATCAAAGGTTTCTTGGACTAATAAGGATTATCATTCCACTTATACACACTGAGCCACGAGTGGTACCAGCAATCATTTTTATCATTATCATTTATTCATTGCATATATTTAACAAATGTAGTGTATTGTTGTTTCTACTTCAGGGTCCACAGGGTGACCTTGGGGTATAGCTGGATCCTGGATCCTCTGGCACCACGGAGTTAAAGCTTTTAGCTGCTCCCAGGATGCACTTGGGTCCAACCTCCCCCATACCCCGCCCCCGAGCCACAGGCACCTCAGTTTTAGATGGTGCCCGGCCGGAGTCGGGTCACCCTGCGGGGGGGGCTGCAGGAGCAGCCCCCTAAAGCTTTTTATTTAACTAGGTTAAATTTATTTTTACACTAGTTTTGTTCTCCAGAGCGGCAGCGCTGGGCTGTCTGTACAGACGCCCACGCTGCCGCTCCTTCTCCCTGCTGGCGCCGCGACGCCAGCACTGAACTGGGGATCGCGGCGGGGGAAGCCAGAGTCTGTACTAGCCGGACTCTGGCTTCCCCCGGGACTGCTGCCGGAAGACGCCGGGGAGATCAGGTAAGCCGCGCACCGCTGATTAGCGGCGGTGCGCGGGTTCCTTTTAAATGCAGTCCCATGCCCCCGGTCTAGGGGGCGCTAGCGGTGGCGGCGGGCCCCCCCTCCAGCGGAGGCATACCCCGCCAGACCACTAGACCACCAGGGTTAATATCGCGGCAAGCGGGATGCCGGCAACCCGGGGGTTAATATGCTAGCCAGGGGAGGAAGCCTTCCCTGTCAGCGGCTCCTCCCCTCAGCTCAGCGCGCCTTTCAGCTCGGAGTCTGGCGTCGCTGAGCTGCAGCTACTCGGCCACTCCTCCTCTGAGGTCTCCAGCGGCCATTTTCTTACTGGCAGCGTGGATACTCTCAGGGAGCACGCGGACCGGTCCCCCTGTGTACCTCTCCCCCGACAAGGACAGTGTACACAGCGCTATAGCCCTCCCAGACACTGAATCTGGGAGGTTGATTGTAGTGGAAAGGTGCAGTGAGTATATCTTCCTGCATGGTATGTGACTTTTGCTAGTGCTGCCTGTCTGTGTCTTTTTTCTACTTACTGTCAGCCTGTACCTATCCCTTTCCTTCTCCTACAAGCCCTACAGGTGTGCGGGGGAAGGGTGTTTCTACTGACCTCACCTATATAGATCACGTATTTGTGAGGTCCGTCACATACAGTTGTGTGCTACACGGTGCCATATTGTGGGCTGTTGTTCAGCACACTGGTGAGTGCGCACGTTTTCTTCCTAAGTCATGTCTGAGGAGGAGATTGAGCACTCCGGGGCTCCGGTATTGTTCTCCTGCAGGCGCTGTTCTGCAGGAGTGGATAGGGAGGATTTGTCACAGGACGGCCTGTGCGGACGGTGCCAGGCGGTCCCTGGTACGTCTAAACCTCCCATTTCGCAGGAGCCACCATGGGCGATGTTTTCCCAGGTGCTGGTGTTCATCGCGGACCGTCTGTTGGTCCCGACTGCCGCCCCTACTAGGGCGTTGCCCCAGCCTGCCATCCCCCATTCCCCGGGTGTCCCACAATTATTGCAGACTCCCCCGGGGTCTCAGCCTGTTGGTCCCTATGCGGGGTTGCCAATGTATATTCAGTCCACCCCTGTGGCACAGCCGGCTGTGGTGCCGTTTCAGGCTCCTGTGACAGCTCCTCCACCCTGGGTGGATGCGCTTTCCCACACTGTCCAAGATTTGGCGGCAGCATCTTCGGCTTTTCAGTCGATGTTGCGCAGTGACGTGCCCTCCAGGGCGTCTAAACGCTCAGTCATGGCACAGGCTGCGCATCTTTCGGATTCTGAGGGGTTCTCGGATGATGGTGAGGTACAGGATGACTCAGCCTCAGATGCTTCAGTCCAGGAGGTAGACACTAAGTCTTCCATCAATGTGCGGGCTCTGGTTAAGGCGGTGCGGGCTATTCTTCTGATTGAGGATGAGGCACCCGCTCCCAAGTCAAGGTATCCTAGTTTTAAAAAGGCTAAGGTTACTTCTACAGCGTTCCCCTTGTCTGATCAGTTGACTGATCACATGGCGGTGGCCTGGCAGACGCCCAGTAAGCGTTTCCTGCCACAGAAACGCTTGGCGTCCAATTATCCATTCCCGGAAGCGCATTGTAAGAAATGGGAAACTCCGCCTGCAGTCGATTCCCATGTAACACGCCTCATCAGGAGTGCTACTTTGCCATTGCCGTCTATATCCTCGCTGAAGGATCCTACGGACAGGAAGGTGGAGACTTGTCTAAAGTCTATTTATTCTCTCTCAGGGGCTGTAGCCCGGCCGTCCATGGCCATCTCCTGGGTGGCCAAGGCCATTGAGGGGTGGGCCAACGCCTTGGAGGACACGTTTACGGATGAATCTCCGGACGTCCAGAGGGCGTTGTTAGGACAGATGAGAGATGCCGCCTCCTACATTGGAGAAGCATCTTTGGATGCTAGTCTGTTGACCTCTAGGGTTTCGTCGGCAGCAGTGTCTGCTCGTAGATCCTTGTGGTTGCGGTCTTGGAGAGCAGACGCGGATTCAAAGAAAGGCTTGGAGGCCTTACCTTTTAATGGGGAATTACTATTTGGTCCGGACCTGGACAAAATAGTAGATACCCTGGCAAAATCCAAGTCAGCCTTCCTCCCTTCAGCTACTACACCTGCTAAGGTCCGGAGCTCGGCGTTTCGTTCCTTTCAGGTTCAGGGCAAGGCAAAGGGTCAGTCCTTCCCGAGGCAGTCCGCACCCAAGACCGCCTCAAAGCCAAAGAAGCAAGCCTGGAGTGCTAGGCGCCCTTCTTCCAAGCCAGAAGATAAGCCTTCTGCGTGATGGGACGGGCCTCCCTCTGGGGGACCCCAGAGTGGGAGGCCGACTTCTTCAATTCGCCCAGTGCTGGCACAATACCACCACGGATGCCTGGGTGCGAGAAGTGGTCTCCCAGGGGTACGCCCTGTCTTTTCGGCACAGGCCGCCTTGCCAGTTTTTTTGCACAAGTCCTTCTCAGGACAAAACCAAGGCCTTGCAGGTTCAGGAAGCCATAGAGGCCTTGCTGATGGCGGGGGTCATTATACCCGTACCACAGTCTCAACGTGGGATGGGGTATTACTCTACGCTGTTTCTGGTGCAGAAACCCAATGGCTCTCATCGCCCCATCCTCAATTTGAAGTCCCTGAACAGGTTTCTCAGGGTTCCCAAATTCAGGATGGAAACTTTGCGTTCCATCATACTGGCGATGGAACCGGGGGATTATATGGTCTCCCTGGATATCCAGGACGCCTACCTCCATGTGCCTATAGCAACATCGCACCAACGGTTTCTGCGGTTTGCTATTCTCCACAACCACTACCAATTCAGGGCTCTACCCTTTGGTCTCTCCACGGCACCAAGGGTATTTACCAAGGTGATGGCGGTCATGGCGGCTCACCTTCGGAGCCAGGGGATACGGTTGCTACCGTATCTAGACGACCTCCTCTTGCTGGCAAGCTCCCCGGAGATACTGATCCAGCATCTCCACCTGACGGTCGCTTGTCTACAGGCGCACGGCTGGTTGATCAACTGGAAGAAATCCTCCCTCATCCCATCACAACGGATGGTTCATTTGGGGGCCCTGCTGGACTCTCGTCAGCAACGGATTTTTCTGACTCCAGAGAAGGTCTCCTCCTTACAGCTGCGGATTCACAGTTGTCTGAGCAGTGGCAGAGTGTCGGTGCACTCAGCGATGAGAGTTTTGGGGTCCATGGTGTCGGCATTCGACATGGTGGAGTTTGCCCAGTTCCATTCCAGGCCTCTGCAGGGGCTGATTCTTTCAGAATGGAACGGATTGCCACACAGGATCCGCTCTCAGATGCTGGTGTTGTCCTCGGAGGTGCGTCTGTCCCTAGCCTGGTGGCTGCAGACAGCGCATCTCCTGGAGGGGCGCCCCTTTTGGATCCCGGAATGGGTTCTGCTCACGACAGATGCCAGTCTCCGGGGTTGGGGGGCGGTGACAGGCTCCTTGTCACTTCAGGGTCGTTGGTCGGCGGAGGAAGCGATTCTTCCCATCAACATCCTGGAACTGCGGGCAGTATACAGAGCCCTGCAGTCGTCCGGCACCGCTCTTCACGGAAGGGCCGTTCAGGTGCAGTCAGACAACGCCACCACGGTGGCGTACATCAATCACCAGGGAGAGACTCGCAGTCGAGCTGCGATGTCGGAGGTGTCCCGCGTCCTGGCTTGGGCGGAGCGCTATCTTCCAGCTCTCTCGGCAGTTTTCATCCCAGGAGTCCTCAATTGGGAGGCAGACTTCCTCAGCCGTTACGATGTGCATCCCGGGGAATGGTCGCTTCATCCAGAGGTATTCCAACTACTCGTGGACAAGTGGGGGCTGCCAGAACTGGACCTGATGGCGTCCCGTTACAATCACAAGCTGCCTGTGTACGGGTCAAGGACAAGGGACGCAGGCGCAAGTCTGATAGATGCGCTGTCGGTGAAATGGCTGTTTCAACTGGCTTACTTGTTCCCTCCGATATCTCTGCTGCCTCGGGTCCTGCGCAAGTTCAAACAGGACGGAGGCACACTGATCCTGGTGGCCCCAGCGTGGCCCAGAAGGCCGTGGTACTCCGATCTGCGGAGCCTGTCCATCGACGCTCCGTACCTCCTACCTCAACGGCGGGACCTGTTGTCTCAGGGGCCCTGTCTTCACCCGGATCTGGGTCGACTATCTTTGACGGCGTGGCTCTTGAGACAGCCGTCCTGAGGTCTCGGGGCTTTTCTAGCTCCGTTATTACCACCATGCTGAGGGCGCGCAAGCCTGCTTCCGCGAGGATCTATCACAGAGTGTGGCACACTTACTTTCAGTGGTGCGAGGCCAGAAACTATGATCCCCAGGTGTTCCGAGTTTCGCGTATTCTGGCTTTCCTTCAGTCCGGTTTGGACTTAGGATTACGTCTTTCTTCACTGAAGGTACACGTGTCTGGTCTGTCGGTGTGGTTCCAGCGCAGGATCGCTGCTATGCCGGACGTACACACCTTTTTCCAGGGTGTTTTGAGAATCCAGCCTCCCTTTGTGCCACCTGTGGCCCCGTGGGATTTGGCGGTGGTTCTTAGGGCCTTACAGGGTCCTCCTTTTGAGCCCTTGGAGTCAGTGGAGCTCAAGTGGCTAACTTTTAAAACTGTTTTCCTCTTGGCAATTGCTTCTGCCAGGAGGATTTCAGATTTGGGGGCGCTTTCTTGTCGTCCCCCTTTTCTGATTTTTCATCAGGACAGAGCGGTGCTTCGCACTCGTACTGATTTCCTGCCTAAGGTGGTTTCCAGGTTCCACATTAATCAGGAAATTGTTGTACCAGCCTTTCAGTCACCTGATCTTTCGGCTGGGGAGACTTCCTTAGACGTTGTAAGGGCACTCCAGGTTTATGTGGACCGGACTAGTTCTGTGAGGAAGTCGGATTCTTTGTTTATCCTCTTTGGTTTTCACAAGAGGGGTTGGCCTGCCAACAAACAGACTCTAGCCCGTTGGCTTCGTTCTGTTATTATTGAGGCTTATATGCAGGAGGGTTTACCTGTTCCAGCCTCGGTTAAGGCTCATTCCACTCGGTCCGTGGGCCCTTCTTGGGCTGCTAGCCGTGGCGCCTCTGCTGTTCAGCTCTGTAAGGCGGCCACCTGGTCTTCCATTCAGACCTTTTTGAGGTTCTATGCGTTTGACACCTTTGCCTCTCAGGATGCATCCTTTGGGCGCCGGGTTCTCCTATCAGCACAGGAGCGTCCCCGCCCTTAGTTGGACTGCTTTGGGACATCCCCAAGGTCACCCTGTGGACCCCTATGGACCCTGAAGTAGAAAACAAGAGATATGGTAAGAACTTACCTTTGTTATCTCTGTTTCTACGAAGTCCATAGGGTCCACAGGGCACCCGCCCTGACGCACCTGGCTTCATATGGGCTCTGTGACTGGTCACCGGTTTTCCGTCTCCCATTTCTGTGAGTATGGTTCTTGTGTGTTCCAGTCTTCCTTCTCTCTGTTTCGTCTCCTCCTCCGGCCTGGGCTGCTTACCAACTGAGGTACCTGTGGCTCGGGGGCGGGGTATGGGGGAGGTTGGACCCAAGTGCATCCTGGGAGCAGCTAAAAGCTTTAACTCCGTGGTGCCCGAGGATCCAGGATCCAGCTATACCCCAAGGTCACCCTGTGGACCCTATGGACTTCGTAGAAACAGAGATAACAAAGGTAAGTTCTTACCATATCTCTTGTTTTTTTTGTTGTTTTTTTATATGTGTATTATGTTGATATTAAATATATTCTTCTTTTATTGAGAGAAGCCTTGTTATATTACGTTATCAGTCAACCAATGGTTTTCGTTATAGGTCCGCGCTCCAAGGGAGTCTGTCTGCCTCTAGCTGCTATACACAGAGGAGGTATCCCAACCTCATAAGAATACGTATTAAAACAGGGGTTTGTGTAAGCGCTTTAAGGTCTAGTTAAAAGGTGTAAGTTTTATATTGATCCTGGTGTCAGGTATTGTATACACAGAATGTCGTGTGGTTTTCTGTCGTCCCCGGTGTGAGCCACCTGGTAGTTCTGTAGGTTGGGTGATCTTCGGTGGGACATTTGAGGTGGAGAGGCGACTAGCAGATACCAGTGGAGAAGGGATAAAAGACTTTATTTTGGAATATATCGTCAGTGACTCTTTATTGTGGGACTATATAAGAATACTCTGCCTAAAGGTTTTGCCACCAGTTCTTCTGAACATCTATTGTACATTATGCCTATAAAGAACGTCCATCCTACAGAACTACAAGGTGACGGACACCGGGATCGATATAAAACCACTCGACATTCTGCATACACTTCTATGTATAGATACCTGACACCCAATCATACCTTTACATCCACGCAAAACAAATGCTAATGCATATATTCACCACCTTGGCGCAGTCCTACATATGTGTATATGTGTACACGTGTGTATAGGTTTTTCCATGTACATATGTTTTCTTTTGCGAGTGAGTTCCTCCATAAGTGCCCTGCACATGCATAATGTGTGCGAACCAGACGCTGCGATCGCAGAGGCTACGCAGACCCATGGCAGAGTGAGTGACAGGAAGTGTCGCTTGGGGGGGGGTGGTCGGGTGAACGCCGGCGTGCCAGTGCTAGGGGCGTGCATAAATTATCCACTGCGATACCAGATGCCGCCTGAGGTCTCATAGCGTGCGCAGAAGTAATCCCTGAGTGAGGTCTGGGCTTCCCTAACTGTCCGATGTTACCGATTGTATAGCTATGATGTCATAGTGTACGGATGTGAGTATGGGAAAGTGGGCGTCCTTATGTCAGGCTGCGATCACAATGGAATGCAGACATTTACATGTTACCGCTGATATTAGCAACTGCGCTGCGTGCGTATAAGCAGAATAGCGATCCGGAGTGAATCAGGCCCTCTGTCTATCGATGATATGTGCAATGTCGTGCAGTGTCCTCTGGGGGGCGCTGTTCCACAGGAGTCAGTCATGTGATGTCTCCTTTTCCTGCAGACTCCCCTGAACCTCCCTCGGCTCCGCCAGCACCTCCTGTTTCTGGCGTTCTCCCAGAATCCTCTCTAAACTTCTTGGCCACGTTGGCTTGCAGTACCACGGAGGAGATCGAGCTGCAGCTGCAGGAACGCATGGAGTTTAGTAAGCGAGCCGTGTCCTGTGTGGTGGAAACCTCCAATAAGCTTCACTGCAGAATGCAGGAATTGTGCGAGCGCATACAGCGTGGCGGTAAGTGGGGGACGGCCCTGTCATCTCCCAGGCTTTCCACGCTGATAACCCATTCCTTGTGTCGCCTCTAAATAACTTTAAATTATTTTGTTTTGGAAAAATGTTTGAGTCTCCTGTTTTACAGCTTAATAAGTGTCCCATAAATCTGCCAGCCGATTCACTGATCCACTGACCGAACCAGTCAGAAATGCCGCCACCTCCAATGTGACTGATCCACCTCTCCCGTATATCCCCCTTCCCCTCCACCTCCAATGTGACTGATCCTCCCCATCCCTTCCACCTCTCCCGTATATCCCCCCTACTCCTCCACCTCCAATGTGACTGATCCTCCCCATCCCTTCCACCTCTCCCGTATATCCCCCTTCTCCACCTCCAATGTGACTGATCCTCCCCATCCCTTCCACCTCTCCCGTATATCCCCCCTTCTCCTCCAATGTGACTGATCCTCCCCATCCCTTCCACCTCTCCCGTATATCCCCCTTCTCCTCCACTTCCAATGTGACTGATCCTCCCCATCCCTTCCACTTCTCCCGTATATCCCCCCTTCTCCTCCACCTCCAATGTGACTGATCCTCCCCATCCCTTCCACCTCTCCCGTATATCCCCCCTACTCCTCCACCTCCAATGTGACTGATCCTCCCCATCCCTTCCACCTCTCCCGTATATCCCCCTTCTCCTCCACCTCCAATGTGACTGATCCTCCCCATCCCTTCCACCTCTCCCGTATATCCCCCCTTCTCCTCCAATGTGACTGATCTTCCCCATCCCTTCCACCTCTCCCGTATATCCCCCTTCTCCTCCACTTCCAATGTGACTGATCCTCCCCATCCCTTCCACCTCTCCCGTATATCCCCCCTTCTCCTCCACCTCCAATGTGACTGATCCTCCCCATCCCTTCCACCTCTCCCGTATATCCCCCCTTCTCCTCCACCTCCAATGTGACTGATCCTCCCCATCCCTTCCACCTCTCCCGTATATCCCCCCTTCTCCTCCACTTCCAATGTGACTGATCCTCCCCATCCCTTCCACCTCTCCCGTATATCCCCCCTCTCCTCCAGCTCCGCTTGTGTCGCCTCTACATAACTTATTCCTTATTCCCCCTTTTACCTCTGCCATATCTGACCCCCCGCTCTCCTGTGATAACTGCTCCCTCCCACCCCCTTTCACCTTCCACCCTTACCCTGTCCCCCTCTGTGGTGACTGCTTCCTTCCACCTCTGCTGTAATAGTTGCCCTTTACCCTTCTGCAGTGACTGATTACCCCCCCCCCACACACACACCTTTCCCTGTTGTAATAGGTACCCCTCCCCCCTCTATAGTGACTGATCTCTCGCTCCCCTCCTCCACTGTAACATATACCCCTCCCCCCTCTGCACTGACTGATCTCTCACTCCCCTCCTCCACTGTAACATGTACCCCCTCCCCCCTCTGCACTGACTGATCTCTCACTCCCCTCCTCCACTGTAACATGTACCCCTCCCCCCTCTATAGTGACTGATCTCTCGCTCCCCTCCTCCACTGTAACATATACCCCTCACCCCTCTGCACTGACTGATCTCTCGCTCCCCTCCTCCACTGTAACATGTACCCCCTCCCCCCTCTGCACTGACTGATCTCTCACTCCCCTCCTCCACTGTAACATGTACCCCTCCCCCCTCTATAGTGACTGATCTCTCACTCCCCTCCTCCACTGTAACATATACCCCTCCCCCCTCTGCACTGACTGATCTCTCGCTCCCCTCCTCCACTGTAACATATACCCCTCCCCCCTCTATAGTGACTGATCTCTCACTCCCCTCCTCCACTGTAACATATACCCCTTCCCCCTCTGCACTGACTGATCTCTAGCTCCCCTCCTCCACTGTAACATATACCCCTCCCCCCTCTGCACTGACTGATCTCTCACTCCCCTCCTCCACTGTAACATGTACCCCCTCCCCCCTCTGCACTGACTGATCTCTCACTCCCCTCCTCCACTGTAACATGTACCCCTCCCCCCTCTATAGTGACTGATCTCTCGCTCCCCTCCTCCACTGTAACATATACCCCTCCCCCCTCTGCACTGACTGATCTCTCGCTCCCCTCCTCCACTGTAACATGTACCCCCTCCCCCCTCTGCACTGACTGATCTCTCACTCCCCTCCTCCACTGTAACATGTACCCCTCCCCCCTCTGCACTGACTGATCTCTCGCTCCCCTCCTCCACTGTAACATATACCCCTCCCCCCTCTATAGTGACTGATCTCTCACTCCCCTCCTCCACTGTAACATATACCCCTTCCCCCTCTGCACTGACTGATCTCTAGCTCCCCTCCTCCACTGTAACATATACCCCTCCCCCCTCTGCACTGACTGATCTCTCGCTCCCCTCCTCCACTGTAACATATACCCCTCCCCCCTCTGCACTGACTGATCTCACTCCCCTCCTCCACTGTAACATATACCCCTCCCCCCTCTGCACTGACTGATCTCTCACTCCCCTCCTCCACTGTAACATGTACCCCTCCCCCCTCTGCACTGCTTGATCTCTCACTCCCCTCCTCCACTGTAACATATACCCCTCCCCCCTCTATAGTGACTGATCTCTCACTCCCCTCCTCCACTGTAACATATACCCCTTCCCCCTCTGCACTGACTGATCTCTAGCTCCCCTCCTCCACTGTAACATATACCCCTTCCCCCTCTGCACTGACTGATCTCTAGCTCCCCTCCTCCACTGTAACATATACCCCTCCCCCCTCTGCACTGACTGATCTCTCACTCCCCTCCTCCACTGTAACATGTACCCCTCCCCCCTCTGCACTGACTGATCTCTCGCTCCCCTCCTCCACTGTAACATATACCCCTCCCCCCTCTATAGTGACTGATCTCTCACTCCCCTCCTCCACTGTAACATATACCCCTTCCCCCTCTGCACTGACTGATCTCTAGCTCCCCTCCTCCACTGTAACATATACCCCTTCCCCCTCTGCACTGACTGATCTCTAGCTCCCCTCCTCCACTGTAACATATACCCCTCCCCCCTCTGCACTGACTGATCTCTCGCTCCCCTCCTCCACTGTAACATATACCCCTCCCCCCTCTGCACTGACTGATCTCTCACTCCCCTCCTCCACTGTAACATGTACCCCCTCCCCCCTCTGCACTGCTTGATCTCTCACTCCCCTCCTCCACTGTAACAGATACCCCTCCCCCCTCTGCACTGACTGATCTCTCTCTCCCCTCCTCCACTGTAACATATACCCCACCCCCCTCTATAGTGACTGATCTCTCGCTCCCTTCCTCCACTGTAACATATACCCCTCCCCCCTCTGCACTGACTGATCTCTCGCTCCCTTCCTCCACTGTAACATATACCCCTCCCCCCTCTGCACTGATTGATTTCTCACTCCCCTCCTCCACTGTAACATATACCCCTCCCCCCTCTGCACTGACTGATCTCTCACTCCCCTCCTCCACTGTAACATATACCCCTCCCCCCTCTGCACTGACTGATCTCTCGCTCCCCTCCTCCACTGTAACAGATACCCCTCCCCCCTCTGCACTGACTGATCTCTCGCTCCCCTCCTCCACTGTAACATGTACCCCCTCCCCCCTCTGCACTGACTGATCTCTCACTCCCCTCCTCCACTGTAACATGTACCCCTCCCCCCTCTATAGTGACTGATCTCTCACTCCCCTCCTCCACTGTAACATATACCCCTCCCCCCTCTGCACTGACTGATCTCTCGCTCCCCTCCTCCACTGTAACATATACCCCTCCCCCCTCTATAGTGACTGATCTCTCACTCCCCTCCTCCACTGTAACATATACCCCTTCCCCCTCTGCACTGACTGATCTCTAGCTCCCCTCCTCCACTGTAACATATACCCCTTCCCCCTCTATAGTGACTGATCTCTCACTCCCCTCCTCCACTGTAACATATACCCCTCCCCCCTCTGCACTGACTGATCTCTCGCTCCCCTCCTCCACTGTAACATGTACCCCTCCCCCCTCTATAGTGACTGATCTCTCACTCCCCTCCTCCACTGTAACATATACCCCTTCCCCCTCTGCACTGACTGATCTCTAGCTCCCCTCCTCCACTGTAACATATACCCCTTCCCCCTCTATAGTGACTGATCTCTCACTCCCCTCCTCCACTGTAACATGTACCCCCTCCCCCCTCTGCACTGATTGATCTCTCACTCCCCTCCTCCACTGTAACAGATACCCCTCCCCCCTCTGCACTGACTGATCTCTCTCTCCCCTCCTCCACTGTAACATATACCCCACCCCCCTCTATAGTGACTGATCTCTCGCTCCCCTCCTCCACTGTAACATATACCCCACCCCCCTCTATAGTGACTGATCTCTCACTCCCCTCCTCCACTGTAACATATACCCCTCCCCCCTCTGCACTGACTGATCTCTCACTCCCCTCCTCCACTGTAACATATACCCCTCCCCCCTCTGCACTGACTGATCTCTCGCTCCCCTCCTCCACTGTAACAGATACCCCTCCCCCCTCTGCACTGACTGATCTCTCGCTCCCCTCCTCCACTGTAACATATACCCCTCCCCCCTCTGCACTGACTGATCTCTCACTCCCCTCCTCCACTGTAACATGTACCCCTTCCCCCTCTGCACTGACTGATCTCTCGCTCCCCTCCTCCACTGTAACATATACCCCTCCCCCCTCTGCACTGACTGATCTCTCACTCCCCTCCTCCACTGTAATGGGTACCCCTCCCCCCTCTGCACTGTAACAGATACCCCTTCCCCCTCTGCACTGACTGATCTCTCGCTCCCCTCCTTCACTGTAACATATACCCCTTCCCCCTCTGCAGTGACTGATTACCCCCTCCCTTCCCTCTGTGGTGACTTATCCCCTCTTTAGCTACGCTGGGACATAAGCTCTTCATCTCACTTTTCTTCCTGTCTGGCAGACTTTGACCAGTTGGACGAAACACTTCGAACTCTAAACAAGGACCTGATTGATGAGAACAACCGGCTCCAGGACTTGTCCACTGTGCTGCAGGAGAAACACCATCGCATTTCATTACAGGTGAGTGACCCAGGACCTGGAATTACAGGAGATGGGATACAAATCAGTCTAGTGGTGTCTAGCTGGTCTCCGTTTCCTCTGTCCCATGAGAGAATTTTATAGTTATTGACACCTCTTAGTGGAATGTGAAAATGCTGTCACTAGCCGTAATATCCAGATGCTTTCCACACTGTACTGACAGATTCACTGCCGGGATGTCCTATGGCTACCGAAATCTGAGTCTGTCCATATTTTATCACTTACTGTCACACTCCAGCGACGCGTTTCGCCAATTTAGGATGTGCTAAGACTACCTAAATCTGAGTCTGTCCATATTTTTTTCTTATTATAATTATGTTTAAAATATAACTTTCTACTTCAGGGTCCATAGGGTATCCACAGGATACCTTGGGGTATAGGTGTGACGTCAGTCGCTGGGCACCATAGAGTTAAGCTTTTCAGCCTCCCAGGATGCACTAGGGTCCCCCTCCTATACCCCGCCCCCGAGCCAAGGCACCTCAGTTTAGTTTGGTGCCCGGCCGGAGTCGGGTGCACCTGTCGGAGTGGGGGCTAGAAGAGCCCCTGAAGCCTTCTTCAGTGCAGCTGTGGCTGCACATCTGGTTGTACAGCATGGACAGTCAGTCCTGACGTCCATGCTGTCTTCCCTACACCCCCGCCGGTACCAGAACGCCGGTACCGATCCGGGGATGCTGGTGAGCATCTGGGGTCACAGCTAGCGGTGACCCCAGATGTTCCGGACCATGGCCGGATCCAAGGGGGCCAAAGGTAAGCAGCGGGGTCCCGCGGTGGGTCCCCGCTGGTCACATGGTCCTAAGTCCCCAGGCAGGGGGGCTCCCTGGGGACTGGCTGCAGCGTGGAGCCAGGCGACCAACCTGCGCTTTCCACTACCCCCTGGGACAGCGGACCGCAGCAGAGCGGTAGCGCTGCGGCGTCCCAGGGGTTAAATGCATGCCAGGGGAGCGCGCCTTCCCTGTCTCACAGCCGGCGCCTCCCCCACTGCACACAGCCCTCTCTGCACGCTGCCGACTGGTCCTGTGGCAGCGCTCCTCCCCCAAGGCCAGCCTCCTCTCTGCTCCTCGGCGGCCATCTTCTCTAGAACGCATGGTGGAAGCGCTGGACGGAAGCATCGTGGTGTGGGTCCCCCCGCATACCTCTCCTCCGCTGTGGTCAGGTCTGTGTATGCAGCGCTGTCTCCTACCAGGCCCTGTGTCTGCGTAGTTGAGTGATCAGCGCTGTTAGTGCAGGAATTGATTTTCTTTGCATTGTATGTGACTGTGCTAGCGCTGCCTGTAACTTTTCTCTAAACTGTCAGCTTTATTACTGTCCCTGTTCTTTCTGCTAAGCCCTTGCGGTGCGGTGCTGCAGGGTGGTCTCTCGCCTATTTAAGTGATAATTGGTGAGAGAGGTCACATACGTGGTGCCATCATGTCCGAAAGTGATTTTCCCCTCCGGCTACAGTGTACTACGTGTAAAGTACCGTTAGCGGAGGGGGAGGGTAGCGCGGAGGGCCTTTGCCGGCAGTGTTTGTCCATGGCGCGGCCTCTTACGGTTATAGCACCGTTACAGGAGCCGCCCTGGGCTTGTTTCGCTCAGGCGCTTACAGTCTTAGTGGGCCAGTTAGCTCCGCAGCCCGCGTTTACACCGATGGGTTTATCCCAGCAGTCAGTGGTGTCGTCACCCATGCAGGGTTTCCCATGACAATTGGTGGTACCCCACAGTCTCCCTATTTCCCCGCTCCCGGTTTCTCAGGAGCCAGAGTGGGTTAACTCCCTGACGAGTTCTGTACAGCACTTGTTGGATGTGTTGCAAGGGGAGTCTGTGATGCGGCCGCATAAATGGCCGGTGCCGTCTCTGTCGGCTCCTTATGAGGATGACGAGGGGACGTCTGATGATGGGGAGATTCTGGATCCTTACAATCAGGAACCTCTCCATACTAAGGACGCTGATGCTAAGTCCAAAGTATATATTCCTGGACTTATTCGGGCGGTCCGCACAGTCCCCCAGCGGCTAAATCTAAGTATGCCTTTTTCAAAGATGTGAAGGGCGATGCCACAGTCTTTCCTCTATCGGGTCAGTTGGTGGACCATTTAGAGGAGGTGTGGAAACAGCCTGGCAAAAGATACCAGCCGCAGAGACGTCTGGCGGTGGCTTATTCGTTCGCGGATAATTATTTTGCAAAGTGGGAATCCCCTCCACAGGTGGATTCTCACGTGACCCGTCTTGTCCGTAGTGCCACATTGCCGATGCCATCTATGTCCTCCCTTAAGGATGCTACGGACCGCAAGGTGGAGATCTGCCTGAAGTCCGCTTATTCCCTTGCGGGGGGGGGGGCAGCGCGGCCGGCTAAGGCCATTTGCTGGGTTGCCAGAGCGATGGAGCGCTGGGCGGATTCATTAGAGGCTTCTTTTGATTCCGACTGTCCGGCCGAACAGGCGGAGTTGATTGGTAATCTCCGTGATTCGACCACTTATATCAACGAGGCGGCTCTAGACATTAGTACTCTGGTGTCTAGAATTTCTTCAGCAGCGGTGGCTGCTCGTCGTACCTTGTGGCTGCGATCCTGGAAGGCGGACGCAGATTCCAAAAAGGGTCTGGAGGCGTTGCCGTTTACCGGAGAAGTTCTCTTCGGTCCGGATCTGGATAAGATTGTGGCCACGCTAGCGGCAGCCAAATCGGCTTGTCTCCCGTCGGCCGCTGCTCCTTCTGGTTCTGGACCATCGTCCTTTCGGTCATCTAGGGCCCAGGGCAGGCCCAAACCACAGTCGTTTCCTCAACAGGCTGGCCCTAAGAAATCGGCCAAGCCTCGGAAGCAGGCATGGAGTACCAGACGTTCGGCCCCCAAGCCAGATGACAAGCCTGCGGCCTGACGGTCCGGGCCTCCCTTTGAGGGATCCCAGGGTGGGAGGCCGCCTGCTGCAGTTCGCCCAGTGTTGGTCAGCCACTACGACAGACACTTGGGTTCTGGAGGTGGTTTCCCACGGATACGCCCTCTCCTTCCGGCACAGACCCCCGGCTTGATTCTTCACCACGGGTCTACCATCAGACCGGAACAAGGCTACGGAGCTGCGGAAGGTATTGCACACTATGCTCCAGGCTGGAGTTATAGTGCCTGTTCCATTCTCCCAGAGGGGCCAGGGTTTCTATTCAAATCTTTTTTTGGTACAGAAACCCAATGGGTCATATCGTCAGATTCTCAACCTCAAAGCACTCAACAAGTCTTTGCGGGTTCCGAAGTTTCGGATGGAGACCCTAAGGTCCATCATTCTGGCGCTGGAACCTGGGGACTACATGGTGTCATTGGACATACAGGACGCTTACCTGCATGTCCCTATTCTTTTGCGCCATCAACAGTTCCTCAGGTTTGCAATCCGCAGCGACCACTTCCAGTTTCGGGCTTTACCTTTTGGCCTGGCGACAGCACCACGTGTTTTCACCAAGGTGATGGCGGTCATGGCGGCTTCTCTGCGGTTGCAGGGAGTCCGAATGTTGCCGTACTTGGACGACCTGTTATTGGTAGCAGGATCTCCAGAGCTCCTGTTACGCCACTTGGACCTGACCATTGCACTGCTGCAACGGCACGGCTGGCTAATCAACTGGCAGAAGTCCACTCTAATCCCATCTCGGAGGATTCTGCATCTTGGAGCCTTATTGGACTCGGGACAGCAAAGGATCTTCGTGACGGTGGACAAGATCTCTGCCTTACAGTCAAGGGTGCGCAGTTGTCTGCACAGCCGCCGGGTGTCCCTACACTCGGCGATGAGGTTACTGGGCTCCATGGTGTCGGTGTTCGACATGGTGGAATACGTCCAGTTTCACTCCAGACCTCTGCAGCACCTGATCCTGTCCAAGTGGAACGGGCTGTCTCAGTCTCTGAAGTCCCAGACGATTGTGCTCACCCCGGAGGTTCGCCTGTCCCTTGCGTGGTGGTTACAGACGACCCACCTCAACAAGGGACGTCCGTTCTGGGTTCCAAATTGGGTCCTGTTGACAACGGACGCCAGTCTTCGGGGCTGGGGAGCAGTTTCGGGTCCACACTTGTTCCAGGGCAGGTGGACGCCGACAGAAGCGGAGCTTCCAATAAATATCTTGGAACTCCGTGCGGTCTTCAATGCTCTCCAGCAGGCACATCGGTTTCTCCAGGGTCACCCGGTGCAGGTCCAGTCGGACAACGCTACCACCGTGGCCTACATAAACAGGCAAGGAGGAACTCGCAGTCGGGCGGCTCTCGTAGAGGTCTCTCGGATCCTGGTTTGGGCGGAGCGCAATCTTCCGGCCATATCAGCGGTCTTCTTCCCGGGAGTTCTAAATTGGGAGGCGGACTTTCTTAGTCGCCAGGACGTTCATCCGGGGGAATGGTCCCTGCACCCGGACGTTTTTCAACTGCTGGTGGACTGGTGGGGTCTTCCAGAGATCGACCTCATGGCGTCCCGGCACAACAACAAGTTGCCGGTGTACGGGTCTCGCACAAGAGACGAAGGGGCGTCTCTTGTGGATGCTCTGTCCGTCCGGTGGACGTTCCGGTTCGCATACCTGTTCCCTCCGGTCTCCCTTCTTCCACGGGTAATCCGGAAATTCAAACAGGAAGGAGGGAAGCTCCTGTTGGTAGCTCCCGCGTGGCACAGACGGCACTGGTTCTCAGAGCTTCAGGGTCTGTCCGTGGACAGTCCTCTGCGGTTGCCGCTACGACCGGACCTTCTGTCTCAGGGTCCTTGTCTTCACCCGGACCTGACTCGGCTGTCTTTGACGGCGTGGGTGTTGAGACGGCCATGCTGAGGTCCCGGGGGTTTTCCAGCTCTGTGGTGCGTACCATGGTGCGAGCTCGGAAACCGTCTTCCGCGAGGATATACCATCGCGTGTGGCATACGTTCTTCCAGTGGTGTCGACCGAGAGGTTATGCACCGCGGGAGTTTCGTCTGTCTCGGATTCTCGCCTTCCTGCAAGCGGGACTAGATCATGGGCTTCGCCTTGCTTCTTTGAAGGTACAGGTTTCCGCCCTATCTGTCTGGTTTCACCGTAGGATTGCTACAATCCTGGATGTGCGCACCTTTATGCAAGGTGTTCTTCGCATTCAGCCGCCCTTTGTTCCACCTGTGGCGCCTTGGGATTTGGCTGTGGTCCTGAGGGCTCTCCAAGGACCGCCGTTTGAACCACTGGGCTCAGTGGATCTTAAATGGCTAACAGCTAAGACTGTTTTCCTTCTGGCCATTGCTTCGGCCAGACGTGTTTCTGAGTTAGGGGCTCTTTCTTGTAGACCCCCTTTCTTGGTTTTTCATGGGAACAGGGCAGTGCTCCGCACTCGGCCCGAGTTTCTTCCCAAAGTTGTTTCCCAGTTTCATGTTAACGAGGAAATCGTTGTTCCGGCCTTTAACTCACCGGGTCTTTCCGTGGGTGAGGCCTCTTTGGATGTTGTGCGGGCCTTAAGGACTTATGTTGACCGCACTTCTTCGTTTAGGAAGTCGGACGCTTTGTTTGTCCTCTATGGCTTCCGTAAAAAGGGTTGGCCTGCTTCAAAGCAAACTTTGGCAGCCTGGATCCGTATGGCTATTTCTGAAGCTTATCTTCATGAAGACCTACCGGTTCCTCCTTCTCTGAAGGCTCATTCCACTAGGTCTGTGGGTCCTTCGTGGGCAGCTCGACGTGGTGCCTCTGCAGTTCAGATCTGCAAGGCTGCTACGTGGTCCTCTGTCCATACCTTCGTGAGGTATTACAGGTTTGACATCTTCGCCTCTCAGGATGCTTCCTTCGGGCGGCGGATTCTCCTTTCTGCACAGGAGCATCCCCACCCTTAAAGGATACTGCTTTGGGACATCCCCAAGGTATCCTGTGGATACCCTATGGACCCTGAAGTAGAAAATATGAGATATGGTAAGAACTTACCCTTGTTATCTCTATTTCTACGAAGTCCATAGGGTTCCACAGGACTCCCGCCCTGTCGCACCTGTGCTGCAGATGGGCTTTGCTCTGGTCACCGGTTTTCCGTCTCCCTCTGGTGAGAATGTGATTCTTGTATGTGTCCAGATCTTTTTTTCTCTCTCTTCCTTCTCCTCCTCCGGCCTATGGCTTGATAACTAACTGAGGTGCCTTGGCTCGGGGGCAGGGTATAGGAGGGGGACCCTAGTGCATCTTGGGAGGCTGAAAAGCTTAACTCTATGGTGCCCAGCGACTGACGTCACACCTATACCCCAAGGTATCCTGTGGAACCCTATGGACTTCGTAGAAATAGAAATAACAAGGGTAAGTTCTTACCATATTTTTAATAATATATTTATAAGGCGAAAAGTCTAGTGAAAAAATATATAACATTTTTGCTATCTGTACCCTATAGGCTTGTGTATGCAAAAATATCTCATCTCCTGTTTTAATAAATTACTGTTCCTAAATAACTCATTAAAAACAGGAGATGAGATATTTTTGCATACACAAGCCTATAGGGTACAGATAGCAAAAATGTTATATATTTTTTCACCAGTCTTTTCGCCTTCTAAACAAATGTATTAATATTAAAAGTTATGTTTTAAACATAATTATTGAAGTGTGCCCCAGATAAGACATATAGTCTGCTCTACTTGCATCAATTTCGAAGAATAAAAAGAAACTGCACTAGGGAATCGGACTTCAAGATACAAGCATTAGAAATGAAGAAGCAATTTATTGAAAAACATTATGACCACAAAAAAGTGGACAATGCAATGAAGAAAGCCTCGGAAATTGAGAGGGATACACTCCTGCGAACCAACAAGAAGAAATATACACAACCGAACCAAGAAGATCCAATCAGATTCATCACAGAATACAGTCGGGATGCCCCACAACTTCAGGCCATCCTGAGAAAACACTGGCACATACTACTAGGGGATGAAACATTGAATTACATAATACCTCAAAAACCATCAGTAACCTACAGGAAAGCGCCAGATCTCAAAAAGAAATTAGTTACCAACCATATCAAGAAAAATGAATCTGTACAAACTACATTATTTGGAACTAAACCACAAAATGGCTTCTACTACTGCGGAACCTGCATTAGTTGCAGAACATTTAACATTACTACCAAATGTATTAAAACATTTACATCAACCACAACCAAGAGAGAATATAGGATTGAAGAACACATCACTTGCGAAAGCAAAGGAATAATATACTTAGCTGAGTGCCCCTGCGGTTACCAATACGTGGGGAGGACAATAAGAAAATTAAAAGTAAGAATGGCAGAACACGTCAACAACATCCGAAAAGGCCTTGAAAGCCACAGTCTTTCACATCACTTTAAGCAGCAACATAAGAACAATCCACGAGAACTCAAAATAATAGGAATAAAACAAGTAAAAACAAACTGGTGAGGTGGAAATTTTGAACATCAGATCTGTAAGGAAGAACTTAAATGGATTTTCAATTTAAAAACATTCGAACCAGAAGGTCTAAATATAGAAAATGAGGTGAAAAAAGTGATCACGCAATAGACATTGAGTCATGACAACCAACTCGAATGAGTAGGTATATAACTATACACTAGGGACATTGAAGCAAGGTAGGGTTTGAATTTATATACAGTCACACTACACATGAGAGTATGACAACAATTTCAAGTAGTTTTTGTTCATTTGATTTTATTTTATTTCATTATTTATTTTAATTTTATTTTATTAATCCTATATCAGTATACTACATCATATTTCAAGAAGTATGCCATGTAATTATATTTGTATGGTTGATGTATGTTATATGTATGTGGTTAAGTTTGTGAATAACAGGACAGATACAGACATCAGGGTCAGGTGCATACTAACATCAAGTCCACGATTATTGAGCTTTTTTACAGTACTGTGTATCCTCAATTTACGTCAATACCTAATGGATCTAATTGACTATGCCTCTGTGGACATGTTACACAAAAATCCACTAATGATATGCACTGCACAGTAAAGATAAACGCTATGGGAGAGATGCCATACAATCTCAGCATAGCAATCTCCATGACAACCGGAACTCCATGTCAACATGTGACGTCATAGACAGCGGGTATTTAAAGGAACTGTCCGAGACATCCTGCACTGCATCTCTGAAGAAGGCCCTGTGGCCGCTACGCGTCGGAGCTGACATTAACCAATTCCCCCTGAGACACAGATCTCCCGTCAGAGGTGATCACAGACGGCCGTCTGAACACACTGATTCCTAACACCGCGAGACTCATACCCGGAAGTATCGCGGTCACGGAGTTGGACAGCGAGGCTACCAAGGAACCAAGCCAGAGAGGCACACATCCGTGTACTCCGGCATACGAAACCTAGGAAGAAGCCAGGACGATCTACTCAGCATCCACCGTCCACTTCACTCCCGGGGCTCCAGACGAAGAGAAGTGAAGAAGGTGGAAAGACTGCGCTCTGGAAGACTACTGTGGGTAAGTAGGGTACCCGGGGTTACGGGACGCCGTACCTCGAAGCCCTGCTCACCATTGGGACACATTCAACTTCAAGCAATTACCATTGCATTAGTGACCCACGGGATTTATTAATCCATTAATGGTGCCATCATCCAGGATTGTACTGTAACATCCCATATCCATCAGTGCAATCGCTGGATACATAACAAACCCACATAACATAACGGGTTTCTGTGGAACTTAAAGTAAATTTTTTCCTTTTTTCCCCCCCTTTTTTTGTTTATTTTCCTCTTGTCTACATACATTTTTTACCCCTGCTTGCCCATAGAAACACTCGCAGGTTTTCACTTTTTTATTATTGATTTTTGAGTGCATCTTCTTTTATTCAGATCCTGTCCTTATTGGTGTCCTGGTTCGTTTTGTGTTGTTTTGTCTTGTCTTTGTCCTATATGTATACATGTATCGGCATAATCTATACTACATATATGCTATATTAAGTTTTACTCACCTTGCAAATTAATTTAATGTTTATTGTATTTATTGTGACATCAGCATACAATAACACCACCACCTGTGATTGAGCGCGGGCTATCCCGATTGCAATTGCTCTACTTGCACCCTAGCAAGAACCTTGTTAGTCTAACTTATATCTGGGAGCACCACGAACCCAGTGTCATCATTTATTTTGAAGAGAATGGCCTAATGGTGTTTTTTTTAATTTTGATTGTCAATCTATTTATCTTGTGCAGAACCAAACTTTAATTTTCCTACCTAAATATGAGTCTGTCCATATCCTATTTCTTACTGTCAAACTCCAGAGATGTGTTTCACCAGTTTCGCCAGGATGTGCTATGACTATCTAAATATGAGTCTGTCCATATCCTATTTCTTACTGTCACACTCCAGCTACGTGTTTCGCCAGTTTAGCCAGGATGTGCTATGACTACCAAAATATGAGTCTGTCCATATCCTATTTCTTACTGTCAAACTCCAGAGATGTGTTTCACCAGTTTCGCCAGGATGTGCTATGACTATCTAAATATGAGTCTGTCCATATCCTATTTCTTACTGTCACACTCCAGCTACGCGTTTCGCCAGTTTAGCCAGGATGTGCTATGACTACCTAAATATGAGTCTGTCCATATCCTATTTCTTACTGTCACACTCCAGCGATGTGTTTCGCCAGTTTAGCCTGGATGTGCTATGACTACCAAAATATGAGTCTGTCCATATCCTATTTCTTACTGTCACACTCCAGCTACGTGTTTCGCCAGTTTAGCCAGGATGTGCTATGACTACCGAAATCTGAGTCTGTCCATATCCTATTTCTTACTGTCACACTCCAGCGACGCGTTTCGCCAGTTTACCAGGATGTGCTATGACTACCAAAATATGAGTCTGTCCATATCCTATTTCTTACTGTCACACTCCAGCGATGCATTTTGCCAGTTTAGCCTGGATGTGCTATGACTACCAAAATATGAGTCTGTCCATATCCTATTTCTTACTGTCACACTCCAGCGACGTGTTTAGCCTGGATGTGCTATGACTACCAAAATATGAGTCTGTCCATATCCTATTTCTTACTGTCACACTCCAGCGATGTGTTTCGCCAGGATGTGCTATGACTATCAGAATATGAGTCTGCCCATATCCTATTTCTTACTGTCACACTCCAGCGACACGTTTCGCCAGAATGTGCTATGATTACCAAAATATGAGTCTGTCCATATCCTATTTCAGTGTTGGCTAACCTTGACACTCCAGCTGTTATGGAACTACATAACCCAGCATGCACTGCTACAGTTTTGCTATTAGGGCATGCTAAAACTGTGGCAGGGCATGCTGGGATATATAGTTCCACAACAGCTGGAGTGTCAAGGTTAGCCAACACTGTCCTATTTCTTACTGTCACACTCCAGCGACGCGTTTCACCAGTTTAGCCTGGATGTGCTATGACTACCAAAATATGAGTCTGTCCATATCCTATTTCTTACTGTCACACTCCAGAGATGTGTTTAGCCTGGATGTGCTATGACTACCAAAATATGAGTCTGCCCATATCCTATTTCTTACTGTCACACTCCAGAGATGTGTTTCGCCAGGATGTGCTATGACTACCAAAATATGAGTCTGCCCATATCCTATTTCTTACTGTCACACTCCAGCGATGTGTTTCGCCAGTTTAGCCAAAATGTGGTATGACTACCAAAATATGAGTCTGTCCATATCCTATTTCTTACTGTCACACTCCAGAGATGTGTTTCGCCAGGATGTGCTATGACTACCAAAATATGAGTCTGCCCATATCCTATTTCTTACTGTCACACTCCAGAGATGTGTTTTGCCAGGATGTGCTATGACTACCAAAATATGAGTCTGTCCATATCCTATTTCTTACTGTCACACTCCAGCGACGCGTTTCGCCAGTTTAGCTTGGATGTGCTATGACTACCAAAATATGAGTCTGTCCATATCCTATTTCTTACTGTCACACTCCAGTGATGCGTTTTGCCAGTTTAGCCAGAATGTGCTATGACTACCAAAATATGAGTTTGCCCATATCCTATTTCTTAAGGTCCATGAATTTTCCGTCTTCTGTTTTGCACTAACCTTGATTATTTCAGTAGCTGTGTTCTATGTATTATTTCTGTGTGATTAAAATCTGTCCTATATGCTACCAGCACCATGAGCTACAAGACAGAGTCATATCATCTGAAACCAAGGTATCCGAGATGGAGCGCAGCATTGAGGACCTGCAGTGGGACATCGAGAAACTGCGCAAACACGAACAGAAGCTGAATCGTCACCTGGCGGAGGCTTTGGAGCAGGTAGAGACGGATGCTCATCTCCTTGTATATCTTTCTCACTCTGCAGTTGTACACTCACATGCTGCTTCTTCTACAGCTTAATTCAGGATATCATATTTCGGGAAGTTCTGGAAGCTTCCAGGGAGGACAGACCACATTGACTGTGCAGAAGGTAATATAGACACAGCTGGCCCCTCTGAGCTGCTTCATGACGCTATCGGGTCCCCTCTACTGTCTCACCTTCCTTTAGTCCACAACCTATTCCAAACCCTTCCCCAGCCCGTGACCGTCACTGTCGCTTTCCCCCCTGTCCAGTTTGAGATGCTGAATGCTGAACTGGAGCAGAACCAAGAACTGGCCAATAACCGCATGTGTGAGCTGGAGAAGCTGCAAAACGAGCTGCAGGCAGCAGTACGGCTCAAGGAAAAATTAAAGGTACTTCTAAGCTAGATTGCTGAGTAAGGGGCATGAGGCAAGATTCCCAGCCATTGCTTACCTTTCCTGTCTCTCTACAGCTGGACCTGAGGACTCTCCCCGAGGAGGCCGTCAGAGGCACACAGGACTTCCGCTGCCTGCAGTCTCACTTTTCTCTCCTGTACAACGAATCCTTGCAAGTGAAAACACAACTGGACGAAGCTCGGGCTCTCCTCCTCAACACGAAGAACAGTCACCTGAGGCAGATTGAGCGCATGGAGGTAAGCCTTATACCAGGGTGTTCCAGACACCTGTCATTGTCTTTAGCATGGGAACTCATATCGGCTTTTCTCTACTCAGAGTGAGGAGTTGTCTGTCCAGAAGAAACTACGGACCGAGGTGATTCAGCTGGAGGACACTCTGGCCCAGGTCCGCAAGGAGTACGAGATGCTGAGGATCGAGTTTGAACAGAATCTGGCTGCCAATGAACAAGCCGGTACATTGAGGCATAGAATGGCTGTGGAAGATAAATGGCGCGTTGGGTGACCATGGTGGGCTTATGGTTGGACTATCAAATTTTTCCTGTCTTTCAGGTCCCATTAACCGTGAGATGCGTCATTTAATTGGGAGTCTTCAGAATCACAACCACCAGCTAAAGGGAGATGTTCAACGATACAAGCGCAAGGTCCGAGATGCTCAAGGAGAGGTGAGCAAGGTGAGGGAGAAGTCCTCCTGTCCTAGGATGGGCTTCCTCTGCCACCCGTAATATCAGTCAGTAAGGTCATCGTTGGGGCATTAGCTTCACACTGACTGTATATGAGATGATGAGAGAAGTGACACCACCTGAGAGACAGAGGAGATATATGAGAGAGATGTGACACCACCTGAGAGACAGAGGAGCTATGAAAGAGGTGACACCACCTGAGAGACAGACGAGATATGAGAGAGAGGTGACACCACCTGAGAGACAGAGGATATATGAGAAAGGTGACACCACATGAAAGACAGAGGAGATATGAGAGAGGTGACACCACATGAGAGACGGAGGAGATACGAGAGAGGTGACACCGCCTGAGACACAGAGGAGATACGAGAGAGGTGACACCGCCTGAGAGACAGAGGAGAGAGGTGACACAGCCTCAGAGACAGAGGAGATATGAGAGAGAGAGAGGTGACACCGCCTGAGAGACAGAGGAGATATGAGAGAGAGAGGTGACACCAAATGAGAGACAGGAGATATGAGAGAGAGGAGATATGAGAGAGAGAGGTGACACCACATGAGAGACAGAGGAGCTATGAAAGAGGTGACACCACCTGAGAGACAGACGAGATATGAGAGAGAGGTGACACCACCTGAGAGACAGAGGATATATGTGAAAGGTGACACCACATGAAAGACAGAGGAGATATGAGAGAGGTGACACCGCCTGAGACACAGAGGAGATATGAGAGAGAGGTGACACAGCCTCAGAGACAGAGGAGATATGAGAGAGAGAGGTGACAGCGCCTGAGAGACAGAGGAGATATGAGAGAGAGGAGACAGAGGACATATGAGAAAGAGAGGTGACACCACATGAGAGACAGAGGAGATATGAGAGAGAGAGGTGACACCACCTGAGAGACAGAGGAGATATGAGAGAGAGAGGTGACACCGCCTGAGACAGAGGAGATTTGAGAGAGAGAGGTGACACCGCCTGAGAGACAGAGGAGATATGAGAGAGAGAGAGGTGACACCGCCTGAGAGACAGAGGAGATATGAGAGAGAGGAGACAGAGGAGATATGAGAGAGGTGACACCACATGAGAGACAGAGGACATAGAGAGGTGACACCACATGAGAGACAGAGGACATATGAGAAAGAGAGGTGACACCACATGAGAGACAGAGGAAATATGAGAGAGAGAGGTGACAGCACCTGAGAGACAGAGGAGATATGAGAGAGGTGACACCGCCTGAGACAGGAGATATGAGAGAGAGAGGTGACACCGCCTGAGAGACAGAGGAAATATGAGAGAGAGGTGACACCACCTGAGAGACAGAGGAACTATGAGAGAGAGGTGACACCACCTGAGAGACAGAGGAGATATGAGAGAGAGGGGTGACACCACATGAGAGACAGAGGAAATATGAGAGAGAGAGAGGTGTGACACCACATGAGAGACGGAGGAGATATGAGAGCGAGTGGTGACACCGTCTGAGAGACAGAGGAGATATGAGAGAGAGAGGTGACACCGCCTGAGAGACAGAGGAGATATGAGAGCGAGAGGTGACACCACCTGAGAGACAGAGGATATGTAAGTCCCTAGGGGCAGCCCTTCCTGCCGTATCCCCAGTGGTCACTCTGGGATGTTTTTGGGCCAGGTGCTAATCACGGCTGAAGGGCACATTATATTTTTTATATTTTTATTGCAAATTTTGGATTCGGTGCTAAAAGTAAATGATATTTTATGTGTAAATTGGGCACTTTTTATTATTTAAGCTTTGTTTTGTATTATGTTATTAGTTCTTCACTAAAGATCATCTTCTTAAAAGGAATATTTATATTCAATAAAATAACAATTTTAATACTATTAAACACAATTAATTACTGTTCTTTAGTATTAACAAAGCTGCCCATAGGCCCCTCTCTGAGTATGTCCCCTGCGTGCATTGCTCTAGTGTCTACCTGCTTTATGACTGTCGCCTGTAGTAGGAGGGGATCAGGGAGATGTCAACCCCTCCAGCTGCTGGTCACTGTTATGGCTTCTGGCGCTGGAGGAGCGGCATTGTCGCCGCCGGAGGCAAAGTCTGGGAGCAGAGGACTTCTATGTCCTGGCACTTGCTGGGGCAGCTAGTTGCTGGCCTGAGACCCCCCGCTCATGGAAGCTGGTCTGCAAGAGGGGAGCGTTGAGGGGAGCGGCAGCAGCTGCCCCAGGTAGAAGCCCAGGCCCCAGCTAGCATTGGGAGTGCTGATCACTCACTGCTGGACACCTATACAGGGGAATTAGAACTACTTATGCCGTGTTAGCCAATGGGCCTCCGTCTGCTCTGGAAGCGTTATGGTTGGCCACACACCGAGAGGAGGAACGGATCAACCTGGTCCACATCATGCAGAGGATGAATATTTCTTACAGTGGCATCCATGGTGCTCTGCAACAGGGCATAGCATGAACACTTATTCCTTGGTGTCCTGCTATCCTGGTCTCTCAGCTAGCGCTTTGTGTTGTCCTATGTTTTATCCAGCGGTCAGGACGACCGGTATCTAACCAGACACGATTTCCTTTTCTGTGGACTGGAGAAGCCTGCATGTCCCTAAGCTGCCTGTCTTTCTCTCTAGATGCGGCTACAGGTGGGCGCTCCCCCGTGCCCGGCCCCCAGCCTTTCCAGCGCTGATGTGACCACCACAGTAGTGAAAGAAGAGGAGGCAGACGTGAAGAAAGAGCAGCCTGGAGCTGTGACGCGTGACCCAGAGACTCCTACTACTCCTGACGTAAAAAAAGAGGAGGAAGAACCAAGAAAGGAGCCCGAGCGCAGTAAAACGCGTGAGCGAGAAATGGAGAGGGAGCGAGAAAAGGAACGAGACAGAGAAAAGGAGCGAGACCGTGACCGAGACAAGCAGAAGACGGATGAGAGCAAAAGGAAGGATTCCGATATCTTGAAACAGCTGAGAGTAGAACTGAAGTAAGATGCTCCCTGTGATACGTCTATCTCACCTGCTCCCTTTTATCTACCTTCCCTCTTCTCCTTTCATCACCACTTACCCATTGCCTCCCCCCTACTGCTCTTACACCCGTTACCTCCCCCCTACTGCTCTTACACCACTTACCCATTATCTTCCCCTACTGCTCTTACACCACTTACCCATTACCTCCCCCCTACTGCTCTTACACCACTTACCCATTACCTCCCGCCTACTGCTCTTACACCCATTACCTCCCCCCTACTGCTCTTACACCACTTACCCATTACCTCCCCCCTACTGCTCTTACACCACTTACCCATTGCCTCCCCCCTACTGCTCTTACACCACTTACACATTGTCTCCCCCCTACTGCTCTTACACCACTTACCCATTGTCTCCCCCCTACTCCTATTACACCACTTACCCATTGTCTCCCCCCTACTGCTCTTACACCACTTACCCATTATCTTCCCCTACTGCTCTTACACCACTTACCCATTGTCTCCCCCTACTGCTCTTACACCACTTACCCATTGCCTCCCCCCTACTGCTCTTACACCACTTACCCATTGCCTCCCCCTACTGCTCTTACACCACTTACCCATTGTCTCCCCCTACTGCTCTTACACCACTTACCCATTACCTCCCCTCTACTGCTCTTACACCACTTACCCATTACCTCCCCCTACTGCTCTTACACCACTTACCCATTACCTCACCCTACTGCTCTTACACCACTTACCCATTACCTCCCCCTACTGCTCTTACACCACTTACCCATTGCCTCCCCCCTACTGCTCTTACACCACTTACCCATTGCCTCCCCCCTACTGCTCTTACACCACTTACCCATTACCTCCCCCTACTGCTCTTACACCACTTACCCATTACCTCACCCTACTGCTCTTACACCACTTACCCATTACCTCTCCCTACTGCACTTACCCATTACCACCCCCCTACTGCTCTTACACCACTTACCCATTGCCTCCCCCCTACTGCTCTTACACCACTTACCCATTGCCTCCCCCTACTGCTCTTACACCACTTACCCATTGTCTCCCCCTACTGCTCTTACACCACTTACCCATTATCTTCCCCTACTGCTCTTACACCACTTACCCATTGTCTCCCCCTACTGCTCTTACACCACTTACCCATTGCCTCCCCCCTACTGCTCTTACACCACTTACCCATTGCCTCCCCCTACTGCTCTTACACCACTTACCCATTGTCTCCCCCTACTGCTCTTACACCACTTACCCATTACCTCCCCTCTACTGCTCTTACACCACTTACCCATTACCTCCCCCTACTGCTCTTACACCACTTACCCATTACCTCACCCTACTGCTCTTACACCACTTACCCATTACCTCCCCCTACTGCTCTTACACCACTTACCCATTGCCTCCCCCCTACTGCTCTTACACCACTTACCCATTGCCTCCCCCCTACTGCTCTTACACCACTTACCCATTACCTCCCCCTACTGCTCTTACACCACTTACCCATTGCCTCCCCCCTACTGCTCTTACACCACTTACCCATTACCTCACCCTACTGCTCTTACACCACTTACCCATTACCTCCCCCCTACTGCTCTTACACCACTTACCCATTACCTCCCCCTACTGCTCTTACACCACTTACCCATTACCTCACCCTACTGCTCTTACACCACTTACCCATTACCTCTCCCTACTGCACTTACCCATTACCACCCCCCTACTGCTCTTACACCACTTACCCATTGTCTCCCCACTACTGCTCTTACACCTCACCTTTCCTCCTGCTTACCTGCTACCTCACTGCCTCTCCTCCTGCTTACCTGCTACCTCACTGCCTCTCCTCCTGCCTTCCTGCTACCTCACTGCCTCTCCTCCTGCTTACCTGCTACCTCACTGCCTCTCCTCCTGCCTTCCTGCTACCTCACTGCCTCTCCTCCTGCTTACCTGCTACCTCACTGCCTCTCCTCCTGCTTACCTGCTACCTCACTGCCTCTCCTCCTGCTTACCTGCTACCTCACTGCCTCTCCTCCTGCTTACCTGCTACCTCACTGCCTCTCCTCCTGCTTACCTGCTACCTCACTGCCTCTCCTCCTGCTTACCTGCTACCTCACTGCCTCTCCTCCTGCTTACCTGCTACCTCACTGCCTCTCCTCCTGCTTACCTGCTACCTCACTGCCTCTCCTTCTGCTTACCTGCTACCTCACTGCCTCTCCTCCTGCTTACCTGCTACCTCACTGCCTCTCCTCCTGCTTACCTGCTACCTCACTGCCTCTCCTCCTGCTTACCTGCTACCTCACTGCCTTTCCTCCTGCTTACCTGCTGCCTCTTATCCTGCTACCTCACTGCCTCTCCTCCTGCTTACCTCATACCTCACTGCCTCTCCTCCTGCTTACCTGCTACCTCACTGCCTCTCCTCCTGCTTACCTGCTACCTCACTGCCTCTCCTCCTGCTTACCTGCTACCTCACTGCCTCTCCTCCTGCTTACCTGCTACCTCACTGCCTCTCCTCCTGCTTACCTGCTACCTCACTGCCTCTCCTCCTGCTTACCTGCTACCTCACTGCCTCTCCTACTGCTTACCTGCTACCTCACTGCCTCTCTTCCTGCTTACCTGCTACCTCACTGCCTCTCCTCCTGCTTACCTGCTACCTCACTGCCTCTCCTCCTGCTTACCTGCTGCCTCACTGTCTCTCCTCCTCCTTACCTGCTGCCTCACTGCCTCTCCTCCTGCTTACCTGCTGCCTCACTGCCTCTCCTCCTGCTTACCTGCTGCCTCTTATCCTGCTACCTCACTGCCTCTCCTCCTGCTTACCTGCTACCTCACTGCCTTTCCTCCTGCTTACTTGCTGCCTCTTATCCTGCTACCTCACTGCCTCTCCTCCTACTTACCTGCTAACTCAATGCCTCTCCTCCTGCTTACCTGCTGCCTCACTGTCTCTCCTCCTCCTTACCTGCTGCCTCACTGCCTCTCTTCCTTCTTACCTGCTGCCTCACTGCCTCTCCACCTGCTTAACTGCTGCCTCATTGTCTCTCCTCCTCCTTACCTGCTGCCTCACTGCCTCTCCTCCTGCTTACCTGCTGCCTCACTGTCTCTCCTCCTCCTTACCTGCTGTCTCACTGCCTCTCCTCCTGCTTACCTACTGCCTCTCCTCCTGCTTACCTGCTGCCTCACTGCCTCTCCACCTGCTTACCTGCTGCCTCACTGTCTCTCCTCCTCCTTACCTGCTGCCTCACTGCCTCTCCTCCTGCTTACCTGCTGCCTCACTGCCTCTCCACCTGCTTAACTGCTGCCTCATTGTCTCTCCTCCTCCTTACCTACTGCCTCACTGCCTCTCCTTCTGCTTACCTCCTGCCTCTTATCCTGCTACCTCACTGCCTCTCCTCCTGCTTACCTGCTGCCTCACTGTCTCTCCTCCTCCTTACCTGCTGCCTCACTGCCTCTCCTCCTGCTTACCTGCTGCCTCACTGTCTCTCCTCCTCCTTACCTGCTGCCTCACTGCCTCTCCTCCTGCTTACCTGCTACCTCACTGCCTCTCCTCCTGCTTACCTGCTACCTCACTGCCTCTCCTCCTGCTTACCTGCTACCTCACTGCCTCTCCTCCTGCCTTCCTGCTACCTCACTGCCTCTCCTCCTGCTTACCTGCTACCTCACTGCCTCTCCTCCTGCCTTCCTGCTACCTCACTGCCTCTCCTCCTGCTTACCTGCTACCTCACTGCCTCTCCTCCTGCTTACCTGCTACCTCACTGCCTCTCCTCCTGCTTACCTGCTACCTCACTGCCTCTCCTCCTGCTTACCTGCTACCTCACTGCCTCTCCTCCTGCTTACCTGCTACCTCACTGCCTCTCCTTCTGCTTACCTGCTACCTCACTGCCTCTCCTCCTGCTTACCTGCTACCTCACTGCCTTTCCTCCTGCTTACTTGCTGCCTCTTATCCTGCTACCTCACTGCCTCTCCTCCTGCATACCTGATACCTCACTGCCTCTCCTCCTGCTTACCTGCTACCTCACTGCCTTTCCTCCTGCTTACTTGCTGACTCTTATCCTGCTACCTCAATGCCTCTCCTCCTACTTACCTGCTAACTCACTGCCTCTCCTCCTGCTTACCTGCTGCCTCACTGTCTCTCCTCCTCCTTACCTGCTGCCTCACTGCCTCTCTTCCTTCTTACCTGCTGCCTCACTGCCTCTCCACCTGCTTAACTGCTGCCTCATTGTCTCTCCTCCTCCTTACCTGCTGCCTCACTGCCTCTCCTCCTGCTTACCTGCTGCCTCACTGCCTCTCCTCCTGCTTACCTGCTGCCTCTTATCCTGCTACCTCACTGCCTCTCCTCCTGCATACCTGATACCTCACTGCCTCTCCTCCTGCTTACCTGCTACCTCACTGCCTTTCCTCCTGCTTACTTGCTGCCTCTTATCCTGCTACCTCACTGCCTCTCCTCCTGCATACCTGATACCTCACTGCCTCTCCTCCTGCTTACCTGCTACCTCACTGCCTTTCCTCCTGCTTACTTGCTGACTCTTATCCTGCTACCTCAATGCCTCTCCTCCTACTTACCTGCTAACTCACTGCCTCTCCTCCTGCTTACCTGCTGCCTCACTGTCTCTCCTCCTCCTTACCTGCTGCCTCACTGCCTCTCTTCCTTCTTTCCTGCTGCCTCACTGCCTCTCCACCTGCTTAACTGCTGCCTCATTGTCTCTCCTCCTCCTTACCTGCTGCCTCACTGCCTCTCCTCCTGCTTACCTCCTGCCTCACTGCCTCTCCTCCTGCTTACCTGCTGCCTCTTATCCTGCTACCTCACTGCCTCTCCTCCTGCATACCTGATACCTCACTGCCTCTCCTCCTGCTTACCTGCTACCTCACTGCCTTTCCTCCTGCTTACTTGCTGCCTCTTATCCTGCTACCTCACTGCCTCTCCTCCTACTTACCTGCTAACTCACTGCCTCTCCTCCTGCTTACCTGCTGCCTCACTGTCTCTCCTCCTCCTTACCTGCTGCCTCACTGCCTCTCTTCCTTCTTACCTGCTGCCTCACTGCCTCTCCACCTGCTTAACTGCTGCCTCATTGTCTCTCCTCCTCCTTACCTGCTGCCTCACTGCCTCTCCACCTGCTTACCTGCTGCCTCACTGTCTCTCCTCCTCCTTACCTGCTGCCTCTTATCCTGCTACCTCACTGCCTCTCCTCCTGCTTACCTGCTGCCTCACTGTCTCTCCTCCTCCTTACCTGCTGCCTCACTGCCTCTCCTCCTGCCTTCCTGCTACCTCACTGCCTCTCCTCCTGCTTACCTGCTACCTCACTGCCTCTCCTCCTGCTTACCTGCTACCTCACTGCCTCTCCTCCTGCTTACCTGCTACCTCACTGCCTCTCCTCCTGCTTACCTGCTACCTCACTGCCTCTCCTCCTGCCTTCCTGCTACCTCACTGCCTCTCCTCCTGCTTACCTGCTACCTCACTGCCTCTCCTCCTGCTTACCTGCTACCTCACTGCCTCTCCTCCTGCCTTCCTGCTACCTCACTGCCTCTCCTCCTGCTTACCTGCTACCTCACTGCCTCTCCTCCTGCCTTCCTGCTACCTCACTGCCTCTCCTCCTGCTTACCTGCTGCCTCACTGCCTCTCCTCCTGCTTACCTGCTGCCTCACTGCCTCTCCTCCTGCTTACCTGCTACTTCACTACCTCTCCTCCTGCTTACCTGCTACCTCACTGCCTCTCCTCCTGGTTACCTGCTACCTCACTGCCTCTCCTCCTGCTTACCTGCTGCCTCACTGTCTTTCCTCCTGCTTACCTGCTGCCTCACTGCCTCTTCTCCTGCTTACCTGCTACCTCACTGCCTCTTCTCCTGCTTAACTGCTGCCTCATTGTCTCTCCTCCTCCTTACCTGCGGCCTCACTGCCTCTCCTTCTTTTTACCTGCTGCCTCACTGCCTCTCCTCCTGCTTACCTACTGCCTCTCCTCCTGCTTACCTGCTGCCTCACTGCCTCTCCACCTGCTTACCTGCTGCCTCACTGTCTCTCCTCCTCCTTACCTGCTGCCTCACTGCCTCTCCTCCTGCTTACCTGCTGCCTCACTGCCTCTCCACCTGCTTAACTGCTGCCTCATTGTCTCTCCTCCTCCTTACCTGCTGCCTCACTGCCTCTCCTTCTGCTTACCTGCTGCCTCATCCTGCTACCTCACTGCCTCTCCTCCTGCTTACCTGCTGCCTCACTGTCTCTCCTCCTCCTTACCTGCTGCCTCACTGCCTCTCCTCCTGCTTACCTACTGCCTCTCCTCCTGCTTACCTGCTGCCTCACTGCCTCTCCACCTGCTTACCTGCTGCCTCACTGTCTCTCCTCCTCCTTACCTGCTGCCTCACTGCCTCTCCTCCTGCTTAACTGCTGCCTCATTGTCTCTCCTTCTCCTTACCTGCGGCCTCACTGCCTCTCCTTCTCCTTACCTGCTGCCTCACTGCCTCTCCTCCTGCTTACCTACTGCCTCTCCTCCTGCTTACCTGCTGCCTCACTGCCTCTCCACCTGCTTACCTGCTGCCTCACTCTCTCCTCCTCCTTACCTGCTGCCTCACTGCCTCTCCTCCTGCTTACCTGCTGCCTCACTGCCTCTCCACCTGCTTAACTGCTGCCTCATTGTCTCTCCTCCTCCTTACCTGCTGTCTCACTGCCTCTCCTTCTGCTTACCTGCTGCCTCATCCTGCTACCTCACTGCCTCTCCTCCTGCTTACCTGCTGCCTCACTGTCTCTCCTCCTCCTTACCTGCTGCCTCACTGCCTCTCCTCCTGCTTACCTGCTGCCTCACTGCCTCTCCTTCTCCTTACCTGCTGCCTCACTGCCTCTCCTCCTGCTTACCTACTGCCTCTCCTCCTGCTTACCTGCTGCCTCACTGCCTCTCCACCTGCTTACCTGCTGCCTCACTCTCTCCTCCTCCTTACCTGCTGCCTCACTGCCTCTCCTCCTGCTTACCTGCTGCCTCACTGTCTCTCCTCCTCCTTACCTGCTGCCTCACTGCCTCTCCTCCTGCTTACCTACTGCCTCTCCTCCTGCTTACCTGCTGCCTCACTGCCTCTCCACCTGCTTACCTGCTGCCTCACTGTCTCTCCTCCTCCTTAACTGCTGCCTCACTGCCTCTCCTCCTGCTTACCTGCTACCTCACTGCCTCTCCTCCTGCTTACCTGCTGCCTCACTGCCTCTCCACCTGCTTAACTGCTGCCTCATTGTCTCTCCTCCTCCTTACCTGCTGCCTCACTGCCTCTCCTCCTGCTTACCTGCTGCCTCACTGCCACTCCACCTGCTTACCTGCTGCCTCACTGCCTCTCCTCCTCCTTACCTGCTGCCTCACTGACTCTCCTCCTGCATACCTGCTGCCTCACTGCCTCTCCTCCTGCTTACCTGCTGCCTCACTGCCTCTCCTCCTGCTTACCTGCTACTTCACTACCTCTCCTCCTGCTTACCTGCTACCTCACTGCCTCTCCTCCTGGTTACCTGCTACCTCACTGCCTCTCCTCCTGCTTACCTGCTGCCTCACTGCCTCTCCTCCTGTTTACCTGCTGCCTCTTCTCCTGCTTACCTGCTGCCTCACTGTCTTTCCTCCTGCTTACCTGCTGCCTCACTGCCTCTTCTCCTGCTTACCTGCTACCTCACTGCCTCTTCTGCTTACCTGCTACCTCACTGCCTCTCCTCCTGCTTACCTGCTACCTCACTGCCTCTTCTCCTGCTTACCTGCTACCTCACTGCCTCTCCTCCTGCTTACCTGCTACCTCACTGCCTCTCCTCCTGCTTACCTGCTACCTCACTGCCTCTCCTCCTGCTTACCTGCTACCTCACTGCCTCTCCTCCTGCTAACCTCCTTACTCCTTTTGTTTGCTTATACATCTTCACCTTCCCTTAACCTGCTTTCTACATCATTTCCAAATCATGGCTCCCTCCGAGTTACAGTGCTTTCATTTTCCTTGTTCTCTTGTCACATGCAGGAAGGCCCAGGAGAGCCAGAAGGAGATGAAGCTGCTGCTGGACATGTACAAATCTGCCCCAAAGGAGCAGAGAGACAAAGTGCAGCTAATGGCGGCCGAGAGGAAGACCAAAGCCGAGGTGCGTCTACAGCGATTCCTATTATTGTTTCTTCTTTAGGGTCTATAGGGCTCCACAGGGGAGACATTGGGGTGTAGGTGGTACTTGGAGGACCGGACACCAACAGCAAAGTATTTCCCTGTCCCACGATGCCTCGGTCCTTCCCCCTATACCCCGCCCATAGCCTGCAGGCAGATCAGTTTAGTTGGTGTCCGGCAGGAGCTGGATCACCGTTATAACAGTGGGGCTGCTATTACGCCGCCTAAGCTTATTTTTATGATTTACCTTTATTTTCATTTATGTTACTTCGAAAGCAGCAGCGTGAGACAGTCCTCTGCTCCATCACCCCTCCACAGTGCCGCGACTCCAGCCTCGGCTAGGTACTTAAGGCGGGGCATGTAACTAAATTGTATACATTAATACCCAGAGCTGTAATTTTGACCTATAAAAGCCTTTTTATGGTATGTGATTCACACACATGATATAATGGGAACTACTATTATATATCACATGTAGTGGAGACCCATTAATACTAGGTGTGTTGACCAACTATATATTAACATTATATACCGTCTGTGACCGGACGCCTTTCGTCTAGGCCGGCCCTGCTCACGGGTTAGCGCTTTCGGACTCCCACTCACTGTCAGTGACCGCCTGTCACTGACTCCGCCCACTGCGCCGTGGGCGTGTAACGATGCTGCCACCACCAAACTCTACCATCGGCGTTTGGAACTGCTTCTTAGTTACCCTCAGGCTCCTACCGCCGGCGCCTGGAACTGCTCTGCTGCGTATGCGTCGATTAACTGCGGACACACCTCCTGTTTGGTGTCGGCTGTTCCCACCTGATCCCTCACAATGGACGAGGTCTGCACGGTAGCGGGCAGAGGGTTTGAACTTGGAGACGCTGAGCTCTTACCCAGAACAGCAGGAGAACGGAATAGCGTTTTGCGCAATTCTGTTGGTCGCAGGGTACAGATGTAGTAGAATTTAAAGGCAAACGGTGTTTATTTGCTCAAAGTCTTAAAGACCCTCCCTTCGGATTGAAGGGGAATAATCAGCATACATAAGATGTTACAGCAATTCTTCTCCACAAAGGATTTTCAAAGATGTACAATATTACCAGGCATGAAGCCTCCTTTTATACCACTCTAATACACATTTCCACAGGGGTAAGCCCGCCCTGTGGTTTCCAACCAATCATCATAAGTGCATGACCTGTGCATGTGCTGGCCACATGCACGTTTAACATTGTCCTCTATGGACACGTGGGAGTGGTCACTCCCCTGAGCCTGAGACTACCTGGTGTTTTGGTCGCCACCCAGGATTCAGCTCGTCTAGGGCCAGGGGAGGTTTTCCTAAAAAACCCTACTTCCAGGAATCTGCTAAGGGACCAAGCTTGCTACCCCTGCCTGAATCTGAGCTCCAGAGGTGGGCAAGCTGGGTCCCCGGGCACGGTTTCCTGACCATGGAAGGGAAGCGATTTGAAGCTCCCTAAACCCACTTAGCTGGCTGCATTAGCTCCCTATGCATCCCCTCATACCACTTCCAGGCATGAGGCTGCATAGGAGAACATTTTATTCCCCTAGGGAGGAGGCTGGGGGACCCAGCAGCCCACAGAGAGCTCCAGATCCCCCTGAACCTTCACAGACCACAGGTAAGTGCATTTTACTTAAATTATAAATTTAAAATACATTGTTTTATTACATACACACCAAACCTGTGCCCTGCATCAGGCTGTTACACACTTGCAGCACTGCAGCCCAGGACCTCCCTGTCCCTGGCTCAGTGCTGCACAAGCCATTTTAAATGCATTTATTTTTATTTATTATTTTACTGTGCCCAGCGCTAAATTTTAAATTACCAACGTGGGTCCCAGTGCACCCATTAAAAACGACTTTTCTTCTTTGTATATGTGATTTCTATAATGTTTAAGTAGTCTGTAGCACCTCTGCAAGCTTAATGTTTAATCTTTACATACAGATGAACTGAGTAACAGCTAATTGGAGAGAGGACAAACGAAACTAAACTATAAACTACATAATAGATGGCTGGTGCGGGGTTGGGGCTCTATTTGTAACTATTGAAGAATAACAAGCAGTTGCTGCTCCCACTATGGTGTCCTGTAAGTCCTGGTCAGCAGGCTCAGCTACAGGATCTCATTCAGGATGGTCTTTGTACATCATATAATACTGCCCCGGACCCATCAGCCCCGGTGTCCTCTCCTCAGGACCGCCCTCCCATTTGGGCTACCTTTTCACAGGTGCTGCCAAAAATTGCGGACCCTGTGGTAGCTCCCCCTATGGGATGGCCACAGCAGGTACTCCCAGCAAATCCTCTGCCTCCCCCATGTGTATAGGTACTTTCTACCTCAGTGCAGAGTCTGGCGAATCCCTCTACAGCCTCTCACCAAATGCTGCAAAAGGAGAGACCCTTACCCAGTAACCCTACTAAGCGTAATGTGTTATCTTCCCAGTCCTCCCAGCTATCAGAGTCTTATGTATCATCTGGGGAGGGAGAAGACACAGACCTCTCTCACTCTGACTCCCCATCGGGAGAAGAAAAGCCCCCCTTACCTAGTAACCTACTAAGCGTGCTGTGTTATCTTCCCAGTCCTCCCAGCTATCAGAGTCTGATGTATCATCTGGGGAGGGAGAAGACACAGACCTCTCTCACTCTGACTCCCCATCGGGAGAAGAGGAGCCCCCCTTACCTAATAACCTACTAAGCGTGCTGTGTTATCTTCCCAGTCCTCCCAGCTATCAGAGTCTGATGTATCATCTGGGGAGGGAGAAGACGCAGACCTCTCTCACTCTGACTCCCCATCGGGAGACTAGGAACCCCCCTCTAACTTGAATATACCTGCACTTGTAAGAGCTGTAACATCTATTCTACAAAAGGAAGAGACAGAACCCGCACCTAAGGGAAAAGAGTCATCTTTAAATGGCAAAAGGTAGTTTTACTAGAGTTTCCTTACTGTAACCAGCCATCTGATCATAGGAGTTACACATGGAATATACCCGGTAAAAGGTTTCAGCTGCCTAAGCGTTTAAGTTCCTTTTACCCTCTTCCAGCTACTGATTGCACTAAATGGGAAGTTACCCCAGCAGTGGATTCCATGTGACACATCTGGTTAAGAATGCTACCTTACCTATCCATACTGCAAATGCCTTAAAGGAGACTACGGGTAGAAGGATTGGAGCTTGCCTGAAATCTATACGCTCTCTTACAGGAGTTATTACTCGTCCTGCCAGGGCTACGGCCTGGGTGGCAAAAGCCATTGAGAGTTCTACAGATGCCCTAGAAGAGAAATTTCCCTCTGATGCTTCAAGGTAACAACTATCCTACATATCTCACATTAGAGATGCAGCCTCCTATTTGGGTGAAGCAACTATGGATACGACTCTCCTAGCTTCCAAAGCATTTGCTACTTCTGTGGTAGCCCGCCGTATTGTTTGGCTCCGGTCATGGAAGGCAGATTTGGACTCTAAAAAGGCTTTGGACTCTCTGCCTTATTCCGGGGATATCCTGTTTGGCCCAGAATTGTCAAGATTGTGACTACCTTGGCAGCTTCCAAGGCGGCGTTCTTGCCCTCTGCATCTACTACGAACCCTCGGATGTCATCCTTTCGGTCGTTTTGTCCTCAGTGAAAAGCTAAAGGTCAGTCCTTTCCAAGGCAGTCTGCATCCACTAAGGCCTCCAAGCCTAGGCCCAAACAGGCCTGGGCTACTAGACGTCCACCATTATTCTGCCCTTTTCTTTCTTCAGAAGCCCAACGGGTCTCATCGGCCTATCCTCAACCTCAAGTATCTGAACAAGTTTATCAGGGTGCCCAGGTTTCGTATGGAAACCCTTCGCTCTATTGTCCTGGCTATGGAGCCTGGGGACTTTATGGTGTCTCTGGACATTCAGGATGCTTACCTACATGTACCGATAGCGCCTTCTCATCAGCAGTATCTCCGGTTTGCTATACTGCAGCAACATTACCAATTTCAAGCTCTGCCATTTGGGCTTTCTACAGCTCCTCGGGTCTATACCAAGATCATGGTAGTTATGGTGGCTTATCATCGTCGTCAGGGGATCAGACTTCTCCCATACTTGGAGGATTTCTTAGCAAACTCCCCAGAGGTTCTGCACCACCATCTACAAGTAACCATTGCCTTTCTACAAGCGCACAGTTGGCTGATCAACTGGAAAAAGTCTTCCCTGACTTCTTCTCAAAGAATGGTGCATCTGGGAGCCCTCCTGGACTCTCAGGCTCGGAGAATCTTCCTGACAGCAGACAAAATCTTTGCAATACAGCCAGGGGCGGATTTATCACTAGGCAACCTAGGCGCCCCCGTAGGGCCTTCGGGGCCCCGTGGCCAATCCACTCCCCCTCCCTGCTGCCGCCATCGGCACGAGGACAAACACAGCAGCAGCACGGTCCGGGGCACTGTGTACAGTCAGTGTGAGCTGGAGCAGTCACACCACAATGCCTTCAGCCTGTCTCCTTGTCACACACAGTGCAGTGCTCCGCACCCCTCCTCAGGGTACTGCAGTGTAGCCAGCCTCCTCTGATCACCTCCCCCTTCCCCCACAGTGTAACCAACCTCCTCCGATCCCCTTCCCCACGTAGTTACCAGCCTCCTCCGACCACCTTCCTCCCCGAGTTCTCCACTCCCCCCTGCAGTCTAGCCAGCCTTTTATCCTATGATGACCTTCCCCCCTCCCCCGCAGTGTAGCCAGCCTCCCCCGATCACCTTAGCCCCCAGCCCCCGCAGTGTAGCCAGCCTCCCCAATCACCTTCAACCCCCTCCCGCAGTAGCCAGCCTCCTCGATCACCTTCACCCCCTCCTTTCCCCGTTTCCTCCCATCTCACCCTATTTTCCCCACTTTCCTCCCATTTCCCTCTGTTCTTTCACCCATTTTCTCCTGAGACATTTCAAGTGGGGTCCAGAGCGTGGCTGCAGCTGTCTTTTTTTATTCTTCCTCTTGTAACAGCCCACAACTGGTGTTGTATAGACAAGCACGTGCGCTGTGGAGGAGTGCAAGCTGCCGTTATTGTGGAGGCATGTTTCACTCAGGCCTAATGGGTGGACTGGTGAGTGAGAGTAGGTGTGTGTGTGTTAGTGTACGCCTCGCTTTAAGTTGTCACCACCAGGGGAAGGGACCTACTACTACCCCCACCCAGTCTCTATTATACCTACTTTAATCTATACATGGGACTGTTTGAAGGAGGAGGGCCCCAAAACGGTACCTTGCCTAGGGCCTAAATCCAGCTCTGATTACAGCACAGAGTGCGCAGATTACTCCACAGTCGCCGAGTGTCAATTCACTTTGCAATGCAGACCGTGGCATCCATGGTGTCCACCTTCGACGTGGTGGAGTTCACTCAGTTTCACTAAAGGCCCCTACTACACCTGATCCTATCCAGGTGGAACGGGCTGCTCCATCTGCTCAGATCCCGGCCAATGGGCTTCTCTCCGGAGGTTCACCTGTCCCTAGCCTGGTGGCTACAGATGTCCCACTTAAACAAGGGTCACCCCGTTTGGAACTCGGACTGGGCACTCCTCACCACAGACATAAGCCTCCTTGGGTGGGCCGCAGTGACCGGCCAGCACTCCTTCCAAGGACGCTGGACTCCAGCAGAGGAAGTCTTACCAATCAATGTCTTGGAACTCCGAACCATTTACAAAGCCCTCACTCTGGCTCGGGATTGTCACGGCTTGGCATGCACCTGGACCCGGAGTGGAGTCGGATGGCGAGTGAGGGTTCGTTTGCTGGTACTTGAAAGCAGCCGGCCTTAGGGGAGTATGACTCATGAAGGAATGGTTTATACGAAGGGGTGAGACAGGCTGGGAAACACTGGCGGCACTCGGAGAACCGGGGTTGGCTGGGTAAACAACGGGTAGCCGGTGTCAGGAGACAGGTAGTAACAGGAGCAGAACCGCACCAAGGCTGAGAGGTGAATCTGCAGGAACACACTGGAGCGATGGCACTTTTAAGGAGCAAGGGAGCACAGAGAACTAGCTCACAGCATACGCTGTGATAGACGTTGCACTTGCAACTAAGGAGCCTCTTGACAGCCCTTTAGTACCCTCAGGTAGTGCAGGATTGGCTGCTAGCCTCCCTAGCCCAGGCTGTTACCTGATTGGCCCAAATCAACATGTGACCCAAATCCAAGATGGCCGCACCCAGTGGTCAGTGTGCAGAAGCACTGTCAGACTCAACTTCTCTCACCTTCCTCCAGATGGAATCCCTTAGTCTGCGGAGGCTCACAGTACCCAGCGCTGCTCTCCAGGTCCCTGCACCCCCACCGGAGACGCCATGCCAGAGCACCCGGAGCGGTAAGGACCACGATCTCGGCAGCCTGTCAGCCCTGATCGTTACAGGGATATTGTTCAGGGCAGGCCAATACAAGTACAGTCTGACAACACCACAGCAGTGGCCTACCACAATCACCAAGGAGGCTCTCGAAGTCGGTCAGCAATGGCAGAAGTGTCCCACGTTCTCACATGGCCGAACGCCATCTCCCAGCAATGTCCGCAGTGTTCACCCTGGGGATTCTCAATTGGTAAGCGGAAGGGAGTAATCTCTACATCCAGAAGTCACTGAGCTCCTGGTGGACAAATGGGGTCTACCGGATGTGGACCTCATTGCCTCACGACACAACCACAAGCTTCCAGTGTACGGGGCCAGGACGAGGGACCCCGACGCAGCCTTCGTGGATGCATTATCTGTGAGGTGGACCTTCCATTTGGCATACCTCTTTCCTCCAGTTTCCCTTTTGCCCCGGGTTCTTCAGAAGTTCAAGCAAGAAGGGGGCACATCCTGTTGGTAGCTCCGACTTAGCCCAGACACCATTGGTACTCCAACCTTCAAAGTCTTTCCATAGACGTTCCTGTCCAACTTCCTCTGCAACCAGACCTGTTGTCTCAGGGTCCCGTCTACATTCGGACCTGGCCCATCTGTCTTTAACAGCTTGGCTCTTGAAACATCCCTCCTAAGGTCTAAAGGGATTTCTAGCTCTGGTCCAGATCATTCTCAGAGCATGTAAACCGGCCATTGCCAGGATTTATCACTGAGTGTGGCATACATATTTCCAGTGGTGGTCTACTAGAAACTATGACCCTCAGGTTTTTAGGGTTTCTAGAATCTGTGCCTTTCTTCAGGCTAGATTGGATCTCGGACGCACCTAGCCGCTCTGAAAGTGCACATCTCTGCTCTGTCCATCTGGTTCCAGCGCAGAATTGCTCCTTTACCGGATGTTCACACCTTCCTGCAAGGTGTTCTACGTATATAACTTCCCTTTGTCCCTCCTGTGACTTTGTGGGATTTGTCCGTGCTTCTCCCCGCACTTCAGGAATCTCAATTCGAACCCCTGAAGTCAGTAGATGTCACATGGCTCACTGTGAAGACTGTTTCCTCTGGCTATAGCATCTGCCCGTAGGGTAGCAGATTTAGGGGCGCTCTCCCATTTCTCCCCTTTCCTAATCTTTCATCCAGACAGGGCTGTTCTCCGAACACGCCCTGGCTTCCTCTCCCGTTTCCACCTTCATGAGGAAATTGTGGTTCTGGCCTTTCAATCACCAGACCTCTCTGGATGTGGTCCGTGCTCAGAAGATCTGCATGGACCGTACTAGCTCCATCAGGAAATCGGACTCCCTCTTTCTCCTATATGGACTCCACAAGAAAAGATAGCTATCTCACAGGCTTACACGCAGACTGGCCTTCCTGTGACTGCTATAATATCTGCTCATTCTACTCACTTTGTGGCTCCCTCGTGGACAGCCCGATGTGCCGCCTTTTCTGAACAAGTATGCAAGGCAGCCACGTGTTCTTCTGTCCACACCTCTCTTTGCCTTTGATACATTTGCCTCTCAGGATGCTTCCTTCGGGAACCGGGTTCTCCTCTCAGCTCAGGAGCTTTCCCGCCCTTGAACAACTGCTTTGGGACATCCCCATTGTTTCCTTGTAGAGCCCTATGGACCCTGAAGAAAAAAACAAGGGTAAGTTTTACCATAACTCTCCTTAACTCTTTCTTTGAAGTCCCTAAGGTCCACAGGGCACCTGCCCTGACACTCCTAGCTTCTATGGATTTCTTCTCTTGGTCATTCCTCAGTCTACCAGTCTTCCTTCTCTCCTGTCCTGCTCCTGCCTTATGCTTGTTAACAAAACCGAGTTGCCGTCAGGGTGTGGGCGGTGTATAGGGGGAAGAACCGGAGTATCCTGGGATTGAAAAGCTTTGCTGTTGATGTCCGTTCCTCCAAGTAACACCTACACCCCCATTGTCTCCCTGTGGACCCTATGGACTTTGAAAAAAGAGAGTTAACAAGGCTAAGTTTTACCAGAACTCTCTTTTTTCTACTACACACACTTTCCATCAGGGGGAAGTGCTGTCTCCTACACTACACACTTCCCATCAGGGGGAGGCGCTGTCTCTTACACTACACACACTGCCATCAGGGAGAGGCGCTGTCTCTTACACTACACACACTTCCCATCAGGGGGAGGCGCTGTCTCTTACACTACACACGCTTCCCATCAGGCGGAGGTGCTATCTCTTACACTACACACACTTCCCATCAGGGGGAGGCGCTGTCTCTTACACTACCCACTCTTCCCATCAGGGGGAGGCGCTGTCTCTCACACTACACACACTGCCCATCAGGAGGAGGCGCTTTCTCTTACACTATACACACTTCCCATCAGGGGGAGGCACTCTCTCTTACACTATACACACTGCCCGTCAGGGGGAGGCACTGTCTCTTATACTACACACACTGCCCGTCAGGGGGAGGCACTGTCTCTTACACTACACACACTTCCCATCAGGGGGAGGCACTGTCTCTTATACTACACACACTGCACGTCAGGGGGAGGCACTGTCTCTTGCACTACACACACTTCCCATCAGGGGGAGGCGCTGTCTCTTACACTACACACACTACCATCAGGGGGAGCCGCTATCTCTTACACTATACACACTTCCCATCAGGGGGAGGCGCTGTCTCTTACACTCCACACACTTCCCATCAGGGGGAGGCGCTGTCTCTTACACTACACACTCTTCCCATCAAGGGGAGGCGCTGTCTCTTACACTACACACACTGCCCATCAGGAGGAGGTGCTGTCTCTTACGCTACACACACTTCCCATCAGGGGGAGGCGCTGTCTCTTACACTACACACACTGCCCATCAGGGGGAGGCGCTGTCTCTCACACTACACACACTACCCATCAGGGGGAGGCGCTGTCTCTTACACTACACACACTTCCCATCAGGGGGAGGCGCTGTCTCTTACACTACACACACTGCCCATCAGGAGGAGGTGCTGTCTCTTACACTACACACACTGCCCATCAGGAGGAGGTGCTGTCTCTTACACTACACACACTTCCCCATCAGGGGGAGGCGCTGTCTCTTATACTACACACACTGCCCATCAGGAGGAGGTGCTGTCTCTTACACTACACACACTTCCCATCAGGGGGAGGCGCTGTCTCTTACACTACCCACTCTTCCCATCAGGGGGAGGCGCTGTCTCTTACACTACACACACTTCCCATCAGGGGGAGGCACTGTCTCTTATACTACACACACTTCCCATCAGGTTGGGAGGATGTCTCATCCGGTAAGGACACTCTCATGCTAGATGCTGTATTTGGCAGGTGGAGGAGCTCCGGTTACGAGTTCAGGCTCTTGAAGAAAAAGACAGAAGAGAGAGGAAGAAACTGGCTGATGAGGAGGCGCTACGGAAGATAAAACTGGCAGAGGAGCAAATTGAACATTTACAGAGGAAGCTAAGCGCTACCAAACAGGTGAGATTTTTATTAGGTGCTGTACCGCTGCTCCCTACATAACATTACTCTGTGCTCCCTACATAACCATTACTCTGTGGCTGCTGTACCGCTGCTCCCTACATAACATTACTCTGTGGCTGCTGTACCGCTGCTCCCTACATAACATTACTCTGTGGCTGCTGTACCGCTGCTCCCTACGTAACATTACTCTGTGGCTGCTGTACCGCTGCTCCCTACGTAACATTACTCTGTGGCTGCTGTACCGCTGCTCCCTACGTAACATTACTCTGTGGCTGCTGTACCGCTGCTCCCCACGTAACATTACTCTGTGGCTGCTGTACCGCTGCTCCCCACGTAACATTACTCTGTGGCTGCTGTACCGCTGCTCCCCACGTAACATTACTCTGTGGCTGCTGTACCGCTGCTCCCTACATAACATTACTCTGTGGCTGCTAAGGAGGGACGTTAGCGTTAGGCACTAGGGGGGGGAGGTTAGGGTTAGGCACTAGGGAGGGAGGTTAGGGTTAGGCACTAGGGGGGAGGTTAGGGTTAGGCACTAGGGGGGGAGGTTAGGGTTAGGCACTAGGAGGGGGAGGTTAGGGTTAGGCACTAGGGAGGGAGGTTAGGGTTAGGCACTAGGGAGGGAGGTTAGGGTTAGGCACTAGGGGGGAGGTTAGGGTTAGGCACTAGGGGGGGAGGTTAGGGTTAGGCACTAGGAGGAGGAGGTTAGGGTTAGGCACTAGGGAGGGAGGTTAGGGTTAGGCACTAGGAGGGAGGTTAGGGTTAGGCACTAGGGGGGAGGTTAGGGTTAGGCACTAGAGAGGGAGGTTAGGCACTAGGGGGGGAGGTTAGGGTTAGGCACTAGGGAGGGAGGTTAGGGTTAGGCACTAGGGGCTAAGGTTAGGCACTAGGGAGGGAGGTTAGGGTTAAGCACTAGAGGGGAGGTTAGGGTTAGGCACTATGGGGGCAGGTTAGGGTTAGGGACTAGGGGGGAGGTTAGGCACTAGGGGGGGAGGTTAGGGTTAGGCACTAGGGGGGGAGGTTAGGTTTAGGCAATGGGGGGGAGGTTAGGCACTAGGGAGGGAGGTTTGGGTTAGGCACTAGGGAGGGAGGTTAGGGTTAGGCACTTGGGGGGGTAGGTTAGGGTTAGGCACTAGGGGGGGAGGTTAGGGTTAGGCACTAGGGAGGGAGGTTAGGGATAGGCACTAGGGGGGGAGGTTAGGGTTAGGCACTAGGGGGGGAGGTTAGGGTTAGGCACTAGGGAGGGAGGTTAGGGTTAGGCACTAGGGGGGGGAGGTTAGGGTTAGGCGCTAGGGAGGGAGGTTAGGCGCTAGGGAGGGAGGTTAGGCACTAGGGGGGGAGTTAGGCACTAGGGGGGGAGGTTAGGGTTAGGCACTAGGGGGGGAGGTTAGGGTTAAGCTTTACGGGGGAGGTTAGGGTTAGGCACTAGGAGGGAGGTTAGGGTTAGGCACTAGAAGGGAGGTTAGGGTTAGGCACTAGGAGGGAGGTTAGGGTTAGGCACTAGGAGGGAGGTTAGGGTTAGGCACCAGGGGGGAGGTTAGGGTTAGGCACGAGGGAGGGAGGGAGGTTAGGGTTAGGCACGAGGGAGGTTAGGGTTAGGCACTAGGGATGGAGGTTAGGGTTAGTCACTAAGGGGGGAGGTTAGGGTTAGGCACTAGGCGGGAGGTTAGGGTTAGGCACTAGGGAGGGAGGTTAGGGATAGGCACTGGGGGGGAGGTTAGGGATAGGCACTGGGGGGGAGGTTAGGGATAGGCACTAGGAGGGAGGTTAGGGTTAGGCACGAGGGAGGGAGGTTAGGGTTAGGCACGAGGGAGGTTAGGGTTAGGCACTAGGGATGGAGGTTAGGGTTAGTCACTAAGGGGGGAGGTTAGGGTTAGGCACTAGGCGGTAGGTTAGGGTTAGGCACTAGGGAGGGAGGTTAGGGATAGGCACTGGGGGGGAGGTTAGGGATAGGCACTGGGGGGGAGGTTAGGGATAGGCACTAGGAGGGAGGTTAGGGTTAGGCACTAGGAGGGAGGTTAGGGTTAGGCACTAGGAGGGAGGTTAGGGTTAGGCACTAGGAGGGAGGTTAGGGTTAGGCACTAGGAGGGAGGTTAGGGATAGGCACTGGGGGGGAGGTTAGGGATAGGCACTGGGGGGGAGGTTAGAGTTAGGGACTAGGAGGGAGGTTAGGGTTAGGCACTAGGAGGGAGGTTAGGGTTAGGCACTAGGAGGGAGGTTAGGGTTAGGCACTAGGAGGGAGGTTAGGGTTAGGCACTAGGGAGTGAGGTTAGGGTTAGGCACTAGGGAGAGAGGTTAGAGTTAGGCACTAGGGAGGGAGGTTAGAGTTAGGCACTGGGGGGGAGGTTAGAGTTAGGCACTAGGGATGGAGGTTAGGGTTAGGCACTGGGGGGGAGGTTAGGGTTAGGCATTACGGGGGAGGTTAAGGTTAGGCACTGGTTAGGGGGGAGGTTAGGGTTAGGCACTGGGGAGGGGGGAAGTTAGGCTTAGGCACCACTATGGTAGGGTTAGGGTAGAGAGAGGAGAGGGTTAGGTTACTTACCTGCTGCAGTCGGGATATCGATCCGTTGGGTTAGGGCTGATTGTGTGATGTGCCGCTGATTGCATAGGGTGGTAGCATAGCATAGTGACTCTGTATTCTGGTACTTGTTTTCCTGTCGCAGGAGGAGGAGGCTCTGCTGTCAGAAATGGATGTGACCGGACAAGCGTTTGAGGATATGCAGGAACAGAACATTCGCTTGATGCAACAACTACGAGAAAAAGATGACGCAAATTTCAAGCTGATGTCCGAGCGGATAAAATCCAACCAAATCCACAAACTGCTGAGAGAGGAGAAGGAGGAGCTGGCGGACCAGGTGCAGGGGCTGAAGACGCAGGTAATCCCCGCTGGCGGTCTGATGATGTATGTATAATGTGTGTGACGCGCCGTGTGACGTGCCGTGTCTCTCGCAGGTGGACGCTCAGCTCTTACAGGTGCAGAAGTTGGAGGAGAGGGAGCGGGTTCTGCACACATCTCTGGCTGCCATAGAGAAGGAGCTGACACTCAGGACGCAGGCACTAGAGATACAGAAAAGGAAGGTGAGTCCAGGCCTCCGCATCTGATCATGACATGCCGCCGTCTCTGGGCGTGGTACCGCCATATTTATAGCCATTGTTCTTTTGTGCTTCCATTTTCTCACTGTATTTTCTTGTAGGCTGTTGAAGCAGCTCAGCTTTCAGAAGACCTGAAGGTTCAGCTAGAACACATTGTGAGCACTCTACGAGACACTCAGAGCTTTGTGTGTGATAACCGTACAGCAAAGGAAAAGGAGTCATTCAGCCTAAAGCGAGCGCAGGTACCAGCATACGCCTACGTGTCTGTCACCACCTACCACCACTCGCGCCCTGCTGACACTCTTCTACTTCATGCAGGAGGAGATCTCACGGTTGCGTAGAAAACTAGAAAAACAGAAGAAGATGGAAGTTTATGCAGACGCTGACCAAATCTTACAGGAAGAGATTAAAGAATATCGGGTAAGATGTGAGAGGAACACGGTAATAATTAAAGGTAGATTGTGACACAGGCTACAGAGATTAGGGGGAAGGATAAAAGGACGAGGGCACAAGACATCCTACTGAGAATGAGATGGGGGCACAGGACACAGTGATCGGGGTGAGAGGAGAATGAGATGGGGACACAGTGATCGGGGGGAGAGGAGAATGAGATGAGGGCACAGGACACAGTGATCGGAGGGAGAGGAGAATGAGATGGGGGCACAGGACACAGTGATCGGGGTGAGAGGAGAATGAGATGACGACACAGTGATCGGGGTGAGAGGAGAATGAGATGAGGGCACAGGACACAGTGATCGGGGTGAGAGGAGAATGAGATGAGGGCACAGGACACAGTGATCGGGGGGAGAGGAGAATGAGATGGGGGCACAGTGATCGGGGTGAGAGGAGAATCAGATGGGGACACAGTGATCGGGGTGAGAGGAGAATGAGATGAGGGCACAGGACACAGTGATCGGGGTGAGAGGAGAATGAGATGAGGGCACAGGGCACAGTGATCGGGGTGAGAGGAGAATGAGATGAGGGCACAGGACACAGTGATCGGGGTGAGAGGAGAATGAGATGAGGACACAGTGATCAGGGTGAAAGGAGAATGAGATGGGGCACAGGACACAGTAATCGGGGTGAGAGGAGAATGAGATGAGGACACAGTGATCGGGGTGAGAGGAGAATGAGATGGGGGCACAGTGATTGGGGTGAGAGGAGAATGAGATGAGGGCACAGGACACAGTGATCGGGTGAGAGGAGATTGAGATGAGGGCACAGTGATCGGGAGATTGAGATGAGGGCACAGTGATCGGGGTGAGAGGAGAATGAGATGAGGGCACAGGACATAGTGATCGGGTGTGAGGAGAATGAGATGACGGCACATTACACAGTGATTGGGGTGAGAGGAGAATGAGATGAGGGCACAGGACACAGTGATCGGGATGAGAGGAGAATGAGATGGGGGCACACGACACAGTGATCAGGGTGAGAGGAGAATGAGATGGGGCACAGGACACAGTGATCGCGGTGAGAGGAGAATGAGATGAGGACACAGTGATTGGGATGAGAGGAGAATGAGATGAGGACACAGTGATCGGGGTGAGAGGAGAATGAGATAGGACACAGTGATCAGGGTGAGAGGAGAATGAGATGAGGGCACAGGACACAGTGATCGGGGTGAGAGGAGAATGAGATGAGGGCACAGGACACAGTGATCGGGGTGAGAGGAGAATGAGATGAGGGCACAAGACACAGTGATCGGGGTGAGAGGAGAATCAGATGAGGGCACAAGACACAGTGATTGGGGTGAGAGGAGAATGAGATGAGGGCACAGGACACAGTGATCGGGGTGAGAGGACAATGAGATGAGGGCACAGGACACAGTGATCGGGGTGAGAGGAGAATGAGATGAGGGCACAGGACACAGTGATCGGGGTGAGAGGAGGACACAAGACACAGTGATCGGGGTAAGAGGAGAATGAGATGAGGACACAGTGATCTGGGTGAGAGGAGAATGAGATGGGGCACAGTGATCGGGGTGAGAGGAGAATGAGATGAGGACACAGTGATCAGGGTGAGAGGAGAATGAGATGGGGCACAGGACACAGTATTCGGGGTGAGAGGAGAATGAGATGAGGACACAGTGATCGGGGTGAGAGGAGAATGAGATGGGGGCACAGTGATTGGGGTGAGAGGAGATTGAGATGAGGGCACAGTGATCGGGAGATTGAGATGAGGGCACAGTGATCGGGGTGAGAGGAGAATGAGATGAGGGCACAGTGATCGGGAGATTGAGATGAGGGCACAGTGATCTGGGTGAGGAGAATGAGATGGGGGCACAGTGATCAGGGTGAGAGGAGAATGAGATGAGGGCACAGGACATAGTGATCGGGTGTGAGGAGAATGAGATGACGGCACATTACACAGTGATCGGGGTGAGAGGAGAATGAGATGAGGGCACAGGACACAGTGATCGGGGTGAGAGGAGGACACAAGACACAGTGATCGGGGTAAGAGGAGAATGAGATGAGGACACAGTGATCGGGTTGAGAGGAGAATGAGATGAGGACACAGTGATCGGGGTGAGAGGAGAATGAGATGGGGGCACAGGACACAGTGATCGGGGTGAGAGGAGAATGAGATGAGGGCACAGGACACAGTGATCAGGGTGAGATGGGGCACAGGATACAGTGATCGCGGTGAGAGGAGAATGAGATGAGGACACAGTGATTGGGATGAGAGGAGAATGAGATGAGGACACAGTGATCGGGGTGAGAGGAGAATGAGATAGGACACAGTGATCAGGGTGAGAGGAGAATGAGATGAGGGCACAGGACACAGTGATCGGGGTGAGAGGAGAATGAGATGAGTGCACAGGACACAGTGATCGGGGTGAGAGGAGAATGAGATGAGGGCACAAGACACAGTGATCGGGGTGAGAGGAGAATCAGATGAGGGCACAAGATAGTGATCGGGGTGAGAGGAGAATGAGATGAGGGCACAGGACACAGTGATCGGGGTGAGAGGAGAATGAGATGAGGGCACAGGACACAGTGATCGGGTGTGAGGAGAATGGGATGAGGGCACAAGACACAGTGATCGGGGTGAGAGGAGAATGAGATGAGGGCACAGGACACAGTGATTGGGGTGAGAGGAGAATGAGATGAGGGCACAGGACACAGTGATCGGGGTGAGAGGAGAATGAGATGAGGGCACAGGACACAGTTATCGGGGTGAGAGGAGAATGAGATGAGGGCACAAGACACAGTGATCGGGGTGAGAGGAGAATCAGATGAGGGCACAAGACACAGTGATTGGGGTGAGAGGAGAATGAGATGAGGGCACAGGACACAGTGATCGGGGTGAGAGGAGAATGAGATGAGGGCACAAGACACAGTGATCGGGGTGAGAGGAGAATGAGATGAGGGCACAAGATAGTGATCGGGGTGAGAGGAGAATGAGATGAGGGCAAAGGACACAGTGATCGGGGTGAGAGGAGAATGAGATGAGGGCACAGGACACAGTGATCGGGGTGAGAGGAGAATGAGATGAGGGCACAAGACACAGTGATCGGGGTGAGAGGAGAATGAGATGAGGGCAAAAGACAGTGATTGGGGTGAGAGGAGAATGAGATGAGGGCACAAGACACAGTGATTGGGGTGAGAGGAGAATGAGATGAGGGCACAGGACACAGTGATCGGGGTGAGAGGAGAATGAGATGAGGGCACAGGACACTGTGATCGGGGTGAGAGGAGAATGAGATGAGGGCTCAGGACACAGTGATCGGGTGAGAGGAGATTGAGATGAGGGCACAGTGATCGGGAGATTGAGATGAGGGCACAGTGATCGGGGTGAGAGGAGAATGAGATGAGGGCACAGTGATCTGGGTGAGGAGAATGAGATGGGGGCACAGTGATCAGGGTGAGAGGAGAATGAGATGAGGGCACAGGACATAGTGATCGGGTGTGAGGAGAATGAGATGACGGCACATTACACAGTGATTGGGGTGAGAGGAGAATGAGATGAGGGCACAGGACACAGTGATCGGGTTGAGTGGAGAATGAGATGAGGACACAGTGATCGGGATGAGAGGAGAATGAGATGAGGGCACAGGACACAGTGATCTGGGTGAGAGGAGAATGAGATGGGGCACAGGACACAGTGATCGCGGTGAGAGGAGAATGAGATGAGGACACAGTGATTGGGATGAGAGGAGAATGAGATGAGGACACAGTGATCGGGGTGAGAGGAGAATCAGATGAGGGCACAAGACACAGTGATTGGGGTGAGAGGAGAATGAGATGCGGGCACAGGACACAGTGATCGGGGTGAGAGGAGAATGAGATGAGGACACAGTGATCTGGGTGAGAGGAGAATGAGATGGGGCACAGTGATCGGGGTGAGAGGAGAATGAGATGAGGACACAGTGATCAGGGTGAGAGGAGAATGAGATGGGGCACAGGACACAGTAATCGGGGTGAGAGGAGAATGAGATGAGGACACAGTGATCGGGGTGAGAGGAGAATGAGATGGGGGCACAGTGATTGGGGTGAGAGGAGATTGAGATGAGGGCACAGTGATTGGGAGATTGAGATGAGGGCACAGTGATCGGGGTGAGAGGAGAATGAGATGAGGACACAGTGATCGGGTGTGAGGAGAATGGGATGAGGGCACAAGACACAGTGATCGGGGTGAGAGGAGAATGAGATGAGGGCACAGGACACAGTGATTGGGGTGAGAGGAGAATGAGATGAGGGCACAGGACACAGTGATCGGGGTGAGAGGAGAATGAGATGAGGGCACAGGACACAGTGATCGGGGTGAGAGGAGGGCACAAGACACAGTGATCGGGGTGAGAGGAGGGCACAAGACACAGTGATCGGGGTGAGAGGAGGGCACAAGACACAGTGATTGGGGTGAGAGCAGAATGAGATGAGGACACAGTGATCTGGGTGAGAGGAGAATGAGATGGGGCACAGTGATAGGGGTGAAAGGAGAAAGAGATGGGACACTGATCAGGGTGAGAGGAGAATGAGATGGGGCACAGGACACAGTAATCGGGGTGAGAGGAGAATGAGATGAGGACACAGTGATCGGGGTGAGAGGAGAATGAGATGGGGGCACAGTGATTGGGGTGAGAGGAGAATGAGATGAGGGCACAAGATAGTGATCGGGGTGAGAGGAGAATGAGATGGGGCACAGGACACAGTGATCGGGGTGAGAGGAGAATGAGATGGGGGCACAGGACACAGTGATCGGGGGGGAGAGGAGAATGAGATGAGGACACCGTTATCGGGGTGAGAGGAGAATGAGATGAGGACACTGTCCTCATCTCATTCTCATCTCACCCCGATCACTTTGTCCTCATCTCATTCTCATCTCACCCCGATCACTCAGTGATTGGGGTGAGAGGAGAATGAGATGAGGACACAGTGATCGGGGTGAGAGGAGAATGAGATGAGGGCACAAGATAGTGATCGGGGTGAGAGGAGAATGAGATGAGGGCAAAGGACACAGTGATCGGGGTGAGAGGAGAATGAGATGAGGGCACAGGACACAGTGATCTAGGTGAGAGGAGAATGAGATGAGGGCTCAAGACACAGAGATCGGGGTGAGAGGAGAATGAGATGAGGGCACAAGACACAGTGATCGGGGTGAGAGGAGAATGAGATGGGGGCACAGTGATTGGGGTGAGAGGAGAACGAGATGAGGGCACAGTGATCGGGGTGAGAGGAGAATGAGATGAGGGCACAAGATAGTGATCGGGGTGAGAGGAGAATGAGATGGGGGCACAGGACACAGTGATCCGGGTGAGAGGAGAATGAGATGGGGGCACAGGACACAGTGATCGGGATGAGATTGGGGCACAGGACACAGTGATCGGGGTGAGAGGAGATTGAGATGGGGCCACAGGACACAGTTATCAGGATGAGAGGAGAATGAGATGAGGGCACAGGACACAGTGATCGGGGTGAGAGGAGAATGAGATGAGGGCACAAGATAGTGATCGGGGTGAGAGGAGAATGAGATGAGGGCACAAGATAGTGATCGGGGTGAGAGGAGAATGAGATGAGGGCACAGGACACAGTGATCGGGGTGAGAGGAGAATGAGATGATGGCACAGGACACAGTGATCGGGGTGAGAGGAGAATGAGATGAGGGCACAGGACACAGTGATCGGGTGTGAGGAGAATGGGATGAGGGCACAAGACACAGTGATCGGGGTGAGAGGAGAATGAGATGAGGGCACAGGACACAGTGATTGGGGTGAGAGGAGAATGAGATGAGGGCACAGGACACAGTGATCGGGGTGAGAGGAGAATGAGATGAGGGCACAGGACACAGTGATCGGGGTGAGAGGAGGGCACAAGACACAGTGATCGGGGTGAGAGGAGGGCACAAGACACAGTGATCGGGGTGAGAGGAGGGCACAAGACACAGTGATTGGGGTGAGAGCAGAATGAGATGAGGACACAGTGATCTGGGTGAGAGGAGAATGAGATGGGGCACAGTGATAGGGGTGAAAGGAGAAAGAGATGGGACACTGATCAGGGTGAGAGGAGAATGAGATGGGGCACAGGACACAGTAATCGGGGTGAGAGGAGAATGAGATGAGGACACAGTGATCGGGGTGAGAGGAGAATGAGATGGGGGCACAGTGATTGGGGTGAGAGGAGAATGAGATGAGGGCACAAGATAGTGATCGGGGTGAGAGGAGAATGAGATGGGGGCACAGGACACAGTGATCGGGGTGAGAGGAGAATGAGATGAGGGTACAAGACACAGTGATCGGTGTGAGAGGAGAATGAGATGGGGGCACAGGACACAGTGATCGGGGTGAGAGGAGAATGAGATGAGGGCACAGTGATTGGGGTGAGAGGAGAATGAGATGGGGGCACAAGACACAGTGATTGGGGTGAGAGGAGAATGAGATGAGGGCACAGGACACAGTGATCGGGGTGAGAGGAGAATGAGATGAGGGCACAGGACACAGTGATCGGGGTGAGAGGAGAATGAGATGAGGGCACAGGACACAGTGACCGGGGTGAGAGGAGGGCACAAGACACAGTGATTGGGGTGAGAGCAGAATGAGATGAGGACACAGTGATCTGGGTGAGAGGAGAATGAGATGGGACACTGATCAGGGTGAGAGGAGAATGAGATGGGGCACAGGACACAGTAATCGGGGTGAGAGGAGAATGAGATGAGGACACAGTGATCGGGGTGAGAGGAGAATGAGATGGGGGCACAGTGATTGGGGTGAGAGGAGAACGAGATGAGGGCACAGGACACAGTGATCGGGTGAGAGGAGAATGAGATGAGGGCACAGTGATCGGGGTGAGAGGAGAATGAGATGAGGGCACAGTGATCTGGGTGAGGAGAATGAGATGGGGGCACAGTGACCAGGGTGAGAGGAGAATGAGATGAGGGCACAGGACATAGTGATCGGGTGTGAAGAGAATGGGATGAGGGCACAAGACACAGTGATCGGGGTGAGAGGAGAATGAGATGACGGCACATTACACAGTGATCGGGGTGAGAGGAGAATGAGATGGGGGCACAGGACATAGTGATCGGGTGTGAAGAGAATGGGATGAGGGCACAAGACACAGAGAGAGGGTTCAGAGGAGAATGCGATGAGGGCACAAGACACAGTGATCGGGGTGAGAGGAGAATGAGATGGGGCACAGGACACAGTGATCGGGGTGAGAGGAGAATGAGATGGGGGCACAGGACACAGTGATCGGGGGGGAGAGGAGAATGAGATGAGGACACCGTTATCGGGGTGAGAGGAGAATGAGATGAGGACACTGTCCTCATCTCATTCTCATCTCACTCCGATCACTTTGTCCTCATCTCATTCTCATCTCACCCCGATCACTCAGTGATTGGGGTGAGAGGAGAATGAGATGGGACACAGTGATCGAGGTGAGAGGAGAATGAGATGAGGGCACAAGACACAGAGATCGGGGTGAGAGGAGAATGAGATGGGGGGACAGGACACAGTGATCGGGGTGAGATGAGAATGAGATGAGGACACAGTGATCGGGGTGATAGGAGAATGAGATGAGGACACAGTGATCGGGGTGAGAGGAGAATGAGATGAGGGCACAGGACACAGTGATTGGGGTGAGAGGAGAATGAGATGAGGGCACAGGACACAGTGATCGGGGTGAGAGTTGAATGAGATGGGGAGACAGTACACAGTGATTGGGGTGAGAGGAGAATGAGATGGGGGCACAGGACACAGTGAGGAGAATGAGATGGGGGCACAGGACACAGTGATCGGGATGAGAGCAGAATGAGATGAGGACACTGATTGAGGTGAGAGGAGAATGAGATGGGGGCACAGGACACAGTGAGGAGAATGAGATGGGGGCACAGGACACAGTGATCGGGGTGAGATGAGAATGAGATGGGGGCACAGGACACAGTGATCGGGGTGAGAGGAGAATGAGATGAGGGCACAGTGATTGGGGTGAGAGGAGAATGAGATGGGGGCACAGGACCCAGTGATTGGGGTGAGAGGAGAATGAGATGGGGGCACAGGACACAGTGAGGAGAATGAGATGGGGCACAGGACACAGTGATCGGGGTGAGAGGAGAATGAGATGGGGGCACAGGATACAGTGGTCGCGGTGAGAGGAGAATGAGATGGGGGCACAGGATACAGTGATTGGGGTGAGATGAGAATGATATGGGGACACAGTGATCGGGGTGAGATGAGAATGAGATGGGGGCACAGGACACAGTGATTGGGGTGAGAGGAGAATGAGATGGGGGCTCAGGACACAGTGATCGGGGTGAGATGAGAATGAGATGAGGACACAGTGATCGGGGTGAGAGGAGAATGAGATGGGGGCACAGGACACAGTGATCGGGGTGAGAGGAGAATGAGATGGGGGCACAGGACACTGATTGGGATGAGAGGAGAATGAGATGCGGGTACAAGACACAGTGAGGAAAATGAGATGGGGGCACAGGACACAGTGATCGGGGTGAGAGGAGAATGAGATGAGGGCACAAGATAGTGATCGGGGTGAGAGGAGAATGAGATGAGGGCACAAGATAGTGATCGGGGTGAGAGGAGAATGAGATGGGGGCACAGGACACAGTGTGGAGAATGAGATGAGGACACAGTGAGGAGAATGAGATGGGGGCACAGGACACAGTGATCGGGGTGAGAGGAGAATCAGATGAGGGCACAAGGCACAGTGATTGGGGTGAGAGGAGAATGAGATGAGGGCACAGGACACAGTGATCGGGGTGAGAGGAGAATGAGATGAGGGCTCAAGACACAGTGATCGGGGTGAGAGGAGAATGAGATGAGGGCACAAGATAGTGATCAGGGGTGAGAGGAGAAAGATGAGGGCACAGGACACAGTGATCGGGGTGAGAGGAGAATGAGATGAGGGCACAGGACACAGTGATCGATGTGAGAGGAGAATGAGATGAGGGCACAAGACACAGAGATCGGGGTGAGAGGAGAATGAGATGGGGGCACAGGACACAGTGATCGGGGTGAGATGAGAATGAGATGAGGACACAGTGATCGGGGTGAGAGGAGAATGAGATGAGGACACAGTGATCGGGGTGAGAGGAGAATGAGATGAGGGCACAGGACACAGTGATCGGGGTGAGAGGAGAATGAGATGAGGGCACAGGACACAGTGATCGGGGTGAGAGGAGAATGAGATGGAGGCACAGGACACAGTGATCGGGGTGAGAGTTGAATGAGATGGGGGCACAGGACACAGTGATTGGGGTGAGAGGAGAATGAGATGGGGGCACAGGACACAGTGAGGAGAATGAGATGGGGCACAGGACACAGTGATTGGGGTGAGATGAGAATGAGATGGGGGCACAGGACACAGTGATCGGGGTGAGAGGAGAATGAGATGAGGGCACAGTGATTGGGGTGAGAGGAGAATGAGATGGGGGCACAGGACACAGTGATCGGGGTGAGAGGAGAATGAGATGAGGACACAGTGATCGGGGTGAGAGGAGAATGAGATGGGGGCACAGGATACAGTGATTGGGGTGAGATGAGAATGATATGGGGACACAGTGATCGGGGTGAGAGGAGAATGAGATGGGGGCACAGGACACAGTGATTGTGGTGAGAGGAGAATGAGATGGGGGCACAGGACACAGTGATTGTGGTGAGAGGAGAATGAGATGGGGGCACAGGATACAGTGATCGGGGTGAGAGGAGAATGAGATGAGGACACAGTGATCGGGGTGAGAGGAGAATGAGATGGGGGCACAGGACACAGTGATCGGGGTGAGAGGAGAATGAGATGGGGGCACAGGACACAGTGATCGGGGTGAGAGGAGAATGAGATGAGGACACAGTGATCGGGGTGAGAGGAGAATGAGAGGAGGGCACAGGACACAGTGAGGAGAATGAGATGGGGGCACAGGACACAGTGATCAGCGCATTCCAATACATATGGTAACAATCCTTTATTATTGGTCTGGTGTGTAAATGTCCCGTGTGGTTTTTATTTCCATGAAGGCCCGTCTCACCTGCCCGTGCTGCAATACCCGCAAGAAGGACGCCGTTCTCACCAAGTGCTTTCATGTCTTCTGCTTCGAGTGTGTGAAAACCCGATATGACTCCAGGCAACGGAAATGTCCCAAGTGCAACGCCGCCTTCGGAGCGCATGACTTTCATAGGATTTATATCAACTAGTGGCCGGGACCACGACATGGACAGGACTGGTGATCCTACGTGTAGTGGGAGAGTTGGCTGCTCTCTGTTTGGGTCTGGACCACAGTAGCCGTGTGATGGGGGGGGGGGGGTTGTTTGTTCAAATTGGACAATAAAGAGACCAACATGATCAACATTTCTGATCCACCTGACGTGTGTCACGTGTGTGACTATACAGGTTATATGTATGGAGGTATGTATAGCAATACTTTTAAGGATCCAACACGTGATGGTGAGATCGCCTCATGTATCTCATCGGTCACCATGTGTATGACGTGTGCTGTGTCATGGTGATGTCATACTCTGTGTGAGTTACATTGTGTAGCAGTGAGATAGAGTGTGTCTGTGATGTCATATTGCCTGTGTATGACGTGTGCTGTGTCATGGTGATGTCATACTCTGTGTGAGTTACATTGTGTAGCAGTGAGATAGAGTGTGTCTGTGATGTCATATTGCCTGTGTATGACATGTGCTGTGTCATGGTGATGTCATACTCTGTGTGAGTTACATTGTGTAGCAGTGAGATAGTGTCTGTGATGTCATATTGCCTGTGTATGACGTGTGCTGTGTCATGGTGATGTCATACTCTGTGTGAGTTACATTGTGTAGCAGTGAGATAGAGTGTGTCTGTGATGTCACATTGCCTGTGTATGACGTGTGCTGTGTCATGGTGATGTCATACTCTGTGTGAGTTACATTGTGTAGCAGTGAGATAGTGTCTGTGATGTCATATTGCCTGTGTATGACGTGTGCTGTGTCATGGTGATGTCATACTCTGTGTGAGTTACATTGTGTAGCAGTGAGATAGAGTGTGTCTGTGATGTCACATTGCCTGTGTATGACGTGTGCTGTGTCATGGTGATGTCATACTCTGTGTGAGTTACATTGTGTAGCAGTGAGATAGTGTCTGTGATGTCATATTGCCTGTGTATGACGTGTGCTGTGTCATGGTGATGTCATACTCTGTGTGAGTTACATTGTGTAGCAGTGAGATAGAGTGTGTCTGTGATGTCATATTGCCTGTGTATGACGTGTGCTGTGTCATGGTGATGTGTGAGTTACATTGTGTAGCAGTGATATAGAGTGTGTCTGTGATGTCGTATTGCCTGTGTATGACGTGTGCTCTGTCATGGTGATGTCATACTCTGTGTGAGTTACATTATGTAGTAGTGAGATAGAGTGTGTCTGTGATGTCATATTGCCTGTGTATGACGTGTGCTGTGTCATGGTGATGTGTGAGTTACATTGTGTAGCAGTGATAACAGGATTTTGGTACTTACCAATAAATCCCTTCGATTCCATAGGGGACATTGGAGGCTAAAGACAGTGGGGTATAGACGGTGCTATTTGGGAATTTTTAAGTGTGACTAGCTCCTTCCCCTCTATACCCCCCTATAAGCCCAGTCTTAGAAAACTGTGCCCGAGGGGAGCTGAGATAAAGACAAATGGAAAAGGAGGAGGTGAAGGAAGTACACAGAACATTTTAGAAGGTTGAAATAACAGTAACACAACAAGAGAAGAGACGTCAAACCAGTCTCTAACAGTCATAACATAAAATGACCACAACCCTAGCAGGAAGGAACAGCGCAGGGTGGGCGTCCAGTGTCCCTATGAAATTGGAGAAAGGGATTTTTCGGTAAGTACCAAAATCCTGTTTCCTCCTGCATCCACTAGGGGACACTGGAGTCTTCATGACAGTAGGGATGTCCCAGAGCTCCCATCACGGGCGGGAGAGCGCTGAGAACCCTGCAAAACAGACCGGCCATACTGCGCTGCAGAGGCCACAATGTTAAATCTATAAAAACGAATAAAGGTATGCCGGCCAGACCAAGTAGCCGCCTGGCAAAGTAATTCCATGGAAACCCCGCACGCAGCCGCCCACGAGGAACCAACTGAGCCAGTTGAATGTGCTGTAAGAGAAGGCGGAGGATCACTAGAGGAGGCCATATACGCCTGTCTGATGGTCAGACGAATCCAGCGGGCCAGCAACTGCTTGGAAGCTGGCCAACCAGGACAAACAGCATCATAGAAAACAAAGAGTGTTCTACGTGTGGCTTAAGTCCTCTCCACATAGATACAAAGAGCCCTAACAACATCCAAGGGTCTTGACGAAGGTGAATCCTGTGGAAGAAAATGGTACCACACTAGGTTGTTGATGTGGAAAGCCGGAACCTCCTTAGGAAGAAAATCCGTTCTTGTACGGAGGTCCGCTCTATCCTCATGAAATACCAAGAATGGAGGATGACAGGATAGAGCTCCCAGTTCCGACACCCTCCTGGCTGAGGCCAGTGCGAGAAGAAGTGTTAACGTCTTCGAAATGGATCTTTCTACTTCAGGATCCATAGGGGTCCACAGGGTGACCTTGGGGTATAGCTGGATCCTCGGGCACCACGGAGTTAAAGCTTTTAGCTGCTCCCAGGATGCACTTGGGTCCAACCTCCCCTATACCCCGAGCCACAGGCACCTCAGTTTAAGATGGTGCCCGGCCGGAGTCGGGTCACCCTGCGGGGGGGGGGCTGCAGGAGCAGCCCCCTAAAGCTTTTTATTTAACTAGGTTAAATTTATTTTCTACTTCAGGGTCCATAGGGGGTCCACAGGGTTGACCTTGGGGTTATAGCTGGAACAGGATCCATGGGCACCACACAGTTAAGCTTTTAGCTCCCAGGATGCACTTGGGTCCTCCTCTATACCCCGCCCCCGAGCCACAGGCACCTCAGTGTAAGCTGGTGCCCGGCCGGAGTCGGTCACCGCGCAGGGGGGCTGCAGGAGCAGCCCCCAGAAGCTTTTTATTTTAAGTTAAATTTTATTTATTTTTAATCTATTTTTACTACAGACGGCAGCGAAGGGCTGTCTGTACAGACGCCCACGCTGCCGCTCTGATCCCCGACTGGCGCCGCGACGCCAGTACTGATCTGGGGATCGCGGCGGGAGGGCAGAGTCCGTACTAGCCGGACTCTGTCTACCTCCCAGGACTGCTGCCGGAGTCGCCGGGGATTCAGGTAAGCCGCGCGTCGCTGGCTAGCGGCGGCGCGCGGAATGCCTTAAATGCAGTCCTTTAGCCTCCGGTCCGGGGGACAGACCGGAGGCTGCTGGCAGTGGTGGCGGGCCCCCCCATAACCCGTGGGACCACTAGACCACCAGGGATAAAGGGGCAAGCGGGAAGCCAGCATCCCTGGGGTTATGGCCAGCCAGGGGAGGAAGCCTTCCCTGTTTAGCGGCTCCTCCCCTCAGCTCAGCGCGCCTTTCAGCACGCAGTCTGGCGTCGCTGAGCTGCAGATTCCTCGGCCACTCCTCCTCTGAGGTCTCCAGCGGCCATTTTCCCAGTGGCAGCGCAGATCTCAAGGAGCACGTGGACCGGTCCCCCTGTGTACCTCTCCCCTGATTAAGGACAGCGTACACAGCACTATAGCCCTCCCAGACACTGAATCTGGGCAGGTTGATTGTAGTGTAAAGGTGCAGTGAGTATATATTCATGCATGGTATGTGACTTTTTGCTAGTGCTGCCTGTCTGTGCTTATTTTCCGCTTACTGTCAGCTTATACCTATCCCTTTACTTCTCCTACAAGCCCTGCAGGTGTGTGGGGGAGGGGCGTTTCTACTGACCTCACTTATATAGATCACGTATTTGTGAGGTCCGTCACATACAGTTGTGTGCTACTCAGTGCCATATTGTGGGCTGTTGTTCAGCACACCGGTGAGTGCGTTTTACTTCTACCCTGGTGCCAGATATATAATATATTCTGTCATGTCAGACGAGGAGGTTGAGCGCTCAGTGGCTCCGGTGTTGGCCTCCTGCGGACGCTGTTCTGCAGGAGTAGATAGGGAGGATTTGTCACAGGATGGCCTGTGTAGTCGATGCCAGGTGGCTCCTGGCCCATCCAGACCTTCTCTGGCGCAGGAACCACCGTGGGCGATGTTTTCTCAAGTGCTGGTGTCTATTGCGGACCGTCTGTCGGTCCCGACTGCTCTCCCTACTAGGGCGGTGCCCCAGCCGACCATCCCCCATTCCCCGGGTGTCCCGCAGTTATTGCGGAGTCCTCCTGGGTCTCAATCAGTTGGTCCCTATGCGGGGTTGCCTATGTATATACAGGCTTCCCCTGTGCCGCAGCAGCCTGTGGTACCTTTTCAGGCCCCTATGGCGACGCCTCCACCATGGGTGGATGTGCTCTCCAACTCCGTGCAAAATTTGGCGGCCGCTTCCTCGGCTTTTCAGTCAATGTTGCAGACTGACATGCCTTCTAGGATTTCTAAACGCCCACTCATGACACGGGCTGCTCAGGTATCGGACTCAGAGGGTTCCTCAGATGATGGGGAGGTCCCTGATGACACTGACTCGGACGCCTCGGTCCAGGAAATGGATACCAAGTCGTCCATTAATGTGCGAGCACTAGTTAGGGCGGTGCGAGCTATTCTTCTTATAGAGGATGAGGCACCGGTTCCTAGGTCGAAGTTTCCTAGTTTCAAAAAAACTAAGGTGGCTTCTGCGGTGTTTCCCCTGTCGGATCAGTTGACGGATCATATGGCGGTAGCTTGGCAGGCGCCCAGTAAGAGATTCCTTCCTCAGAAGCGGTTGGCTTCTAATTACCCCTTCCCTGAGGCACATTGTAAAAAATGGGAAACTCCACCGGCGGTGGATTCCCATGTCACCCGTTTAACTCGGGGCGCCACCTTACCATTACCGTCGATATCCTCGCTGAAGGATCCCACGGACAGGAAAGTTGAGACTTGCTTAAAGTCTATTTACTCCCTCTCCGGGGCGGTGGCCCGACCGTCCATGGCCATCTCCTGGGTGGCCAAGGCCATTGAGGGGTGGGCCAATGCATTGGAAGATACCTTCCCGGACGACGCTCCGGATGTCCAGCGGGCGTTGTTGGGACAAATGAGGGACGCCGCTTCTTACATTGGAGAAGCTTCTTTAGATGCTAGTCTGCTGACCTCGCGGGTATCGGCTGCAGCGGTGTCTGCCCGCCGATCCTTATGGTTGCGGTCCTGGAGAGCGGACTCTGATTCAAAGAAAGGTCTGGAGGCCTTACCTTTCAATGGGGAATTACTATTTGGTCCGGACTTGGACAAAATAGTGGACACCCTGGCTAAATCCAAGTCGGCCTTCCTCCCTTCGGCGGCACTGCCTGCTAAGGTTCGGAGTTCGGCTTTTCGTTCCTTTCGGGTTCAGGGTAAGGCGAAAGGTCAGTCCTTCCCGAGACAGTCTGCGAGTAAGACGGCCTCTAAACCCAAGAAGCAAGCCTGGAGTGCTCGGCGCCCTTCTTCCAAGCAGGAAGATAAACCTGTGGCCTGATGGGGGACCTCAGAGTGGGAGGCCGACTTCTTCTATTTGTCCAGTGCTGGCACAATACCACCACGGATGCCTGGGTTCGAGAAGTGGTCTCCCAGGGGTACGCCCTGTCTTTTCGGCACAGACCACCCCACCAGTTTTTCTGCACAAGTCCTTCTCAGAACAAGACCAAGGCGTTACAGGTTCAGGAGGCTATAGAGTCCTTGCTGAAAGCAGGGGTCATTGTTCCCGTTCCTCTATCACAACGAGGGACGGGGTATTATTCGTCTCTGTTTCTGGTGCAGAAACCCAATGGTTCTCATCGCCCTATCCTCAACTTGAAGTCTCTGAACAAATTCCTCAGAGTTCCCAAGTTCAGGATGGAAACGTTACGTTCCATCATTCTGGCGATGGAACCGGGGGATTACATGGTGTCCCTGGACATCCAGGACGCCTACCTCCATGTTCCGATAGCATCTTCACACCAGCGGTATCTGAGGTTCGCTATCCTTCAACACCACTATCAGTTCCGGGCGCTACCATTTGGTCTCTCCACGGCACCGAGGGTGTTCACGAAGATTATGGCGGTCATGGCCGCACATCTTCGGAACCAGAATGTACGGCTGCTGCCGTACCTGGACGACCTCCTGTTGCTGGCGAGCTCCCCGGAGGTACTGCTTCAACATCTCCACCTGACGATCGCTTGCCTGCAAGCACACGGGTGGTTGATAAATTGGAAAAAGTCCTCTCTGATTCCATCACAGCGGATGGTTCATTTGGGAGCCCTGCTGGATTCGCGTCAGCAAAGGATCTTCCTGACTCCGGAGAAGGTCGCCTCACTACAGCTGCGGATACGCAGTTGCCTGAGCCGTTGCCGCCTGTCGGTCCATTCGGCTATGAGAGTTCTGGGGTCCATGGTGTCGACATTCGACATGGTGGAATTTGCTCAGTTCCATTCCCGGCCCCTACAGGGGCTGATTCTATCAGAATGGAACGGGTTACCTCACCGGATCCGCTCTCAGGTGCTGGTGTTGTCTCCGGACGTTCGGCTATCTTTGGCTTGGTGGCTTCAGACAGCTCATCTGGTCGAGGCGCGCCCATTTTGGATCCCGGACTGGGTCCTGCTCATGACGGATGCCAGTCTCCGGGGTTGGGGGGCAGTGACCGGCTCTTTGTCGCTTCAGGGTCGTTGGTCAGCGGAAGAAGCACTTCTCCCCATCAACATCCTGGAACTGCAGGCAGTATACAAGGCCCTGCAGTCGTCCGGCCCCGCTCTTCACGGAAGGGCGGTACAGGTGCAGTCCGACAACGCCACCACGGTGGCGTATATCAATCACCAAGGCGGAACTCGCAGTCGGGCAGCGATGTCGGAGGTGTCTCGTATCCTGTCTTGGGCGGAGGGTCACATTCCAGCGATCTCGGCGGTCTTCATCCCCGGAGTCCTCAATTGGGAGGCGGACTTCCTCAGCCGTCACGACGTGCATCCCGGGGAATGGTCGCTTCACCCAGAGGTGTTTCAGCTACTCGTGGACAGGTGGGGACTGCCGGAGTTGGACTTGATGGCCTCCCGTCACAATCACAAGTTGCCCGTTTACGGGTCAAGGACAAGAGACGCAGGTGCAAGTCTGGTGGACGCGCTGTCGGTGACATGGACGTTTCACCTGGCGTATCTGTTTCCTCCGATATCCCTGCTTCCTCGGGTTCTGCGGAAATTCAAGCAGGACGGCGGCATGCTCGTGCTGGTAGCTCCGGCATGGCCCAGACGTCCTTGGTACTCCGATCTCAGGAGCCTCTCCATCGACGCTCCGTACCTTCTTCCTCAACGTCGGGACCTGTTGTCTCAGGGGCCCTGCCTTTACCCGGATCTGGGTCGGCTGTCTTTGACGGCGTGGCTCTTGAGACATCCGTCTTGAGGTCTCGGGGCTTCTCCAGTTCGGTTATTGGTACGATGCTCAGGGCACGCAAGCCTGCTTCAGCACGGATTTATCACAGAGTGTGGCACACTTACTTTCAGTGGTGTGAGTCCAGACTTTATGATCCTCAGGTGTTCCGAGTTTCTAGGATCTTGGAATTTCTTCAGTCAGGATTGGATCTCGGCTTACGCCTTGCATCTCTGAAGGTTCATGTGTCCGCCTTGTCCGTGTGGTTTCAACGGCGATTGCAATACTACCAGACGTTCACACCTTTTTCCAAGGTGTTCTCAGGATCCAGCCTCCCTTTGTGCCTCCTGTGGCTCCTTGGGACTTGGCGGTGGTGCTACGGGTCCTGCAGGGTCCTCCGTTTGAGCCTCTTGAGGCGGTGGAGCTCAAGTGGCTGACATTTAAGACGGTTTTTCTCCTGGCAATTGCTTCGGCCAGGAGGGTGTCTGAATTGGGGGCGCTTTCCTGTCGCCCTCCTTTCCTGATTTTTCACCAGGACAGAGCGGTGCTCCGCACTCGTCCTGAGTTTTTGCCCAAAGTGGTCTCGAAGTTCCATATTAATCAGGAACTTGTTGTGCCAGCTTTTCAGTCCCCTGATCTTTCAGCTGGTGAGACTTCCTTAGATGTGGTCCGGGCGCTTAGAATTTATGTAGACCGGACGGCTTCGGTTAGGAAGTCTGATTCCTTGTTTATCCTCTTTGGTTTTCACAAGAGGGGTTGGCTTGCCAACAAACAAACGTTAGCCCGTTGGCTTCGTTCTGTTATTTGTGAGGCTTATGCACAGGAGGGCTTACCTGTGCCAGCCTCTGTTAAGGCTCATTCCACTCGTTCTGTGGGTCCCTCTTGGGCTGCTAGACGTGGCGCTTCTGCTGTTCAGCTGTGTAGGGCGGCCACTTGGTCTTCAATTCAAACGTTTTTGAGGTTCTATGCGTTTGACAACTTTGCCTCTCAGGATGCATCCTTTGGGCGCCGGGTACTCCTTTCAGCACAGGAGCGTCCCCGCCCTTAGTTGTACTGCTTTGGGACATCCCCAAGGTCAACCCTATGGACCCTGAAGTAGAAAACAAGAGATATGGTAAGAACTTACCTTTGTTATCTCTGTTTCTACGAAGTCCATAGGGTCCACAGGGCGCCCGCCCTGACGCACCTGGCTTCAAATGGGCTGTGTGGCTGGTCACCGGTTTTCCGTCTCCTATTGCTGCGAGTATGGTTTCTTGTGTGTTCCAGTCTTCCTTCTCTCTGTTCCATATTCTCCTCCGGCCTAGGCTGCTTACCAACTGAGGTGCCTGTGGCTCGGGGGCGGGGTATAGAGGAGGACCCAAGTGCATCCTGGGAGCTAAAAGCTTAACTGTGTGGTGCCCATGGATCCTGTTCCAGCTATAACCCCAAGGTCAACCCTGTGGACCCTATGGACTTCGTAGAACCAGAGATAACAAAGGTAAGTTCTTACCATATCTCTTGTTTTTACATTAGTTCTTTTCTCCAGAGCGGCAGCGCTAGGCTGTCTGTAAGACGCCCACGCTGCCGCTCCTCCCTGCTGGCGCCGCGACGCCAGCACTGAACTGGGGATCGCGGCGGGGGAAGCCAGAGTCTGTACTAGCCGGACTCTGGCTTCCCCCGGGACTGCTGCCGGAAGACGCCGGGGAGATCAGGTAAGCCGCGCACCGCTGATTAGCGGCGGTGCGCGGGTAATGCCTTTTATATGCAGTCCCATGCCCCCGGTCTAGGGGACAGACCGGGGGCGCTAGCGGTGGCGGCGGGCCCCCCCTCCATCGGAGGCATACCCCGCCAGACCACTAAACCACCAGGGTAATTAAGCGGCAAGCGGGATGTCGCAACCTTGGGGGTTAAATATGCTAGCCAGGGGAGGAAGCCTTCCCTGTCAGCGGCTCCTCCCCTCAGCTCAGCGCGCCTTTCAGCTCGGAGTCTGGCGTCGCTGAGCTGCAGCTACTCGGGCCACTTCTCCTCTGAGGTCTCCAGCAGCCATTTTCTTACTGGCAGCGCAGATCTTCAGGGAGCACGCGGACCGGTCCCCCTGTGTACCTCTCCCCCGACAAGGACAGTGTACACAGCACTATAGCCCTCCCAGACACTGAATCTGGGCAGGTTGATTGTAGTGGAAAGGTGCAGTGAGTATATCTTCCTGCATGGTATGTGACTTTTGCTAGTGCTGCCTGTCTGTGCTAATTTCTACTTACTGTCAGCCTGTACCTATCCCTTTTCTTCTCCTACAAGCCCTACAGGTGTGCGGGGGAAGGGTGTTTCTACTGACCTCTCTTATATAGATCACGTATTTGTGAGGTCCGTCACATACAGTTGTGTGCTACACGGTGCCATATTGTGGGCTGTTGTTCAGCACACTGGTGAGTGCGCACGTTTTCTTCCTAAGTCATGTCTGAGGAGGAGATTGAGCACTCCGGGGCTCCGGCATTGTTCTCCTGCAGGCGCTGTTTTGCAGGAGTGGATAGGGAGGATTTGTCACAGGACGGCCTGTGCGGACGGTGCCAGGCGGTCCCTGGTACGTCTAAACCTCCCATGTCGCAGGAGCCACCATGGGCGATGTTTTCCCAGGTGCTGGTGTCCATCGCGGGCCGTCTGTCGGTCCCGACTGCCGCCCCTACTAGGGCGTTGCCCCAGCCTGCCATCCCCCATTCCCCGGGTGTCCCACAATTATTGCAGACTCCCCCGGGGTCTCAGCCTGTTGGTCCCTATGCGGGGTTGCCAATGTATATTCAGTCCACCCCTGTGGCACAGCCGGCTGTGGTGCCGTTTCAGGCTCCTGTGACAGCTCCTCCACCCTGGGTGGATGCGCTTTCCCACACTGTCCAAGATTTGGCGGCAGCATCTTCGGCTTTTCAGTCGATGTTGCGCAGTGACGTGCCCTCCAGGGCGTCTAAACGCTCAGTCATGGCACAGGCTGCGCATCTTTCGGATTCTGAGGGGTCCTCGGATGATGGTGAGGTGCAGGATGACTCAGCCTCAGATGCCTCAGTCCAGGAGGTAGACACTAAGTCTTCCATCAATGTGCGGGCTCTGGTTAAGGCGGTGCGGGCTATTCTTCTGATTGAGGATGAGGCACCCGCTCCCAAGTCAAGGTATCCTAGTTTTAAAAAAAGCTAAGGTTACTTCTACAGCGTTCCCCTTGTCTGATCAGTTGACTGATCACATGGCGGTGGCCTGGCAGACGCCCAGTAAGCGTTTCCTGCCACAGAAACGCTTGGCGTCCAATTATCCATTCCCGGAAGCGCATTGTAAGAAATGGGAAACTCCGCCTGCAGTCGATTCCCATGTAACACGCCTCATCAGGAGTGCTACTTTGCCATTGCCATCTATATCCTCGTTGAAGGATCCTACGGACAGGAAGGTGGAGACTTGTCTATTTATTCTCTCTCAGGGGCTGTAGCCCGGCCGTCCATGGCCATCTCCTGGGTGGCCAAGGCCATTGAGGGGTGGGCCAACGCCTTGGAGGACACGTTTACGGATGAATCTCCGGACGTCCAGAGGGCGTTGTTAGGACAGATGAGAGATGCCGCCTCCTACATTGGAGAAGCATCTTTGGATGCTAGTCTGTTGACCTCTAGGGTTTCGGCGGCAGCAGTGTCTGCTCGTAGATCCTTGTGGTTGCGGTCTTGGAGAGCAGACGCGGATTCAAAGAAAGGCTTGGAGGCCTTACCTTTTAATGGGGAATTACTATTTGGTCCGGACCTGGACAAAATAGTAGATACCCTGGCAAAATCCAAGTCAGCCTTCCTCCCTTCAGCTACTACACCTGCTAAGGTCCGGAGCTCGGCGTTTCGTTCCTTTCAGGTTCAGGGCAAGGCAAAGGATCAGTCCTTCCCGAGGCAGTCCGCACCCAAGACCGCCTCAAAGCCAAAGAAGCAAGCCTGGAGTGCTAGGCGCCCTTCTTCCAAGCCAGAAGATAAGCCTTCTGCGTGATGGGACGGGCCTCCCTCTGGGGGACCCCAGAGTGAGAGGCCGACTTCAATTCGCCCAGTGCTGGCACAATACCACCACGGATGCCTGGGTGCGAGAAGTGGTCTCCCAGGGGTACGCCCTGTCTTTTCGGCACAGGCCGCCTTGCCATTTTTTTTGCACAAGTCCTTCTCAGGACAAAACCAAGGCCTTGCAGGTTCAGGAAGCCATAGAGGCCTTGCTGACGGCGGGGGTCATTATACCCGTACCACAGTCTCAACGTGGGATGGGGTATTACTCTATGCTGTTTCTGGTGCAGAAACCCAATGGCTCTCATCGCCCCATCCTCAACTTGAAGTCCCTGAACAGGTTTCTCAGGGTTCCCAAATTCAGGATGGAAACTTTGCGTTCCATCATACTGGCGATGGAACCGGGGGATTATATGGTCTCCCTGGATATCCAGGACGCCTACCTCCATGTGCCTATAGCAACATCGCACCAACGGTTTCTGCGGTTTGCTATTCTCCACAACCACTACCAATTCAGGGCTCTACCCTTTGGTCTCTCCACGGCACCAAGGGTATTTACCAAGGTGATGGCGGTCATGGCGGCTCACCTTCGGAACCAGGGGATACGGTTGCTACCGTATGTAGACGACCTCCTCTTGCTGGCAAGCTCCCCGGAGGTACTGATCCAGCATCTCCACCTGACGGTCGCTTGTCTACATGCGCACGGCTGGTTGATCAACTGGAAGAAATCCTCCCTCATCCCATCACAACGGATGGTTCATTTGGGGGCCCTGCTGGACTCTCGTCAACAACGGATTTTTCTGACTCCAGAGAAGGTCTCCTCCTTACAGCTGCGGATTCACAGTTGTTTGAGCAGTGGCAGAGTGTCGGTGCACTCAGCGATGAGAGTTTTGGGGTCCATGGTGTCGGCATTCGACATGGTGGAGTTTGCCCAGTTCCATTCCAGGCCCCTGCAGGGGCTGATTCTTTCGGAATGGAACGGATTGCCACACAGGATCCGCTCTCAGATGCTGGTGTTGTCCTCGGAGGTGCGTCTGTCCCTAGCCTGGTGGCTGCAGACAGCACATCTCCTGGAGGGGCGCCCCTTTTGGATCCCGGAATGGGTTCTGCTCACGACAGATGCCAGTCTCCGGGGTTGGGGGGCGGTGACAGGCTCCTTGTCACTTCAGGGTCGTTGGTCGGCGGAGGAAGCGATTCTTCCCATCAACATCCTGGAACTGCGGGCAGTATACAGAGCCCTGCAGTCGTCCGGCACCGCTCTTCACGGAAGGGCCGTTCAGGTGCAGTCAGACAACGCCACCACGGTGGCGTACATCAATCACCAGGGAGGGACTCGCAGTCGAGCTGCGATGTCGGAGGTGTCCCGCGTCCTGGCTTGGGCGGAGCGCTATCTTCCAGCTCTCTCGGCAGTTTTCATCCCAGGAGTCCTCAATTGGGAGGCAGACTTCCTCAGCCGTTACGATGTGCATCCCGGGGAATGGTCGCTTCATCCAGAGGTATTCCAACTACTCGTGGACAAGTGGGGGCTGCCAGAGCTGGACCTGATGGCGTCCCGTCACAATCACAAGCTGCCTGTGTACGGGTCAAGGACAAGGGACGCAGGCGCAAGTCTGATAGACGCGCTGTCGGTGAAATGGCTGTTTCAACTGGCTTACTTGTTCCCTCCGATATCTCTGCTGCCTCGGGTCCTGCGCAAGTTCCAACAGGACGGAGGCACACTGATCCTGGTGGCCCCAGCGTGGCCCAGAAGGCTGTGGTACTCCGATCTGCGGAGCCTGTCCATCGACGCTCCGTACCTCCTACCTCAACGGCGGGACCTGTTGTCTCAGGGGCCCTGTCTTCACCCGGATCTGGGTCGACTATCTTTGATGGCGTGGCTCTTGAGACAGCCGTCCTGAGGTCTCGGGGCTTTTCTAGCTCCGTTATTACCACCATGCTGAGGGCGCGCAAGCCTGCTTCCGCGAGGATCTATCACAGAGTGTGGCACACTTACTTTCAGTGGTGCGAGGCCAGAAACTATGATCCCCAGGTGTTCCGGGTTTCGCGTATTCTGGCTTTCCTTCAGTCGGGTTTGGACTTAGGATTACGTCTTTCTTCACTGAAGGTACACGTGTCTGCTCTGTCGGTGTGGTTCCAGCGCAGGATCGCTGCTATGCTGGACGTACACACCTTTTTCCAGGGTGTTTTGAGAATCCAGCCTCCCTTTGTGCCACCTGTGGCCCCGTGGGATTTGGCGGTGGTTCTTCGGGCCTTACAGGGTCCTCCTTTTGAGCCCTTGGAGTCAGTGGAACTCAAGTGGCTAACTTTTAAAACTGTTTTCCTCTTGGCAATTGCTTCTGCCAGGAGGGTTTCAGATTTGGGGGCGCTTTCTTGTCGTCCCCCTTTTCTGATTTTTCATCAGGACAGAGCGGTGCTTCGCACTCGTCCTGATTTCCTGCCTAAGGTGGTTTCCAGGTTCCACATTAATCAGGAAATTGTTGTACCAGCCTTTCAGTCACCTGATCTTTCGGCTGGGGAGACTTCCTTAGACATTGTAAGGGCACTCCAGGTTTATGTGGACCGGACTAGTTCTGTGAGGAAGTCTGATTCTTTGTTTATCCTCTTTGGTTTTCACAAGAGGGGTTGGCCTGCCAACAAACAGACTCTAGCCCGTTGGCTTCGTTCTGTTATTATTGAGGAGGGTTTACCTGTTCCAGCCTCTGTTAAGGCTCATTCCACTCGGTCCGTGGGCCCTTCTTGGGCTGCTAGCCGTGGCGCCTCTGCTGTTCAGCTCTGTAAGGCGGCCACCTGGTCTTCCATTCAGACCTTTTTGAGGTTCTATGCGTTTGACACCTTTGCCTCTCAGGATGCATCCTTTGGGCGCCGGGTTCTCCTATCAGCACAGGAGCATCCCCGCCCTTAGTTGGACTGCTTTGGGACATCCCCAAGGTCACCCTGTGGACCCCTATGGACCCTGAAGTAGAAAACAAGAGATATGGTAAGAACTTACCTTTGTTATCTCTGTTTCTACGAAGTCCATAGGGTCCACAGGGCACCCGCCCTGACGCACCTGGCTTCATATGGGCTCTGTGACTGGTCACCGGTTTTCCGTCTCCCATTTCTGTGAGTATGGTTCTTGTGTGTTCCAGTCTTCCTTCTCTCTGTTTCGTCTCCTCCTCCGGCCTGGGCTGCTTACCAACTGAGGTGCCTGTGGCTCGGGGGCGGGGTATAGGGGAGGTTGGACCCAAGTGCATCCTGGGAGCAGCTAAAAGCTTTAACTCCATGGTGCCCGAGGATCCAGGATCCAGCTATACCCCAAGGTCACCCTGTGGACCCTATGGACTTCGTAGAAACAGAGATAACAAAGGTAAGTTCTTACCATATCTCTTGTTATAGACTCCAAAGGTTCGAACAGAGAAGACTATAAGCAGGAAAGGACAAGATCCAAATCCCATGGATCCATAGGAGGAACACAGGGTGGACGTAATTGTATCATACCCTGCAGAAAAGTCTGAACCGGTATCAATACCAGCTTCTTTTGGAAGAAAATAGAGTTCTGAACTTTGAGAACCCAAACCGGCTGAAAAACCTGCTTGCAGAAATCTGGCTGAGTTGAATTTTGTAGGAGGAGACCCTCTACGTTCAACCCCTGAAACATAAACCTTCCAAATATGGTGGTAATGTTTCAAAGTAACTTCTTACTAGGTTCTGAGCATAGTAGGGATTACCCTGGGTGGGATCCCTTTACGTTATAAATGGCCCTTTCATGCAGCAAAATGTAGCCGCTTTAAGTCTGGATAGACTAAAGAATCCTGTAATAAGAGATCTTCTCTCAGACGCAGGGGCCACGGATTGTGGATCCGCAGAAGTTGTATGATGGAATACCAACTCTACGAGGCCAATCCGGAGCTACCAATAAAACCCCTGGTCTTCTCCCTTTTGATGTGTGGAATCGAGGGAGAAGAAAGAACGGAGGGAACAGATAGACAAAATGGACTTGCCATGGCGCTGACTGTGTGTCCACTGCCTCCGGGTCACTCGTTCGAGGGCAGTAGAGAGGCAGTTGATGATTTTGTCTGGATGCCATGAGGTCGACCTGCGGAAGACCCCACCGTTGGACAAGCTGGTGAAAAACCTGAGCATGTAGTGCCCCTTCCCCTGGATGCACATCCTGCCGATAGCGAACTTTTCCACCCAGATTAGAATCCGGCTTCTTTCATAGCCAGCCAACTTCTGGTTTGTTTATGTATGCCGCTGTCGTAGCATTGTCCGACTGGACCCTGAGTACTCGGTCCAGCAACAGTAAATCTGCTGTCCGAATAGCGTAGAACACTGTCTTTAATTTCAATATGTTCATAGGCAGACCTGCTTCCTGTGATGTCCAGGGGCCTTGGAAGTGAAGTTCCTGAATGACAGCACCCCTGCCACACTCAGAATATCTTTCCCTCCTTTTAGGTGTACCGAATGGATATCAGAGTTCTGGGACTTAACCCTACCCATTGGTGAAGGAAAAGATGGGATCCTGTCCATTTTGAGAAGGAGCTGAAACGTCCTTCCTTAAGGAATGGCCACGATCTTCCCCAGGAGTTGGATGCAACCATGCACCGATACCTGGCGATGTTGAAGGACCGTTCACACCATCTTCTGAATAGAAGTTGCCTCTTCCTGAGGGAGGAACACCCGCTGACATAATGTCCACGATCATTCCCAGAAACTAGCCTTTGCCTTGGTTGCAGATGGGACTAGGGAAAGATCAGGATCCACCCTTGACGAATGAGAGGGCTGTGAGTCACTGTGATGTTCAGATTTGTCCCTGGAATGGGCCTTCAGAAGGAGCTCGTCCAGGTAAAGGATAATAGCGATCCCTTGATTCCGAAGGAGACTCCTCATCACAGCCAAAAACCCTTGTGAATACCCTGGGGACTGATGATAAGTCGAAGGGAAATGCCTGAAACTGGAAATCTGAATTTCGAACTGCGAATCTCAGAAACGCTTGGTGATGCGGCCAGATAGGGGTGTGAGGAAAGGCATCCTTGATATCTACAGATACCACGAATTTGCCTTCCTCAAGTCACGCAATCACCAATTGAAGGAACTCCATCCTGAACTTGAAAATCCTTAGGTATGGATTGAGATCCGTCAAGTACAGACTAGGTTTGACCGAGCCGTCCAGCTTCGGAACTATGAAGAGACTGGAGTAAAAACCCTTTCCGGTCTGATTTCTGGGAACGTAGACCACCGCTCTCGTGGATAGAAGCCTGTGTATTGCTTCTTGTAAAACGACACTCCTGTCGTTGGAAACTGGTAAACCTGGTAAAAAAAACCTAGGTGGAGGTTGAAGTTGAAAGACGAGCTTGTATTTTCCATACTTCTCTGAAGTCCCATTTTAGATCGTGTCATGGTGAGGTCATACCCTGTGTGGGACAGAGTGTGTCCTGGTGAGGTCATACCCTGTGTGGGACAGAGTGTGTCCTGGTGAGGTCATACCCTGTGTGGGATAGAGTGTGTCCTGGTGAGGTCATACCCTGTGTGGGATAGAGTGTGTCCTGGTGAGGTCATACCCTGTGTGGGATAGAGTGTGTCATGGTGAGGTCATACCCTGTGTGGGATAGAGTGTGTCATAGTGAAGTTATCTCCTGTGTGGGATAGATGGTCATGGTGAGGTCATACCCTGTGTGTGATAGATTGTGTCACGGTGAGGTCATACCCTGTGTGTTATAGATTGTACCACTGTCCAGAATGCGCCCACAATTCAAATGTCAATCCAATAGTTAGTGGGAAATGTGGAACTTCTAGCGGTAACATAACGGATGGCCGCACCGCAAGAGCCTTTCCTTTCTTCTTCAGGGTCCATTGGGGGACCCACTGGGATACCATGGGGTGTGCGTGGTTGCAGTGATCCGGGCACCAAACAGTCAAAGCTCTATCTCCCAGGATGCATCGGTCATCCTCCACATATACCCCACCCCCAGGCAGTTTTACATTTGGTGCCGGCATGACCGGTCGCACCTTTTTTTTTTTTATTTGACATGGGGCAGCCTCAAGCTTCATTATATTTTTTATTTCCTTGTTTATCTGAGCAAGCAGCAAGCTGTCCTAATGGCGCCTGTGCCGTGCTCCAGCTACCTCCGCCGGCGCTGCAACACCCGATGAGTGCTCTGGTGATTACGGCGGGGCTCTGCCAGCTGCTCCCCTGTGGACCCAGGGCTGCAGCCGGACAAACGGAGAAGAACAGGTAAGGCGATTCCCTGCGGTGGAGACTTGAGAACACTGCAGTGGGGCAACTGGTTCGTCCACTCCCCCACTAGACCACCGGGGCAGTGAAAAGCTAGCGTCTGGGACCATGTACAGTAGAGGCTGTGGCACCCGATGGTTGATGCGACAGCGGGGAGGTAAGCTCTCCCCCGGCAGCCCCTCCCCCAGCCCAGAGCGCGATCCCTCACAAGAGGTTTCCAGCCTCTGAGCTCTTCCTCCTCCTCACCCTCCTCCCGACATGAGGCTCTCAGCAGCCATTAATCAGAGGCTTTTCTGAAGCTACAGGTGTCGGGAGATTCAGATCCAGTCTCCCTGTATACCTCTCCCTGGGGCCGGGTTATACAGTGCACAAATCCTACCAGCCCTGTGAGGTGTGAGTAGTTGATTCAGTGTCCATTATAAGTATATTTATATGCATTGTATGTGACTTGTGCTAGCTCTGCTGTGGTGATAGATATAAATGACAAAAGTTTTAAGACCATCTATCACTGCTGCTCTTGTTAAACCCTCAACTACCAGGTGTGTAGGGGTTCAGTATTACTTCACGTTTACCTGTATTTCTACTTCAGGGTCCATAGGGGGTCCACAGGGTTGACCTTGGGGTATAGCTGGATCTGGATCCACGGGCACCACGCAGTTAAAGCTTTGCTGCTCCCAGGATGCACTTGGGTCCGTCCTCTATACCCCGGCCACAGGCACCTCAGTTTTAGTTGGTGCCCAGCCGGAGTCGGGTCACCCTGTCGCAGTGGGGCTGCAGGAGCAGCGCCTAAGCTTTATTTTAAAAGAGAAATTTTTTATTTTTTTCTACTTTTTTTACACTTTTAGAGCGGCAGCATCAGACTGTCCTTTAGGACGTCCACGCTGCCGCTCCTTCTCCCCGCTGGCGCCGTGACGCCAGTACAGCTCTGGGGATCGCGGCGGGACCCCAGAGCCTGTACTAGCCGGGCTCTGGGGACTCCCTTGACTGCTGCCGGACGCGACGGGGATCAGGTAAGCCGCGGGTCGCCGCGTGCGGCGGCCCGCGGATACTTTACATGCAGTCAGAAGCCTCCGGTCTCTGGGGACAGACCGGAGGCGCTAGCGGCGGCGGCGGGCTCCCCCTCAATTGAGGAATACCCCGCATGTCCGCTAGACCACCAGGGTAACAGGCTGGTAGCGGGACCGGCAACCCGGGGGTTAATTGCTAGCCAGGGGAGGCAGCCTTCCCTGTCTAGCGGCTCCTCCCCTCAGCTCAGCGCGCCTTTCAACTAGCAGTCTGGCGTCGCTGAGCTGCTCTTATCTTATGGCCACTCCTCCTCTGAGGTCTCCGGCAGCCATCTTTACTGGCACATCGCAGACTCCCAGGCGGTATCAAGTGGACCGGTCCCCCTGTGTACCTCTCCCCGGCTAAAGGACAGTGTACACAGCGCTATATCCCTCCCAGACACTGAATCTGGGCGGTTGATTGTAGCGGAAGGTGCAGTGAGTACTAACTTTTCTGCATTGTATGTGACTATTGCTAGTGCTGCCTGTCTGTGACTTATTCTCCTTGCTGTCAGCTTATAACTATCCCTTTCCTTCTCCTACGGCCCGGCAGGTGTGTGGGGGAAGGGCGTTTTTCTGAGACCCTCACTTATATAAAACACGTATTTGTGGGGTCAGTCACATACTGTTGTGTGCGACACAGTACCATATCTGGGCTGTTGTGTCGCATACTGGTGAGTGCGCAGGTGTTAAAACCGTAATTCCTCTGGTGATACGTATTTCTTGTGAGTTACGGTATCATGTCTGATGAGGAGACTGAGCGCTCTGTGGCTCCTGTGTTATTTTCCTGCAGACGCTGTGCTGCTGGAGTTGATGGGGAGGACTTATGTCAGGATGGTCTGTGCGGGCGGTGCCAGCTGGTACCGGGCCCCTCCAACCCCCCTGTATCACAGGACCCTCCTTGGGCGATGTTTTCACAGGTGCTGGCGTCTATTGCGGACCGGTTATCGGTCCCATCAGCGGTCCCTTCTAGGGAGTTGCCGCAGCCCACCATCCCCCATTCCCCGGGGGTTCCACAAATGTTGCGGTCTCCCCCCGGGGCCCAGACTGTGGGTCCTTACTCGGGACTGCCTGTGTATGTGCAGTCTTCCCCAGGGACGCGTCAGTCTGTAGTGCCTTTGCAGAGTTTTGCTCCGACGGCTCCTCCGCCTTGGGTGGATGTTCTATCCAGCTCCGTACAGAGTCTGGCGGCTTCATCCTCGGCGTTTCAGTCCATGTTGCAAGGTGATGTGCCACCAAGGGCGTCTAAACGTCCGGTTGTGAGTTCACTAGCTGCGCAGTTGTCGGACTCGGAAGTGTCCTCAGATGATGGAGAAATCCATGAGGACTCTGACTCTGATGTCATGGGGCAGGAGGTGGAAGCTAAGTCCTCCATTAATGTTCCAGCCTTAGTTAGGGCGGTGCGGGCTATCCTACATGTTGAGGATGATGCGCCGGCTCCTAGGTCGAAGTTTCCTAATTTTAAAAAGGCCAAGGTGACTTCAACTGTGTTCCCCCTGTCTGATCAATTAGCGGATCATATGGCGGCGGCCTGGCAATTACCCAGTAAGAGGTTCCATCCACAGAAGAGGTTGGCGGCGAACTATCCTTTTCCTGAAGCTCATTGCAGGAAATGGGAAACTCCGCCGGCGGTGGATTCCCACGTTACCCGCTTGATCAAAAGCGCGACGCTGCCATTGCCGTCTATCTCCTCTTTGAAGGATCCCACGGACAGGAAGGTGGAGACTTGTTTAAAGTCCATTTATTCTCTTTCCGGGGCTGTGGCTCGCCCGTCCATGGCTATCTCCTGGGTGGCTAAAGCCATTGAGGCATGGGCCAATGCCTTGGAGGATACCTTTCCTGATGAGGCTCCGGATATCCAGAGAGCGTTAGTGGGACAGATGCGGGATGCAGCTTCCTATATTGGGGAAGCGTCTTTGGATGCCAGCCTGCTCACTTCTAGGGTGTCTGCTCGGCGCTCCCTGTGGCTGAGGTCCTGGAGGGCTGATGCAGATTCAAAAAAGGGTCTGGAGGCCTTGCCTTTTAATGGTGATTTACTATTTGGTCCGGATTTGGACAAAATAGTGGATACTTTGGCTAAGTCCAAGTCGGCTTTTCTCCCTTCGGCCTCTGCGCCGGCTAAAGTGAGGAGCTCTGCCTTTCGGTCCTTTCGGGTTCAGGGTAAGGCCAAGGGCCAGTCCTTCCCGAGACATTCGGCGACCAAGGCCGCACCCAAGCCCAAGAAGCAGGCATGGAGTGCTCGGCGCCCTTCTTCCAAGCAGGAGGATAAGCCTGCTGCCTGATGGGACGGGCCTCTCTCTGGGGGACCCCAGAGTGGGAGGCCGACTTCTCCAATTCGCCCAGTGTTGGCACAATACCACCACGGATGCCTGGGTTCGAGAAGTAGTCTCTCAGGGGTACGCCCTGTCTTTTCGGTTCAGGCCGCCCCACCAGTTTTTCTGTACGAGTCCTTCTCTGGACAAGACCAAAGCTGGTCAGATTCAGGTAGCTATAGAATCCTTGCTACAAGCAGGGGTCATTGTTCCCGTTCCGCAGTCTCAGCGCGGGACGGGGTACTATTCTACTCTGTTTCTGGTACAGAAACCCAATGGTTCTCATCGCCCTATCCTGAATTTGAAGTCTCTGAACAGATACCACAGAGTTCCCAGGTTCAGGATGGAAACGTTACGTTCCATCATTCTGGCGATGGAACCCGGGGATTATATGGTCTCCCTCGATATCCTGGACGCCTATCTCCATGTGCCCATAGCACCGGCACATCAGCGGTATCTGAGGTTTGCTATCCTGAACCATCACTACCAATTTCGGGCGTTGCCTTTTGGCCTTTCCACGGCTCCGAGGGTGTTCACCAAGGTGATGGCGGTTATGGCTGCCCACCTTCGGGGTCAGGGTCTACGTCTGTTGCCGTACCTGGACGATCATCTGCTGCTGGTGAGCTCCCCGGAGGTGCTTCTTCGACATCTCCACCTGACCATTGCTTGTCTTCAAGCACACGGGTGGTTGATAAACTGGAAGAAGTCCTCCCTGGTTCCATCACAGCGGATGGTTCATTTGGGAGCCCTGCTGGATTCTCGTCAGCAACGGATTTTCCTGACTCCGGAGAAGGTCTCCTCCCTGCAGCTGCGGATACACAGTTGCCTGAGCAGTTGCCGCCTGTCGGTCCATTCAGCTATGAGAGTTCTGGGGTCCATGGTGTCGACATTCGACATGGTGGAATTTGCCCAGTTCCATTCCCGGCCCCTGCAGGGGCTGATTCTATCGGAATGGAAAGGGTTACCTCACCGGATCCACTCTCAGATGCTGGTGTTGTCCCCGGAGGTTCGGCAGTCTTTGGCTTGGTGGCTTCAGACGGCGCATCTGGTCGAGGGGCACCCCTTTTGGATCCCGGACTGGGTCCTGCTCACGACGGATGCCAGTCTTCGGGGTTGGTGGGCAGTGACCGGCTCATTATCGCTTCAGGGTCGTTGGTCCGTGGAAGAAGCACTTCTCCCCATCAACATCCTGGAACTGCAGGCTGTGTACAGGGCCCTGCAGTCGTCAGGCCCCGCTCTTCACGGAAGGGCGGTTCAGGTGCAGTCCGACAACGCCACCACGGTGGCGTACATCAACCACCAAGGGGGAACTCGCAGTCGGGCAGCAATGTCGGAGGTGTCTCGCATTCTTGCTTGGGCGGAGTGTCACGTTCCAGCGATCTCGGCAGTCTTCATTCCCGGAGTCCTCAATTGGAAGGCGGACTTCCTCAGCCGTCACGACGTGCATCCCGGGGAATGGTCGCTTCACCCAGAGGTGTTTCAGCTACTCGTGGACAGGTGGGGGCTGCCGGAGCTGGACTTGATGGCCTCCCGTCACAATCACAAGTTGCCCGTTTACGGGTCAAGGACAAGAGACGCAGGCGCCTGTCTGGTAGACGCTCTGTCGGTGAAATGGACGTTTCACCTGGCGTATCTGTTTCCTCCGATATCCTTACTTCCTCGGGTTCTGCGGAAATTCAAGCAGGACGGCGGCACGCTCGTGCTGGTGGCTCCGGCGTGGCCCAGACGTCCTTGGTACTCCGATCTGAGGTGCCTCTCCATCAACGCTTTGTACCTTCTTCCTCAGCGTCTGGACCTGTTGTCTCAAGGGCCCTGCCTTTACCCGGATCTGGGTCGGCTGTCTTTGACGGCGTGGCTCTTGAGACAGCCGTCTTGAGGTCTAGGGGTTTCTCCAGTTCGGTTATTGGTACCATGCTCAGGGCACGCAAGCCTGCTTCCGCGCGGATTTACCACAGGGTGTGGCGCACTTATTTTCAGTGGTGTGAATCCAGAAACTATGATCCGCAGGTGTTCCGGGTTTCCAGAATCTTGGAGTTTCTTCAATCGGGTTTGTACCTCGGCTTACGCCTGGCCTCTCTGAAGGTTCATGTGTCTGCTTTGTCCGTGTGGTTTCAGCGACGGATTGCTACACTGCCAGACGTTCACACCTTTTTCCAAGGTATTCTCAGGATCCAGCCTCCCTTCGTGCCTCCGGTGGCTCCGTGGGACTTGGCGGTGGTGCTGCGGGTCTTGCAGGGTCCTCCTTTTGAGCCGCTTGAGTCGGTGGAGCTCAAGTGGCTGATGTTTAAGACCATTTTTCTCCTGGCAATTGCTTCTGCCAGGAGGGTTTCAGAATTGGGGGCGCTTTCCTGTCGCTCCCCTTTTCTGATTTTTCACCAGGACAGGGCGGTGCTCCGCACTCGTCCTGAGTTTTTGCCCAAAGTGGTCTCAAAGTTCCACATTAATCAGGAACTTGTTGTGCCAGCTTTTCAGTCACCTGATCTTTCCGCTGGTGAGGCTTCCTTAGATGTAGTCCGGGCACTTAGAATCTACGTGGACCGGACTGCTTCGGTTAGGAAGTCGGATTCTTTGTTTGTCCTCTTCGGTTTTCACAAGAGGGGTTGGCCTGCCAACAAGCAAACGTTAGCCCGTTGGCTTCGTTCAGTTATTTGTGAGGCTTATGCACAGGAGGGTTTACCTGTGCCAGCCTCTGTTAAGGCTCATTCCACTCGTTCTGTGGGTCCCTCTTGGGCTGCTAGACGTGGCGCCTCCGCTGTTCAGCTGTGTAAGGCGGCTACTTGGTCTTCAATTCAGACGTTTTTGAGGTTTTATGCGTTTGACACCTTCGCCTCTCAGGATGCATCCTTTGGGCGCCGGGTACTCCTTTCAGCACAGGAGCGTCCCCGCCCTTAGTTGAACTGCTTTGGGACATCCCCAAGGTCAACCCTGTGGACCCCCTATGGACCCTGAAGTAGAAAACAAGAGATATGGTAAGAACTTACCTTTGTTATCTCTGTTTCTAGGAAGTCCATAGGGTCCACAGGGCGCCCGCCCTGACGCACCTGGCTTCAAATGGGCTGTGTGGCTGGTCACCGGTTTTCCGTCTCCCATTTCTGTGAGTATGGTTTCTTGTGTGTTCCAGTCTTCCTTCTCTCTGTTTAGTCTCCTCCTCCGGCCTTAGCTGCTTACCAACTGAGGTGCCTGTGGCCGGGGGCGGGGTATAGAGGAGGACGGACCCAAGTGCATCCTGGGAGCAGCAAAGCTTTAACTGCGTGGTGCCCGTGGATCCAGATCCAGCTATACCCCAAGGTCAACCCTGTGGACCCTATGGACTTCGTAGAAACAGAGATAACAAAGGTAAGTTCTTACCATATCTCTTGTTTTGTGAGGGTGTCACTCTGCATTACTAGCCATACACTGATTGTGTGCTGCTGGCTGGTTATTACTATGTCTTCTAAGGGTAAACATGAGCCTGAGGCCCCTGTGCTGGTTACTTGCAGATCCTGTGCATTGGGCTTGTCCCCTCAGGATTCTGTGCAGGATGGTCTGTGTGCTATGTACCTCCCCAGCTCACCGTACCAGCCCCTGCCCAGGAGCCACCTTGGGCGTCTTTCTTATCCCAGGTTATGACGCAGCTAGTGGATCGCTTATCAGTCCCCATGCTGCCTCCCAGCATGGGGTACCCACAGCTATTACAGCCTACTATGTCGGTGCCCCTTATGCATCCTCCTTGGATGTTTATGCCCACTCAGTTCAGAATATGGCTGAAACATCTGCCACCTAACAGCAAATTTTGCAGACAGACCATTAGCCACCAAAGCACGTAGGCAGACTGTACGTTCCTCTCAGTCCACCCAGCTGTCAAATTCTGATGCATCCTCTGAGGATACAGATGACGCACAAGGTTCTCTCCCTCGGGCGAGGATGACCGTCATTCAACAGTGGAGAACAGCTCACTGAGCTCATTAGAGAAGCTTGGGGTACTCCTGGCAAATGGTTCAAGGTCCCAAAAAGACTAGCGTCTATTTACCCTCTCCCTACTGCCGAGTGTACTAAGTGGGAAGTCCCTCTCACTGTTGATTCGCATGTGGCACGCTTAGTTAGAAGCTCTATGCTGCCTTTACGGTCTACATCCTCCCTTAAGGAGGCCATGGATAGAAAACTGGAGGCTTGTTTCAAGTCAGTCTACTCGCTTTCTGGCGCTATTACTCGGCCGGCTATGGCTGCGGCCTGGTTAGCTAAGGCTATTGAAGATCATAAACTGTATGAGGGGACACCCACGGTTCTGATGGGGTATGGAGCTTGTCTTGGAGGTTTTGTCCTCCCTCCATTAATATAGGAAAAGAAAAATACCAAGAAGACTCGGACAGCGCTCAAACCCTATTTTATAAATTGTATGTAATGAGTGCCAGAGCGTGTATGTATCTCACACAATATGTAACCCAGGAGAGAGAAAAACCACGTACAGCCCCTGTGTGGCTGTATCTAGTGTGGCCTCTGGTACTGATATAATGTTGAATGTTTCATAGTGAGACCTGGCCTCTTGGGTGACATCGGGTGGGTATGTTTGGCAGGTGATAAACAGAATCACAGAAATGGACAATTTAAGTATTAAGTAAAGTTTTACTGCATGAATAAAATCACAAAGAAGAATATAGAAATCTAGCGTTGAATGTTCATATAAAGACAAAAGGTTCCCGGCGCTAACAGTGGTGTATATGGATAAAGTGTCAAAATTTGTTGCACACCTATACGAGAGGCTTCGCCAAGCTTCTCACAAAGAATGTTCATATAGTACCACCAGTGGGCATCCCTCAAGTACATGTATGGATCCTAAATGCCACTTGTGGCAGGCATTCAATAAAAGTATAATCTAGGTGTTCTGTAAAGGTGCTATAACTGTTCTTAGCCCCTGAGATCTTCTGAGTTCCTGTGGCGTGCCCTGGCGTCCCGTGGGTCCACTCTATTTAAGTATGCTGGTGAAATCAGTCAGTGAAGTTGCCCGGGTGATCTTCGGGGCAGAGCGAGGAGCAGTGGGTGTTACAGTGGACTTAGCTGCCAGATCGGGGCTGACCCAGCTGTGGTCTGCCTCATTAGAAGCACCCCCGCTGTGGCCGTGCCCCTAGGACAACAACTGCCTAAGGAGGGAGTTGCTCCGCTCAGGTCCGATGGACACTTTACCGTGCACTCCCTACACCATGAAGGGACTTGCCCTACGTCCACTGGTTACCCGCGCTGTGCTCACTCGTACAGCTGGGGCCCTCCTCTCCAGTGTCTGTGTCCTTTGCCGTCTTGCGTCTGGTGCCGCTGCACTGTCCAGTTGTTCGCGCAGTTCCGGATCACATGACCTTGTACTGCTGGATGTGCCGATAGAGTTTCTGGCTATTTAGATTATTTGTTTTTGTAAGTGGCAACTCTGTCCCCAACGCGTTACGGTCCTTCTTTGGACCTTCCTCTGGGAGATAAGCGCTTGTTCTGATTTCGTGTAAGGGTTTTGGTTTTTTTTTACCTCGCCTTGGTAGCCGCCCCTTTTCTGATTGGTCGGTGATTTCTGCATATTGATAGGTTGTTAGTGTCACCGTGATGTAATAGACTGAGATCATTTGTCACTTTGATCCGGATTTCCAGGTTTCTCAGTATACAGTTCTTGTTCATTTTCTATATTGGTTAAGTTAATGTGCAGCGCTCTTCAGTGTAATCAAATACATTGATACATAATAGACATATTCTAACAGTAATAGATTATAGTAATATAACAACCTGATGTGACATATTAATGTGTCATAGTATGGGACGGTGTATTGCATATTAATTACATTTAGTTGTTAATCTCCTGCAAGCTGTGCTTATTCATGTTTTTCTACCATTATTTCTCTTATAAAGTTCCATATATACGGTGTGAGGAGGGAAAAATCCCCCCGTGCTGGTCCTTACTTGCATATAACAGACTTAATTTCGTTATGGATATTCAAACCTTTAGGGGCTAGTGTTCCCATTTCTTTCATGTATTTCAACTCCTCTCTATTGCTGGACTTTACATGGTCCCCACCTCTCCAATTTGGCTGTACTGTTAGTATACCTGTACATTGTATTGTGGCGGGTCACAGTTGTGGTGCTTCTGGAAGTGAAGAGAGAGAGGGTGGTCTGCGGTGCCCTTTTTAATGCTGCGCACATGTTCATTTAATCTTGTTTTCAGTGGACTGATCGTGTGCCCTATGTATTGTTTCGGGCAAGGGCACTGTAAAGCATACAGTAGATGACACCCTTGCTGTTGTCAGTGTCCTTTATGTTGAATTTGTGCTGGTTTGTGATTGACTCTATCACATGAACTGGTTTCGTGCTTCTTCTTTTTGTAGTGGTGCTTGCAGTGCTTATCCTACAGTAGTAGAATCCTCCTTTTAGTGTTTTCTTGTTTAGAGTGGTTGGTATGAGGCTTTGAGGTGCAATGTGGTTCCTAACCAATTTTTTTCTTTAAATCTGGTGCTTTCCTGAATGATGGGCAGAGGCACTGGAAGACAGCCTGCCATCAGACGCTACCAGGGAACAATTGGCCTACATTTCCCATATTCAGGCAGCAGCCTCTTATTTTGGAGAAGCTACATTGGATACTGGACTCTTGGCCTCCAAGGCATTGGCGACCTTGATAGTCGCCCACCGGGTCCTTTTGGCTACGGTCCTGAAAAGCTGACACAGACCCCAAGGAGGCCCTTGAATCCTTACCCTTCTCTGGAGACAGGCTGTTTGGGAGTTGGACAAAATCGTGGCTACTGTTGCAGCCCCAAAATCTGCTTTTCTGCCATCAGCGGCTGCCCCTAAGCTTAGGCCATCCTCTTTTCAGTCAGTTCGCTCGCAGGGTAAGGCCTAAGGACAGTCCTTTCCCAGGCAGCCTAGTTCTCTCAAGACCACAAGCCAAGCAGTCTTAATCGTTCAGACGTCCAGCTTTCAAGTCTGACGACGAGCCCATCGTCTGATGGGGTGGGCCTCCTCCTGGGAGATCCCAGGATGCTAGGCCGACTTCTTCGATTTGCCGACTTGGCATCAAATAACAACAGACGCCTGGGTCCGAGAAGTGGTCTCTCAGAGGTACGCTCTCGCCTTTCTGAAGCGTCCTCCCCAGCAATTGTTTTGTACAGGTCCCCCATCAGACCCTGTCAAGGCCCTGGCCCTCCAGGAAGCCATTCATTCCCTGCTGAGTTCAGTTGTGGTAATATCGGTTCCTTCGGTTCATCGAGGAACTAGTTTTTATTCCATTCTCTATTTGATTCAAAAGCCCAACTGGTCTTATTGGCCTATTCTGAATCTCAAATCCCTTAAATTTATCCGAGTGCCCAAGTTCCGCATGTAAACTCTACGATCAATTGTCCTGGCATTGGAGCCTGGGGATTTCATGGGTACTTTGGACATTCAGGATGCATACCTGCGTGTGCCTATTACTCCAACCCACCAACTGTCCTACGGTTTGATGTTCTGTAGCAACATTACCAGTTTTGGGCTATGCCCTTTGGTCTATCTATGGCCCCTTGTGTCTATACCAAAATGGCAGTTATGGTTGCCCACCTCAGGCGTCAGGGAGTCAGAATCCTGGCATACCTAGACGACCTCTTAATGTTGGCACAGTCACCAGCTGTGTTACAAAGCCATCTCCAGCTGACCGTGGACTTCCTGCAAACACACAGCTGGCTCGCCAATTGGAAAAATTCCTCCCTCTCTCTAACACAGCGAATGGTACATCTGGCAGCACTCCTGGATTCTCGAATACAGAGGATCTTTCTACCAGTGGACAAAATTTCAGCACTGCAATTGCGGATGTGCAACTTGCTTCAGTCGAAAGGTGTATCCATTCACTCGGCGATGCAGGTCCTGGAGTCCGTGGTATCCACCTTCAATATGGTGGAATACTCCCAGTTCCACTCCAAGCCCCTTCAACAACTGATTCTCTCCCGGGGGAACGGGCAGTATCATCTAATCCGGTCCCAGATGATCCTCCTCTCTCCGGAGGTTCGGCTTTCCCTCTCATGGTGGCTGCAGACGTCCCATCTGAACAAGGGTCGCCCTTCTGGATTCCAAATAGGGAGCTTCTCACTACAGATGCCAGCCTTCGCGGATGGGACGTGGTAACCGGTCATCATACCTTTCAGGGATGGTGGACAACCCAGAAATGTCACCTGCCCATAAATAGTCTGGAGCTTCAAGCAGTGTAGAGAGTACTCACTCGGACGCAAGACCTTCTCCGGGGCAAGCTAGTCCAAATCAAGTCCGACAATGCGACCGCGGTAGCCTACCTCAACCATCAGAGAGGCATGAGAAGTCGGGCAGCCATGCAGGAAGTGGCAAACATCCTGGTCTAGGCCAAATGTCATCTCCTGGTGGACAAATGGGTCCTACCAGAAGTAGACCTTATGGCCTCACTTCACAGCCACAAGGTCCTCAGGTCCAGGACCAGAGACCCCTCAGCCGCTTTCGTGAATGCTCTGACAGTGAGGTGGGACTTCAATCTCGCATATCTCTCTCCTCCGATCTCCCTCCTCCCAAGGGCTCTACGAAAGTTATGGCAAGAAGGCGACACATGATGCCGATAGCCCCAGCCTGGCCTAGACTCTGACCTACGGAGTCTCTCCATAGACACTCCTTTTCCACTTCCTCTACGGCGGGATCTGTTAGTGCAGGGCCCTTGCCTGCACCCGGATCTATCTCGTCTGTCTTTGATGGCGTGGCTCTTGAGTCATCCCTCTTAATGGCCAAGGGTTTCTCACGCTCTGTGGTCCAGATGATGCTCAGGATGCGTAAGCCTTCCTCAGCCTGCATCTATTACAAATGTGAGGATACGGGGTTCTCTCAATCACCCAGACACCGAGCAGATGAAACCAACGTGATGGTTTATTTTTCCACAGCACACAGAAATAGATAATTTCAGGACAAGCAGTAAATCCAGTGAACGGGCAATAAACAGGTAGCAGTCCAGACAGAGGCAGTCCCAGTAGAGTATAATGTCCCAGAACAATTCCACAAAATAGCTAGAGACCCTCAGTCCCCACAGTAGAAACTATCACTGATCACACAGCAGTGAATAGCGTATGTCCACTCAATCGCTTCCAGGACCCCACACGTAGAAACTATCAGAGATCACACAGCAGAGATAGTCCCTGGGTACAATCAAGCATTTCCAGGACCCCATACAGTAGAAGCTAATCACAGAACACACAGCAATGAATAGCGTATAGGTCCTTGCAGAATTTCCAAAGTATAAATCCACAGAACTGGTGATGCGTTCCACTAGTACCATGGCAGAGTGAGGCCTCTTAGCCAAAGTCAGCGACTAACATGTGGAGTTGCCTTCGGTGACATGTTTTAAAATCTTCCAATTTCCCACGATATTGTGACCACCCAGGGGGGGTTGCACCGTCTCCTGATTGGTGCGGGTCCCTTATGCTGTCACTTTCTCCTACCTCCTCCGGATATTACTTCCCTGACGAACACCTGCTGGGATGGTTCCGTTCGGGCTACCAGATTCATGTGAGATACAAAACAGGCAAATGGAAGGAGGAGTAAATCCTGAGCGTCCCCTGGGGAGGTTGGAAGTAACTTAGAGGGTCTTTTGTTCTGGGAGGTGTCACCTTGCTCTAGTGGTTACAAATAACACAGACATATGGACCAGGCTAACATCAAGGCTTATCCAGTATTAAACATTACAATTACTGACATTATTATATTACAGTACATAATATACATGATAAAGTAAATGTGTGTCCTGAGAATGATCACATATACACTAGGAGATGGATGGGGGACACAAAAGGACTAAAAAGTAAATTGATCTCTGCAATGACTGAGATGCTGCCAGTACATTTGTAACACACATCTCATGTCCTCACATTCCTCTCCCACTTTTTAGGCCTTTTTCCCAGGGGTGATCAGGACACATTACAGACTGGGCGAGGAGGTGTGCAGGGTAAAGCATCTTGTGGGTGAGTGTGCCACCAGTGTCCCACAGAGTAATGTAACATAAGAGCCAGGATGTGAGAAGAAGTCTAGTTAGACAATCCGCAAGTACAAAATTACAATATAACATGTCCCCTTTTACCACCAGAGGATTTAGCAATTCCCCCAAGTCAGACGTTCGGTGTTCCCCCTTCACATTATCACACCCCTTTCCCCAAAGCATACCAATCAGATGTCCTAATGTCCTCACTTCTGGAACACAGGGGCAGTGGGTACCTTCCCCCTCACCACCTTGTACAAGTAACAGCTGCCCATGGGCAGGCAAATATTGGGGCTCTGTACATGGCACTTCTGTGGCAGTGTCCATTCCTTCCTCCCCCAAACACCAACTGGGGGGCTGACAACTTTCAGTGCAACATGTGGGCTCCTCACGGCTCGGGCCCCAGGATGAACCTTGTATACGGAACAATGCAGTTGGTGGCTGCAGGGAAGCCACCAGGACAGGCTGGCCCTGTCCTGGCCCTCCCCCCTCAAAAGCCAGTGTCTCACCTGGAACTTCTTCTGGACTGTCCTCCTCCTTGGTAACTCCCTCTACTAGCCCGGTCGGCTGGATAACTGGTTGGGTACCACACCAGGTTTTAACCGCTGAACACTCCAAAATTATCTCCACAAATGCCTTGTGTTCTGTGAGATGCAGGGGGCCGGGTTGTGCAGTGCCTTCTCCCTGGGGTGGGAGAAGGGGTTGCAAGCACTGTCTCCTGACATCCACCTGGTCTGTACTTGCTGGAATCTTACCAACGGCAGGCATATCCCCTGGCACATAGTTACAGTCCACACCACTGTCCGAGTTATTACAGGGTGATAACAAATCCTCTTCTGATTTATGATCTGATTTTAAGGTAACAGTCTTTGCTACCCATGTTCCGTTTAAATCACAGGATACGTACCAACATTTTGCCTGCAATTCCTTAGTTTCCAAATAGGGGATCGGGTACAATCCTTCATATCCTTCAGGGGGAGTTAGGATAGCAGGACATACACTGGGCATTTTCTCCTCAGCCACCCCCGATGAAATAAGAGTCTGCCATTGCCAGTTCATCATGATGGGCCTCTCCCAGCTGAGTATGCTGAACAGCCTGGACTACGATGCCATCTGCGACTGGTATGCTTGTGGTCGGGAAGTGAGACAGTACTCCCCCAACCTTGGTGATCTCCTCTCGGACACCATCCACATAGATCCCCTGGCAGCTGGTTAATAGGTCTCCATCTTCCACCTCAGCAAAAGGGAAGGTGCAGTGCGACTCCTCCTGGGGTGCCTGTATTATGGGCACTGCTTCCTTCACTTGGGTGCTATCCTCTCCCAGTATAGTACACTGGGCAGCTGTGTCCTTTGGGAGTGGGAGAAGCTGTTGCAGGCGGTGCCTTTCCGCATCCACCCTGCAACACTGGTCCCGCCAGCCTGGGGTATCCAGGAGACCACGATCTGAGGCCTCTTCCTCTGCCACAACAAAGCACGACTCCAGACACTCCAGCTGTTCCCCCACACTCATTGGTGGGCTGTGATCGAGTATAAATGTCCGATAATCAGTGAACGCTTTGGTGGGGTCCCCCTGGTTCTCGAGTATACACTGGAGGATTTCCCTGCGCGTGCCGAATTGGCCAGGGATACCCCGCAGCTGGCATTCTGCTATCAACTCCTCCATGCACAGTTCTTCCAGAGGGCTTAGGGGCCCCCCTGACAACGACCCCGCTCCACTGGTAACAGTTAACTTTGGGGCAACCCCCTCGGTTGTCTGGCCGGGTTGCAGTAGTCCTATCTTGGATCTTTCCTCTGGGTCTGTCCAGGAGGACAACTTATCCTGGACCTGCCCTTCTGTCTTTGTACAGTGGCTTCCTTGTATCATTTGGGTCATTGTAGCCTTCACTTCCTCCGTGAATTCTTCAAACTCTGGTTCATCCAGCATCTTCCATGTGACTGCTTCACTTCTGCAGTGCATGAAAGCATCTCCCAGATAACACAATTTGTCTGTTAAGCTGGATACTCTCCACCCGCTAATCATCCTCCGAGCATCATTCCAGTACGCCCATATGTACTGCATCCTTATAATAAATAAAATATCCGGCTTCCTAGCCTGCCGACATGCCGACGTAGCTCCATCCACGAGCTTCACTGCCCTGGGAGACTTGAGGCACTGACTTTCTTTCCTTAGCACCATTTTACCTTTTACAGGACTGGCGACCACTCAGTTGCTGGGACCACTTTACTGCAAATTCCTTACATATGGCCTGATCCTCTCTTCTCTATTGTGAGTGACTTCACGCTTTCACTGATCCTCGATTGATGTCTGAATGATCCCACTGTCGCTGCCGCCAAATGTGAGGATACGGGGTTCTCTCAATCACCCAGACACCGAGCAGATGAAACCAACGTGATGGTTTATTTTTCCACAGCACACAGAAATAGATAATATGTCAGGACAAGCAGTAAATCCAGTGAACGGGCAATAAACAGGTAGCAGTCCAGACAGAGGCAGTCCCAGTAGAGTATAATGTCCCAGAACAATTCCACAAAATAGCTAGAGACCCTCAGTCCCCACAGTAGAAACTATCACTGATCACACAGCAGTGAATAGCGTATGTCCACTCAATCGCTTCCAGGACCCCACACGTAGAAACCATCACAGCAGTGATAGTCCCTGGGTACAATCAAGCATTTCCAGGACCCCATACAGTAGAAGCTAATCACAGAACACACAGCAATGAATAGCGTATAGGTCCTTGCAGAATTTCCAAAGTATAAATCCACAGAACTGGTGATGCGTTCCACTAGTACCATGGCAGAGTGAAGCCTCTTAGCCAAAGTCAGCGACTAACGTGGAGTTGCCTTCGGTGACATGTTTTAAAATCTTCCAATTTCCCACGATATTGTGACCACCGAGGGGGGGTTGCACCATTTCCTGATTGGTGCGAGTCCCTTATGCTGTCACTTTCTCCTACCTCCTCCGGATATTACTTCCCTGACGAACACCTGCTGGGATGGTTCCGTTCGGGCTACCAGATTCACGTGAGACACAAAACAGGCAAATGGAAGGAGGAGTAAATCCTGAGCGTCCCCTGGGGAGGTGGGAATTAACTTAGAGGGTCTTTTGTTCTGGGAGGTGTCACCTTGCTCTAGTGGTTATGAATAACACAGACATATGGACCAGGCTAACATCAAGGCTTATCCAGTATTACAATTACTTACATTATTACAGTACATAATATACATGCTAATGGAAATGTGTGTCCTGAGAATGATCACACATACACTAGGAGACGGGAAGGGGGGACACAAAAGGACTAAAAAGTAAATTGATCTCTGCAATGACTGAGATGCTGCCAGTACATTTGTAACACACATCTCATGTCCTCACAATAGAGTTTGTCACTCTTTCAATGGTGCTCCCCCAGAGGCTATGACCCTACAGTGTTTAGAGTCTCCTGGGTGCTTACCTTTCTCCAGGCTGAGTTAGACCTCGGCCTCCACCTGGCCTCCCTTAGAGTTCAGGTTTCTTGTTCCAGAGAAGGATCGTTTCCCTGGCTGATGTTAGAATATTCTTTCAAGGTGTTCTCAGTCTTCAACCTCCCTTTGTCCCTCCAGTGGCCCCGTTGGATTTGTCCTTGATTCTCCGGGCTCTACAGGCTTCTCCGTTTGAGCCTCTGGACTCAGTAGACCTTAAGTAGCTGACGGCTAAGGCGATTTTTCTCCTCACTACCCCCTCTGCCCGCAGGGTTTCTGATTTGGCAGCGCTCTCCTGTCGCTCCACCTTCTTGATTTTACATCCAGACAGAGCTGTCCTCACTGGGCTGGTTATCTTCATAAAGTGGTATCCCGGTTCCATTTAAGTGAAGAATGTGGTTCCGGCCTACCAGTCCTCGGACACCTCTGCAGGTAAAGCCTCTCCTGGATGTATTTCATGCTCTTCGGATCTACGTGGATCGTACCAAGTCCTTGAGGTAATCAGATTATATTTTTGTGTTGTATGGCTTTCACAAGCGAGGCTGGCCAGCTAACAAACAGACTCTGGCTCAATGGCTCCACATGACAATCTCTCAGGCCTACACGCAAGCTGATCGTCCTGTTCCAAATAGGATTACAGCACATTCTACTCTGTCTGTGAGACCCTCGTGGGCGGTTCGATGTGGCTCTTTTGCTGAACAAGTTTCCACCTTCATGAGGAAATTGTGGTTCTGGGCTTTCACAGGCATACACGCAGATGGCCTTCCTGTGCTGGCTACAGTATCTGCTCATTCTACTCGCTCTGTGGGTCCCCTTATGGGCAGCCCAACATGGTGACTCTGCTGAACAACTATGCAAAGCGGCCACATGGTCTTCCATCCACACCTTTCTCAGGTTCTATGCCTTTGATACCTTTGCCTCTCAGGATGCTTCCTTTGGTTGTCTAATTCTTCTTTCTGCTCAGGAGCGTCCCCACCCTTAGAGAAAGCTGCTTTAGGACAGCCCCATGGTATCCCTGTGGATCCCTATGGACCCAGAAGAAGAAATTAAGAGTTATGGTAGACTTACCTTTGTTAACTCTATTTCTTTGAAGTCCATAGGGTCTACAGGTCGCCCACCCTGACGCACCTGGCTTCATTGGGTTATTTTTCTCTCGGTCACGGATTCCCTCATCTTCTGTGAGAGTGTTTCTGGTGTACATTGTCCTTCCTTCTCCTGCCTTGGGATTGTTTACAAAACTGTCTGCCTGTGGCTGGGGGCGGAGTATATATGGAGGAGGCCCGGGGCATCCTGGGAGCTAAAGCTTAACTGTTTGGTGTCCGGATAACTCCAACTACCCCCCCACCCCTCCCAAATGATATCCCTGTGGACTTCGAAAAAATAGAGTTAACAAAAGTAAGTTTTACCATAACTCATATTATAAATGGTGGTTTCTTGTACAGAGTATGGACCATAAATGACCATAGGGAGGTCCTAAAATGACATCCTTCCACCTACACTCCCCCAGAGCCAGCTCAGGCAGTCCCAAGTTTTTTGTTATTTTTACCTTTAGAGTTTAGTGGTGCAGGCGCCGTATACGACACCTGCACTGCGACTCCTACTACCTCCGCCGAGCCGGCAATGCCAGCATCTGCCTTGTGCCACTGGGTTTCTGGCAGGGCTCAGCTGGGCTGGGTAGTGACTTGGCTGAGGCCTGGGACTGCAATCAGGGTAAAGGAGATGAAGGTAAGTGCGCTAAAGCAGACCCTTACCTCCGGTGAGAGACGCATCGGAGGTCGGGCTGTGTGTGCAGGAAACCCAGAGCGCACCACTAATATAATTATTAACTGTGCTTGTGTAGAGGTGGGATACCTCTTTTTAGTGGAGCTGCTAGGGTCTTTACAAACGAGAGATCGAGAGCGCTGTTAATCCCCCTTTTTTTCATGTGTGTGCAGGAAGACTCCTCACTAGATGACCGGGGGCCATATAGTCTGCTGCCAGGGATGGGGGGCAGGATGCGCTAGAGCGCACTAGTCTGTGTCCTGCCGCCTTGTAGTGCAGTGTACCTGGCCAATCGAGAATCACAGCCCAGGGGAGATAGGCGCTCCCTAGCCGCTCCTCCCCCCAGACACTAACTTCTGGTGGGAACTCCGGTGTCTGGTATAAAAGGCCTCATGGTGGAGATGCAGGTCAGCATTGTTGGAGTGCGCTGCAGCGATGTTCTCTGAGGCTGCTCTGTCTCCCTATATCCCTCTCCATCAGGTTTGGCATATAGTGTTCTCTATGTCCTACCATAGAGTGTAGGACATGATGGCTCTGGGGGAGTGTAGGACATGATGGCTCTGGGGGAGTGTAGGACATGGCGGCTCTGGGGGAGTGTAGGACATGACGGCTCTGGGGGAGTGTAGGACATGACGGCTCTGGGGGAGTGTAGGACATGATGGCTCTGGGGGAGTGTAGGACATGATGGCTCTGGGGGAGTGTAGGACATGATGGCTCTGGGGGAGTGTAGGACATGATGGCTCTGGGGGAGTGTAGGACATGATGGCTCTGGAGGAGTGTAGGACATGATGGCTCTGGGGGAGTGTAGGACATGATGGCTCTGGGGGAGTGTAGGACATGACGGCTCTGGGGGAGTGTAGGACATGACGGCTCTGGGGGAGTGTAGGACATGACGGCTCTGGGGGAGTGTAGGACATGATGGCTCTGGGGGAGTGTAGGACATGATGGCTCTGGGGGAGTGTAGGACATGATGGCTCTGGGGGAGTGTAGGACATGATGGCTCTGGAGGAGTGTAGGACATGATGGCTCTGGGGGAGTGTAGGACATGATGGCTCTGGAGGAGTGTAGGACATGATGGCTCTGGGGGAGTGTAGGACGTGATGGCTCTGGAGGAGTGTAGGACATGATGGCTCTGGGGGAGTGTAGGACATGATGGCTCTGGGGGAGTGTAGGACATGATGGCTCTGGGGGAGTGTAGGACATGATGGCTCTGGGGGAGTGTAGGACATGATGGCTCTGGGGGAGTGTAGGACGTGATGGCTCTGGGGGAGTGTAGGACGTGATGGCTCTGGGGGAGTGTAGGACATGATGGCTCTGGGGGAGTGTAGGACATGATGGCTTGGTGGCAGCTATGCTGTCTTTATCTGTTGGGTCTTGATAAAGATCCAGGTGGACCAAACATCAACATACTATGATGGTATTATCTGCGGTGAGTTCCCTTGTACTGGATTTTTTATGTTTTGGACTATGTGTCTTTAATGGAGCACCCCATGATGGTGACAGGTCCAGTGTGCAGCTTGATTGAGAAGTGTGTATATATAAAGCGAAGATATGTATATTCTTTAGAGCCTTACTTGGATATTTGTTTTTAAGTGGTGAAGGGTAGTAGTCAATTGTAACCCTGGGCAACACTGACAGCGGGGGCTGCGCCTGATGCGATGACGTCACTAGTGGGCGCTAGTCCCGGAAACAGCAAGCTGTGGGTGTCCTGTGCATGGGGTGAGAGTCTACTTACGGTACGTGTGTTACATTTCTGTTTTATTCTTGAAAACATTTTGAATAAAAGTGAAACGTTGGACAGTATTGTCGTGGTAGCAGTTTCTGCTTCTTTATACTATTTCCTGTTGAGTGCTACTGCTGTTGTTTTTTGGTCTGTATATGTGTATATATCTGTGTGCGTGTGTGTGTTTATGTGTGATATATATATATATATAGACATGCCTACATCTAAGCCGATTGGTTTATTGCTCAAAGAGCAAATTGTACCGTGTTCTCCTTCTGTTTTTCCCCTCCTGGGGGTGTTCTCCTTCTGTTTTTCCCCTCCTGGGAATGTTCTCTTTCTTCTGTTTTTCCCCTCCTGGGAGTGTTCTCCTTCTTCTGTTTTTCCCCTCCTGGGAGTGTTCTCCTTCTTCTGTTTTTCCTCTCCTGGGAGTGTTCTCCTTCTGTTTTTCCTCTCCTGGGGGTGTTCTCCTTCTGTTTTTCCTCTCATGGGAGTGTTCTCCTTCTTCTGTTTTTCCTCTCCTGGGGGTGTTCTCCTTCTGTTTTTCCTCTCATGGGAGTGTTCTCCTTCTTCTGTTTTTCCCCTCCTGGGAGTGTTCTCCTTCAGTTTTCCCCCTCCTGGGAGTGTTCTCCTTCTGTTTTTCCCCTCCTGGGAGTGTTCTCCTTCAGTTTTTCCTCTCCTGGGAGTGTTCTCCTTCTGTTTTTCCCCTCCTGGGAGTGTTCTCCTTCAGTTTTCCCCCTCCTGGGAGTGTTCTCCTTCTGTTTTTCCCCTCCTGGGAGTGTTCTCCTTCTGTTTTTCCCCTCCTGGGAGTGTTCTCCTTCTTCTGTTTTTCCCCTCCTGGGGGTGTTCTCCTTCTGTTTTTCCCCTCCTGGGGGTGTTCTCCTTCTGTTTTTCCTCTCCTGGGAGTGTTCTCCTTCTGTTTTTCCTCTCCTGGGGGTGTTCTCCTTCTGTTTTTCCTCTCCTGGGAGTGTTCTTCTGTTTTTCCTCTCCTGGGAGTGTTCTTCTGTTTTTCCCCTCCTGGGAGTGTTCTCCTTCAGTTTTTCCTCTCCTGGGAGTGTTCTCCTTCAGTTTTTCCCCTCCTGGGAGTGTTCTCCTCCAGTTTTTCCCCTCCTGGGAGTGTTCTCCTTCTGTTTTTCCTCTCCTGGGAGTGTTCTTCTGTTTTTCCTCTCCTGGGAGTGTTCTTCTGTTTTTCCTCTCCTGGGAGTGTTCTTCTGTTTTTCCCCTCCTGGGGTTGTTCTCCTTCAGTTTTTCCTCTCCTGGGAGTGTTCTTCTGTTTTTCCCCTCCTGGGAGTGTTCTCCTTCAGTTTTTCCCCTCCTGGGAGTGTTCTCCTTCAGTTTTTCCCCTCCTGGGAGTGTTCTCCTTCAGTTTTTCCCCTCCTGGGAGTGTTCTCCTTCAGTTTTTCCTCTCCTGGGAGTGTTCTCCTTCTGTTTTTCCTCTCCTGGGAGTGTTCTTCTGTTTTTCCTCTCCTGGGAGTGTTCTTCTGTTTTTCCCCTCCTGGGAGTGTTCTCCTTCAGTTTTTCCTCTCCTGGGAGTGTTCTCCTTCTGTTTTTCCCCTCCTGGGAGTGTTCTCCTTCAGGTTTCTCCTCCTGTGTAAAGGCACACATCCCACTAGCAGACCCTAAAATGACTGCACGATGACGACATTGTTATCGTGCGGTCGTTTGTCAGTGTGTGATGTGCCTATAATGAACGAGCAGTTGTTCAGTGTAGGCACAATCAATCATCCCATAACATGCTCAACCTGACGTTATCGTCAGGCTGTTCAGTGTGTTTGCCCGATGATAGATGTCTAAAATGACCAGTGGGAGCGCGCATCGCTGGTCGTTTTAGACATTTTAAAGAATGATTTGGGAACGACAAAGATATCAGTATTGACCAATCGCTCATTTTAATCGTGTAGTGGATGTGCATCTGAAATCTGCACTTCTCCTACAATGTAAGAACACTTAGGTACCCCCGGGGTTGGTTAGGCTAGGGGAAGGGGGGTTAAGGTTAGGCACACTCGGGGAGGGTTAGGCTAGGGGAAGGGGGGTTAGAGTTAGGCACGCCCGGGGAGGGTTACGCTAGGGGAAGGGGGGTTAGAGTTAGGCACGCCCGGGGAGGGTTACGCTAGGGGAAGGGGGGTTAGGGTTAGGCACCTCCCTGGGAGGGTTACGCTAGGGGAAGGGGGGTTAGGCACCCCTGGGGAGGGTTAGGCTAACAGAAGCGGGGTTAGGGTTAGGCACCTCCTGGGAGGGTTAGGCTAGCAGAAGCGGGGTTAGGGTTAGGCACCTCCTGGGAGGGTTAGGCTAGGGGAAGGGGGGTTAGGGTTAGGCACACCCGGGGGGGGGTACCTTGCCTAGATACAGCTATTATGTAAGTCCCACGTATTGTGCATTTCCCGTCACGGACACAGGGATAATGCTGATAAATCGCAGATACATTACATAACTCATCTGGATAACACGTTGCTTCATTCTTCAGCTGCCAAAGGTGCAAAATGTAAAAAGAGAATTATATCTCCCACTGATCTCTCCAGTCACCGTATGTATGACACATTAACATGTGTGAGATCAGGCCACGGTGATGTCATACCCTCTATGAGGCGGAATGTGTACCTTGGGGCACAGTAATATCATAGCCTTACCAAAAAGACGGCGCCGCTTGTTTGGCGAGGTAGCCGAGTGATGGCGGTGCCTGTTTGCTACCTCACCAAACAGACTGCGCCGTCACACTGTGCTACCTCACCAAACAGACTGCGCCCTCACACTCTGCTACCTCACCAAACAGACTGCGCCCTCACACTCTGCTACCTCACCAAACAGACTGCGCCATCACACTCTGCTACCTCATCAAACAGGCACCGCCGTCATACTCTGCTACCTCACCAAACAGGCACCGCCGTCACACTCGGCTACCTCACCAAACAGACTGCGCCATCACTCGGCTACCTCACCAAACAGGCACCGCCGTCACACTCTGCTACCTCACCAAACAGACTGCGCCATCACACTCTGCTACCTCACCAAATAGGCACCGCCGTCACACTCGGCTACCTCACCAAACAGGCACCGCCGTCACACTCTGCTACCTCACCAAACAGACTGCTCCCTCAAACTCTGCTACCTGGTGAGGTAGCAGAGTGTGATGGCGGTGCCTGTTTGCACCATCACACTCTGTGATGGCGGTGCCTGTTTGGTGAGGTAGCAGAGTGTGATGGTGCAAACAGGCACCGCCATCACACTCTGCTACCTCACCAGGTAGCAGAGTTTGAGGGAGCAGTCTGTTTGGTGAGGTAGCAGAGTTTGAGGGAGCAGTCTGTTTGGTGAGGTAGCAGAGTGTGATGGCGCAGTCTGTTTGGTGAGGTAGCATAGTGTGATGGCGCAGTCTGTTTGGTGAGGTAGCCGAGTGTGATGGCGCAGTCTGTTTGGTGAGGTAGCCGAGTGTGACGGTGGTGCCTGTTTGGTGAGGTAGCAGAGTGTGATGGCGGTGCCTGTTTGGTGAGGTAGCAGAGTGTGATGGCGGTGCCTGTTTGGTGAGGTAGCAGAGTGTGATGGTGGTGCCTGTTTGGTGAGGTAGCAGAGTGTGATGGTGGTGCCTGTTTGGTGAGGTAGCAGAGTGTGATGGTGGTGCCTGTTTGGTGAGGTAGCAGAGTGTGACACTCCATCGGGTCTCCGTGTGACTTTATAGACAGGGTTCTTTTTATTTCTCAGATTTCAGATACAAAGAGATCTTCTTGTTGTGAGGCCCAGTCGGTGAAACGCGTTGCTGCCTTCATTTTCCAGGGTGCGTTCTGCTAACCTGCTTGCACACATCAGATTGGTCCTGAATATATTGCTGTATCTGTGAGAGAAGAAAGACGCTCTGGTTATATGGCGGCACTCTGCAATCACATGATATGGAGAAAGTGCGGGAAGCTTACACTGCGCAACAGGGAAAGTGTTTCTGACGTGACAATAGTTACTTCTAATGTGAAAAACGAGTACGATATTTAAAACTCTTAAGTTAGCTCTTGTTTATGTTGATTTAGGGCTATTTTGTAGAATAATAGGGTATTCGGCGTCTAGAGAATACATAGGTTGGTAAACCCGAGTACAGGAATACGGAGTCATGGTCGGCCATGTTTTGTTACGGTCTGCATATAGCCTGCATTAAGTGGAGGGGGATATCTTCAGTATCCTGACCAAAAGGGAAGACAGCATTCAGAATGCCGACACTTGTCAGAATGCCGACCACCGCCATCCCAAAGATAAGTAGCAGGGTTAGATAGTAAGGGGGGAGGGTTAGGATTAGGCACTGGGGAGGGAGGGGGAGTGTTAGGGTTTATTATACAGACACTTACTGGTCGATATCCTGTCGGGATGCCAGCGTAGGGATTTTGACCGCTGGGATCCTGAGCTCCGCCATCCTGTACCCATCCCAGTGAAGGTTATGGGTGATGTTCCGATCATTTGTATGAGCTTTGTGGGTATAAATGACGCTGATTGCCAGTATCCCATGTAAATGTGTTTTCTTGTCCCCCTCTCAGTGATGCTGAGAGTCCTTTGTCCTTTGTGTGTAACAAATTTATCAACCTCCTGAGAATGAAAACTGCGACGAGCCCTCCGGGTTAGTGGGAAACCTGTAACGGTGCTGGGAGAAGGATTATAGGGCATTCTGTCACCGTGTACACGGGCTCCTCCCTTGCACTGCCAGCTCTTATAGGGCCCTGGGTCCTAGAGATGCTCTGATGGCTGGAGGAAGGGCATCTCCTCATCCCATGTCCAGGAGCCGACCAGTGGAAGGATAATCTGCCGTCTGCTCCCCCGCGCTGGAACACGCTTAGGGTGGGCGTAGACACTAGCGCATTAGTGGCTACCACCAAATTTGGAGTCACCATAGGATTAGACTGACCGGTAGCCAATCAGAGCCACAGAACATTCCCGTCTCGCTAACACAGCACCCGATACACTGTGCGTCATGTCCCCGTTCTCGTCACACTAGGGCTTGTCCAATGCTCCAGGAGCCCCAAGCCTCTCCTATCACAGTGCGGGTGACATGGGCATAGTGCAGCAGCGGTGACTGAGTCCCCTCCTGCCCGCAGGACACAACGGCACACGGGTGGGACAGCTACATTTGGGTCGGTTATGTTACTCTGTTCAGCCATTTGCAGGTTTAGGGCCTGGATCCGGGTTGCACGCACAACTGAGTTCATTCACTTAATATAACTGCGCATGTACGGAAATCCCAATATCTCAGAGTGTACGCAGGAAGGTGCTGCCGCAAGCGAGGCGCGGTCTGTAATGTGGCAACGTTCAGAGCGTACCTGGGAGGTGGCTAGTAACACACGCAATAATGGTCCGTCTAAGGGGAGGGTTGCGGGTGCGTTCCCACAGTCAGTTAGAGAAATTGAACCTATCGTATGGCTGGCGCAGGTGGCGAGACCGATGGTGGCGTATCAGGACATTACTGCGCCTATGGACGCTTCTAGCGCACTTGGGAGAACACACAGCTCCAGGGATTGGGGAAGATAGTGTACATGCATAGACAGGGTATGATAGTGTACAGTACATGCATAGACAGAGTATGATAGTGTACAGTACATGCATAGACAGAGTATGATAGTGTACAGTACCAGAGTATGATAGTGTACAGTACATGCATAGACAGAATATGATAGTGTACAGTACCAGAATATGATAGTGTACAGTACATGCATAGACAGAGTATGATAGTGTACAGTACATGTATAGACAGAGTATGATAGTGTACAGTACATGCATAGACAGAGTATGATAGTGTACAGTACATGTATAGACAGAATATGATAGTGTACAGTACATGTATAGACAGAGTATGATAGTGTACAGTACATGCATAGACAGAGTATGATAGTGTACAGTACATGCATAGACAGAGTATGATAGTGTACAGTACATGCATAGACAGAGTATGATAGTGTACAGTACCAAAGTATGATAGTGTACAGTACATGTATAGACAGGGTATGATAGTGTACAGTACCAGAGTATGATAGTGTACAGTACATGCATAGACAGAGTATGATAGTGTACAGTACATGCATAGACAGAGTATGATAGTGTACAGTACACGCATAGACAGAGTATGATAGTGTACAGTACCAGAGTATGATAGTGTACAGTACATGTATAGACAGGGTATGATAGTGTACAGTACCAGAGTATGATAGTGTACAGTACATGCATAGACAGAGTATGATAGTGTACAGTACATGCATAGACAGAGTATGATAGTGTACAGTACATGTATAGACAGAATATGATAGTGTACAGTACATGTATAGACAGAGTATGATAGTGTACAGTACATGCATAGACAGAGTATGATAGTGTACAGTACATGCATAGACAGAGTATGATAGTGTACAGTACCAGAGTATGATAGTGTACAGTACATGTATAGACAGGGTATGATAGTGTACAGTACCAGAGTATGATAGTGTACAGTACATGCATAGACAGAGTATGATAGTGTAGAGTACATGCATAGACAGAGTATGATAGTGTACAGTACATGTATAGACAGAATATGATAGTGTACAGTACATGTATAGACAGAGTATGATAGTGTACAGTCCAGAGTATGATAGTGTACAGTACATGCATAGACAGAGTATGATAGTGTACAGTACATGCATAGACAGAGTATGATAGTGTACAGTACCAGAATATGATAGTGTACAGTACATGCATAGACAGAATATGATAGTGTACAGTACATGCATAGACAGAGTATGATAGTGTACAGTACACTATCATACCCTGTCTATACATGTACTGTACACTATCATACTCTGTCTATGCATGTACTGTACACTATCATATTCTGGTACTGTACACTATCATATTCTGTCTATACATGTACTGTAAACTATCATACTCTGGTACTGTACACTATCATACTCTGTCTATGCATGTACTGTACACTATCATATTCTGGTACTGTACACTATCATACCCTGTCTATACATATCCTGTACACTATCATACTGTATATACATGTACTGTACACTATCATACCCTGTCTATGCATGTACTGTACATTATCATACCCTGTCTACACATGTACTGTACACTATCATACTCTGTCTATGCATGTACTGTACACTATCATATTCTGGTACTGTACACTATCATACTCTGTCTATACATGTACTGTACACTATCATACTCAGAATATGATAGTGTACAGTACATGCATAGACAGAGTATGATAGTGTACAGTACATGTATAGACAGAGTATGATAGTGTACAGTACATGCATAGACAGAGTATGATAGTGTACAGTACCAGAGTATGATAGTGTACAGTACATGTATAGACAGGATATGATAGTGTACAGTACCAGAGTATGATAGTGTACAGTACATGCATAGACAGAGTATGATAGTGTACAGTACATGCATAGACAGAGTATGATAGTGTACAGTACATGTATAGACAGAATATGATAGTGTACAGTACATGTATAGACAGAGTATGATAGTGTACAGTACATGCATAGACAGAGTATGATAGTGTACAGTACATGTATAGACAGAATATGATAGTGTACAGTACATGTATAGACAGAGTATGATAGTGTACAGTACCAGAGTATGATAGTGTACAGTACATGCATAGACAGAGTATGATAGTGTACAGTACATGCATAGACAGAGTATGATAGTGTACAGTACATGTATAGACAGAATATGATAGTGTACAGTACATGTATAGACAGAGTATGATAGTGTACAGTACCAGAATATGATAGTGTACAGTACATGCATAGACAGAGTATGATAGTGTACAGTACATGCATAGACAGAGTATGATAGTGTACAGTACCAGAATATGATAGTGTACAGTACATGCATAGACAGAGTATGATAGTGTACAGTACATGTATAGACAGTATGATAGTGTACAGTACATGTATAGACAGAGTATGATAGTGTACAGTACATGTATAGACAGAGTATGATAGTGTACAGTACCAGAGTATGATAGTGTACAGTACATGCATAGACAGAGTATGATAGTGTACAGTACCAGAATATGATAGTGTACAGTACATGCATAGACAGAGTATGATAGTGTACAGTACATGTATAGACAGAGTATGATAGTGTACAGTACATGCATAGACAGAGTATGATAGTGTACAGTACCAGAGTATGATAGTGTACAGTACATGTATAGACAGGATATGATAGTGTACAGTACCAGAGTATGATAGTGTACAGTACATGCATAGACAGAGTATGATAGTGTACAGTACATGCATAGACAGAGTATGATAGTGTACAGTACATGTATAGACAGAATATGATAGTGTACAGTACATGTATAGACAGAGTATGATAGTGTACAGTACCAGAATATGATAGTGTACAGTACATGCATAGACAGAGTATGATAGTGTACAGTACATGCATAGACAGAGTATGATAGTGTACAGTACCAGAATATGATAGTGTACAGTACATGCATAGACAGAATATGATAGTGTACAGTACATGCATAGACAGAGTATGATAGTGTACAGTACACTATCATACCCTGTCTATGCATGTACTGTACACTATCATACTCTGGTACTGTACACTATCATACACCTGTCTATACATGTACTGTACACTGTCTATGCATGTACTGTACACTATCATACTCTGTACTGTACACTATCATACCCTGAGTATGATAGTGTACAGTACATGCATAGACAGAGTATGATAGTGTACAGTACATGTATAGACATTGTACAGTACATTGTATAGACAGGGTATGATAGTGTACAGTACCAGTCTATACATGTACTGTACACTATCATATTCTGTCTATACATGTACTGTACACTATCATACTCTGTCTATGCATGTACTGTACACTATCATACCTGTCTATACATGTACTGTACACTGTCTATACATGTACTGTACACTATCATACTCTGTCTATACATGTACTGTACACTATCATACTCTGTCTATGCATGTACTGTACACTATCATACCCTGTCTATACATGTACTGTACACTATCATACTCTGGTACTGTACACTATCATACCCTGTCTATACATGTACTGTACACTGAGTATGATAGTGTACAGTACATGTATAGACAGAGTATGATAGTGTACAGTACATGTATAGACAGAATATGATAGTGTACAGTACAAGCATAGACAGAGTATGATTGGTACTGTACACTATCATACCCTGTCTATACATGTACTGTACACTATCATATTCTGGTACTGTACACTATCATATTCTGTCTATACATGTACTGTACACTATCATACTCTGGTACTTGTACACTATCATACTGTCTATGCATGTACTGTACACTATCATATTCTGGTACTGTACACTATCATACCCTGTCTATACATGTACTGTACACTATTATACTCTGTCTATACATGTACTGTACACTATCATACTCTGGTACTGTACACTATCATACCCTGTCTATGCATGTACTGTACACTATCATACCCTGTCTATGCATGTATTGTACACTATCATACTCTGGTACTGTACACTATCATACTCTGTCTATGCATGTACTGTACACTATCATACTCTGGTACTGTACACTATCATATACTGTCTATACATGTACTGTACACTATCATACTCTGTCTATGCATGTACTGTACACTATCATACTCTGGTACTGTACACTATCATACCCTGTCTATACATGTACTGTACACTGAGTATGATAGTGTACAGTACATGCATAGACAGAGTATGTTAGTGTACAGTACATGCATAGACAGTCTATGCATGTACTGTACACTATTATACTCTGTATATACATGTACTGTACACTATCATACTCAGGTACTGTACACTATCATATTCTGTCTATACATGTACTGTACACTATCATACTCTGTCTATGCATGTATTGTACACTATCATACTCTGGTACTGTACACTATCATACCCTGTCTATACATGTACTGTACACTATCATAGTCTGGTACTGTACACTATCATACTCTGTCTATACATGTACTGTACACTATCATACTCAGAATATGATAGTGTACAGTACATGCATAGACAGAGTATGATAGTGTACAGTACATGTATAGACAGAGTATGATAGTGTACAGTACATGCATAGACAGAATATGATAGTGTACAGTACCAGAGTATGATAGTGTACAGTACATGCATAGACAGAATATGATAGTGTACAGTACCAGAGTATGATAGTGTACAGTACATGCATAGACAGAGTATGATAGTGTACAGTACATGCATAGACAGAGTATGATAGTGTACAGTACATGCATAGACAGAGTATGATAGTGTACAGTACATGTATAGACAGAGTATGATAGCGTACAGTACATGTATAGACAGGGTATGATAGTGTACAGTACATGTATAGACAGAGTATGATTGGTACTGTACGCTATCATATTCTGACTATACATGTACTGTACACTATCATACTCTGGTACTGTACACTATCATACTGTCTATGCATGTACTGTACACTATCATATTCTGTTACTGTACACTATCATACCCTGTCTATACATGTACTGTACACTATTATACTCTGTCTATACATGTACTGTACACTATCATACTCTGGTACTGTACACTATCATACCCTGTCTATGCATGTACTGTACACTATCATACCCTGTCTATGCATGTACTGTACACTATCATACCCTGTCTATGCATGTACTGTACACTATCATACCCTGTCTATACATGTACTGTACACTATCATACTCTGGTACTGTACACTATCATACTCTGGTACTGTACACTATCATATTCTGTCTATACATGTACTGTGCACTATCATACTCTGTCTATGCATGTACTGTACACTATCATACTCTGGTACTGTACACTATCATACCCTGTCTATACATGTACTGTACACTATCATACTCTGGTACTGTACACTATCATACTCTGTCTATGCATGTACTGTACACTATCATACTCTGTCTATGCATGTACTGTACACTATCATACCCTGTCTATACACGTACTGTACACTATCATACTCAGTGTACAGTACATGCATAGACAGAATATGATAGTGTACAGTACCAGAGTATGATAGTGTACAGTACATGCATAGACAGAGTATGATAGTGTACAGTACATGCATAGACAGAATATGATAGTGTACAGTACCAGAATATGATAGTGTATGATTGGTACTGTACACTATCATATTCTGACTATACATGTACTGTACACTGAGTATGATAGTGTACAGTACATGTATAGACAGAATATGATAGTGTACAGTACCAGAGTATGATAGTGTACAGTACATGCATAGACAGAGTATGATAGTGTACAGTACATGCATAGACAGAGTATGATAGTGTACAGGACATGTATAGACAGAGTATGATAGTGTACAGTACCAGAATATGATAGTGTACAGTACATGCATAGACAGAGTATGATAGTGTACAGTACCAGAGTATGATAGTGTACAGTACATGTATAGACAGAGTATGATAGTGTACAGTACATGTATAGACAGAATATGATAGTGTACAGTACAAGCATAGACAGAGTATGATTGGTACTGTACACTATCATACCCTGTCTATACATGTACTGTACACTATCATACTCTGGTATTGTACACTATCATACTCTGTCTATGCATGTACTGTACACTATCATACGCTGGTACTGTACACTATCATATACTGTCTATACATGTACTGTACACTATCATACTCTGTCTATGCATGTACTGTACACTATCATACTCTGGTACTGTACACTATCATACCCTGTCTATACATGTACTGTACACTATTATACTCTGTCTATACATGTACTGTACACTATCATACTCTGGTACTGTACACTATCATACCCTGTCTATGCATGTACTGTACACTATCATACCCTGTCTATGCATGTATTGTACACTATCATACCCTGTCTATGCATGTACTGTACACTATCATACTCTGTCTATGCATGTACTGTACACTATCATACTCTGGTACTGTACACTATCATACTCTGTCTATACATGTACTGTACACTATCATACTCTGGTACTGTACACTATCATACTCTGTCTATACATGTACTGTACACTATCATACTCAGAATATGATAGTGTACAGTACATGCATAGACAGAGTATGATAGTGTACAGTACATGTATAGACAGTGTACAGTACATGTATAGACAGGGTATGATAGTGTACAGTACATGTATAGACAGAATATGATAGTGTACAGTACATGTATAGACAGAATATGATAGTGTACAGTACCAGAGTATGATAGTGTACAGTACATGCATAGACAGGGTATGATAGTGTACAGTACCAGAGTATGATAGTGTACAGTACATGTATAGACAGAGTATAATAGTGTACAGTACCAGAATATGATTGGTACTGTACACTATCATACTGTCTATGCATGTACTGTACACTATCATATTCTGGTACTGTACACTATTATACTCTGTCTATACATGTACTGTACACTATCATACTCTGGTACTGTACACTATCATACCCTGTCTATGCATGTACTGTACACTATCATACTCTGGTACTGTACACTATCATACCCTGTCTATACATGTACTGTACACTATCATACCCTGTCTATACATGTACTGTACACTGTCTATACATGTACTGTACACTATCATACTCTGGTACTGTACACTATCATATTCTGTCTATACATGTACTGTACACTGAGTATGATAGTGTACAGTACATGCATAGACAGAGTATGATAGTGTACAGTACATGTATAGACAGGGTATGATAGTGTACAGTACCAGAGTATGATAGTGTACAGTACATGTATAGACAGAGTATGATAGTGTACAGTACCAGAATATGATAGTGTACAGTACATGCATAGACAGAGTATGATAGTGTACAGTACATGTATAGACAGTATGATAGTGTACAGTACATGTATAGACAGAGTATGATAGTGTACAGTACATGTATAGACAGAGTATGATAGTGTACAGTACCAGAGTATGATAGTGTACAGTACATGCATAGACAGAGTATGATAGTGTACAGTACCAGATTATGATAGTGTACAGTACATGCATAGACAGAGTATGATAGTGTACAGTACCAGAGTATGATAGTGTACAGTACATGTATAGACAGTCTATGCATGTACTGTACACTATCATACTCTGGTACTGTACACTATCATACTCTGTCTATGCATGTACTGTACACTATCATATTCTGGTACTGTACACTATCATACTCTGTCTATACATGTACTGTACACTATCATACTCTGTCTATGCATGTACTGTACACTATCATACTCAGTGTACAGTACATGTATAGACAGAATATGATAGTGTACAGTACCAATCATACACTATCATATTCTGGTACTGTACACTATCATATTCTGTCTATACATGTACTGTACACTATCATACTCTGTCTATGCATGTACTGTACACTATCATACTCTGGTACTGTACACTATCATATTCTGTCTATACATGTACTGTACACTATCATACTCTGTCTATGCATGTACTGTAAACTATCATACTCTGGTACTGTACACTATCATACCCTGTCTATACATGTACTGTACACTATCATACTCTGGTACTGTACACTATCATACTCTGGTACTGTACACTATCATACTCTGTCTATGCATGTACTGTACACTATCATACCCTGTCTATACATGTACTGTACACTATCATACTCAGTGTACAGTACATGCATAGACAGAATATGATAGTGTACAGTACCAGAGTATGATAGTGTACAGTACATGCATAGACAGAGTATGATAGTGTACAGTACATGCATAGACAGAATATGATAGTGTACAGTACCAGAGTATGATAGTGTACAGTACATGTATAGACAGGGTATGATAGTGTACAGTACCAGAGTATGATAGTGTACAGTACATGCATAGACAGAGTATGATAGTGTACAGTACATGTATAGACAGAATATGATAGTGTACAGTACCAGAATATGATAGTGTATGATTGGTACTGTACACTATCATATTCTGACTATACATGTACTGTACACTGAGTATGATAGTGTACAGTACATGTATAGACAGAATATGATAGTGTACAGTACCAGAGTATGAAAGTGTACAGTACATGCATAGACAGAGTATAATAGTGTACAGTACATGCATAGACAGAGTATGATAGTGTACAGTACATGTATAGACAGAGTATGATAGTGTACAGTACCAGAATATGATAGTGTACAGTACATGCATAGACAGAGTATGATAGTGTACAGTACCAGAGTATGATAGTGTACAGTACATGCATAGACTGTCTATACATGTACTGTACACTATCATACTCTGGTACTGTACACTATCATACTCTGTCTATGCATGTACTGTACACTATCATACTCTGGTACTGTACACTATCATACTCTGTCTATACATGTACTGTACACTATCATACTCAGTGTACAGTACATGTATAGTCAGAATATGATAGTGTACTGTACACTATCATACTCTGTCTATACATGTACTGTACACTATCATACTCTGTCTATGCATGTACTGTACACTATCATACTCTGGTACTGTACACTATCATATTCTGTCTATACTTGTACTGTACACTATCATACTCTGGTACTGTACACTATCATACTCTGTCTATACATGTACTGTACACTATCATACTCTGTCTATGCATGTACTGTACACTATCATACTCTGGTACTGTACACTATCATATTCTGTCTATACATGTACTGTACACTATCATACTCAGTGTACAGTACATGTATAGTCAGAATATGATAGTGTACAGTACCAGAGTATGATAGTGTACAGTACATGTATAGACAGGGTATGATAGTGTACAGTACCAGAGTATGATAGTGTACAGTACATGCATAGACAGAGTATGATAGTGTACAGTACCAGAGTATGATAGTGTACAGTACATGTATAGACAGGGTATGATAGTGTACAGTACCAGAGTATGATAGTGTACAGTACATGTATAGACAGAGTATGATAGGGAGGGAGGGAGGGAGGTTCTCGCCTGCTGAGCTCCTCTCTCTCAGGTGTATGATGGTGATTGTAGTGCGGCTGCGCTACTGCAGGGAGGAAAGCATTAACAGTATATGAGGTATGTGCTGGGGGCATGGTGCTGTGCTAGGTGATTATTGCAGGGGGGGAATTATTGTAAAGTGGTTAATACAGGTTGGAGAGTGCATTTAAATGGGGAAGGGGAATGCTGAGGTGTACATTGAAGGGGGGAGGGGTGCTGTGACAGACCTGCCCCACACACTCTATTCTGTCACCCACCACACCTGCCCCACAGACTCTACCCTGTCACCCACCACATCTGCCCCACACACTCTACCCTGTCACCCACCACATTTGCCCCACACACTCTACCCTGTCACCCACCACATCTGCCCCACACTCTACCCTGTCACCCACCACATCTGTCCCACACACTCTACCCTGTCACCCACCACATCTGTCCCACACACTCTACCCTGTCACCCACCACATCTGTCCCACACACTCTACCCTGTCACCCACCACATCTGTCCCACACACTCTACCCTGTCACCCACCACATCTGCTCCACACTCTACCCTGTCACCCACCACATCTGTCCCACACACTCTACCCTGTCACCCACCACATCTGTCCCACACACTCTACCCTGTCACCCACCACATCTGCCCCACACACTCTACCCTGTCACCCACCACATCTGCCCCACACACTCTACCCTGTCACCCACCACATCTGCCCCGCATACTCTTACTCTGTCACCCCAGGCCAGACTCCACAGATTTTCTCACCATGTCACTTACTAGGCCTGAACCACAGTTTCTCTCACCCTGCGAAACACCTGACCTGTCCACGCAGACAGTGCTGAAATGTCGAGACCACTTGATTGCATTTGCACCCCAGTCCAAAAGTTGGCAGCTAGCCCCTGGTCCCCTCCCTAAGCCTCCACCACCTGTCCACCTCCTATCTCTGTGGGTTGGGTCGGGTCGTCCCCTGGGGCTGCTGGAGGACAGCTGAACCAAACTCGGGGACATACATTATCTACCATATTTTTTCTTGTGGAGGCCAATGTGTATGTTTTTTTTTTTCCCTGTGGGGGGCTAATGTGTTTGTTTTGTCGTTCTCTTGTGTGGGCCAATGTTTTGTATTTTTTCCTGTGCTGGTTTTCCATCCCAATCCGCCCATGGTGCCACATAACTGCTCAGACCTCAGTTGCATAGACTGCATGTGTGTATTCCAATGAGCACACAATTCTGTGAATTAGCAGCTCCACCATTTTGTGAGTGACAGCAATCTCATTCTGTGAGAGTGCTGAATCTGCAGTTAACCACAGGGTGTGATGGCATACCATACGGTATCTGTATTACGCAAGGAACACGTCCATTAAGGCGTCAGCCTTAATGATCGTAATTTCATTGCTTTTTGAAGTTTGAGTGGCAGAAAATCAATAGGTTTTGTGAAATTTCAGATCATGTCTAAGCAGCCTTAATGGGACATGTGACACCGTAAGGTTTTTTGTGTATGGTATACAGTGTGTATATGTGTGTGTGTGTGTGTGTATAACACTGTCTGTACGTACCTTCTCCAGCTGTCTCAGGGTGTCACCCACGTCCACACTCCTGCTCTCCTCATCCTGCCCGCGGATACTCTGGAAGATGTTCAGCGTCGCCATCTTTATGGTGCCAAGCAGAAGAATCTTCTTAGTGGCCGTATTCTGAATGTGAGCCCAGCGAGAGTCCTGCGGAGGACAGAGAGCAAAGCTGGGGCCATGTATACTCACATCAGGGCTCACAGGGGAATTATATACACAGACAGACAGCACAGTGGTCCTTACAGGATGCATGGCAAATACAACATATAGCATCACCACTACAGTATATCAGTAATGTGGCACCTGCAACTGCTACTACTGCTGGCAAATACAGTACTTCTCCATTATGTCATACTGGGCTATGTGATGTCATACTGGTCCTAGCAATGTCAGGTGTCACACCAGGCTCTGCACCACATATGTGATATCACACAGAGATCTGGTCTGGGCTATGTGATGTCATACTGGTCCTAGCAATGTCAGGTATCACACCAGGCTCTGCACCACATATGTGATATCACACAGAGATGTGGTCTGGGCTATGTGATGTCATACTGTTCCTAGCAATGTCAGGTGTCACACCAGGCTAGGATGTCAACACCCGGATATCCTACGCTGGATCTCATATACAATATATAATTATAGCCTCCATCCCATTATATCCAAGTGTGATTTCTCTGTTCAATTTACACCTTCCCGTCTGTTCTTACCCACAGCAGACTCTGGTTTTTGGCATCTTCCAGACAGTTCTGTAGTTGGCCATGTTGGTTACTGAGCTGTAAAACCAGGTTATTTCCATCCTCCAGATGGTGTGAGATTTGCCCCTTTGCTTCCTGTATTGCTGCCTGGGCCTCCTGTGCCCCCTGCTGGAGGTAACTTGAAGCGGCCACCAAAGTGTGGAACCGAGAAATGACATCACTGACCTCCTGGAACTGACAGAGCACATTAGTCATTGTAACATCAGATGAGCACAGCTTATGTCACAACCACCTGACTGGTATATACCTGCCCCCATCAGACAGCTATCACCCCATTTACAAAGAGAAACATAGCGCATCCCTCGCCCAGGTACATCTCCTTGCCACATTTATCAAGACGTCTTCTTCATTGCTGTAAATCCTCTCATGTGGAAGGCCAGGTGCCTGGACACCACTTATGGTAAAATGACCATTGTTCAGCTCTAATGTCCCAAGTGACTTATGCATCCAGAAGTTGTGTATATTTCACCAGATAATTCTCCTGACAACATCCCCTAAAGTCTGGGGTCTCTCATCAGATTGCCCCTTTACAGACCTCCATTCCTGCAGTCACCCTTCTTCTGGTTCTCTACCCATTAGTATCATACAACACTTCATGTGGATTCCATAAGTCATAGACGATCTCCAAATAAAGATGTACCATTTCTAGTATACAAATATAGGTTTCCAGTCATCTTAGGAATGCTATGGTCTTCCACCATATTCCTGAAATTTGTTTAACGTAATAACCCCCCATTCAGTGACTCTGCTTTTGTACATGATCAAGTTATGTATCAATGCTAATATAAATATGTACAGCACATACACGGACACACACAGAGACACAGTGTGGGGTGTGTGTGTGTAACGCACTAGAGTACCTCTTGGGTAGGACCTTTCTGGCAATAACCTCTATGGTAACACGCTGTAGGTCCCTCATGGGTAAGATACTGTATGAACTCTCGGTTAATGTATTATAGGACCTTTCTGGTAATGTGTTCTGGAACACCTCTGGTAACATGGTGTAGGACCCTATCGCGGAGTGTATTGTAGTACCTCTTGGGTAACACATTTTAGGACCTCTCTGTTATTGTGTTGTTGAACCTCTTGAGTAACATGCTGTAGGACCCTCTCAGGAAAAGCGTTGTGGGACCCTCTCGGGTAACACACTGTAGGATCCTCTCTGGGTTTTGCAATGTGTTGTGGAATCTCAGGTAAACACACTGTAGGAACTCTTGGGTAACATATTATACCTCTCTGGTAATGTGTTGTGGAACCTCTTGGGTAATACGCTGTAGAACCTCTCATGTAATGCAGTGTAGGGCCTTTCATGTAACACAATGCAAGAACAATCGGGTAACCCATTGTAGGACCTTTCAGGTAACGCATTGTAGGAACCCTCGTGTAACGCACTGTAGGGCCTCTCGGGTAACATACTGTAGGACTTCTCTCGGGTCACGTACTGTAGAACCTCTCGGGTAATGTATTGGAGGTAGGGCCTCTCGGGTAACGTACTGTAGGGTCTCTCGGGTAAAGTATTGGAGGTAGAACCTCTCAGGTACTGTATTGGAGTTAGGACCTCTCGGGTAACGTACTGTAGACCCTTTCGGGTAACATATTGCCCATGCAGAAATGTGAACTAACGACAGTCACAAAGGCAGTGTAAATATATTGCAAATGTGTTATTTCTAGGTTTCAGTTAGTAACTTTAAGCTTCATATTATATATGCACCTATGACTTAGTTCTCACTGTTTTGTGGATTAGTGTCATAAAAGCAGTTTCATCATACTTCTATACCTACTCACGGCACTGTATGTACAACATGTATATACATATATCCCTCCTATGGGGTCTCCCGGCACTGGTACCTCCGCCGATGTCTGTACTACTTTGCGCAGATACTGGTGGAACTTTGTGTATCGCTGTATTTGGAGCTGAATCTTCAGCCTCTGCCTGACCAGCTCTTCATACTCCTCCTGGAGGATCCTCAGCTCTCGCTCTTTGCGGGTGTAAATCTCCCGATCCTTTATCATCCTATTCTCTGCCGCCAGCCGCTTCTGTTCATTCTCCTGGAAGGAAGGAGATGGCGTGAACAGGACGGCCCCTCAGTGTATGAGAATAGACACATGGGTACATCCAGATCGGCACATCATGCCCGTCTACAAGGCCTCGTTTTCCTCACATCCCATAGAGCAGGAGCGGGGAACCTTTCTGCCGAGGGCCATATTGATACATATAACATTATTCACGGGCCTAGTGCAGACCGCACTACCTCTGTGTGACATCACAGGGGGCGGGGGCCATAATCGCCGGTGATTACAGCAATGCACGGAGCATCCTAAGGACACTCCAGGCGGTACTGCTGCATAGATTCTGGCTGTAGGGTGCCACCATTATAGGCACCCTGATAGATCGATGAGGCTAACAGAAAAAAAGGTCAGAGGGCCGACCAAACACGATGCCGCAGGCGTTATACGGCCCCCTGAGGTTCCCCATCCCTGCCATAGAGGAAATGCAAATCCTTACGCAGGAAAAGCAGCAATGTAGCGTGACGGACTGATGTGTGCGCAGGCAGCGCGGCTGTACATTGAGGTGAAGTACTCCCGGCGGGGCTCTGAGGGGGACTAGCTAGCAGGCTCTCCGGACCACAGAGCGCAGCCCGGAATCCAGGGGACAGGTAAGGCAGGGACCCGCGTCTTTGTGCAGTCTTCCCTCTGGTCTCAGGAGACAGACCGCAGGCGCTGATGTGGACACTGGTGCGCCCACGACTCCACTAGACCCCCGGGGCATATATAACACTGGCACAGGGCAGATTTTACAGGCCAGGGGATCTGATGGTTAACGGATGCAGCCCCTCCCCCAGCTCAGGACGCCATTCCACCGCGGTCTGTGTAAGTGATTGTAGTGAGAATTGCAGATATATACAGTGTTTTCCTGCGTTTGTATGTGACTTGTGCTAGCGCTAATCTCTACTTTCTATACTGACACAGCTTATACCTTTCCCTTTATTCTACTATACCCTGATATACTACGGTATCTCCCATAGATTTGGGAGGGCTATCACATACTATATAGCACGGTTGCACACTACACTGTGCCATATTACACATACATCAGGGTTGCTCAGTGCACTGTGCCAGATTGTGTATGTTATTATCCCTGTGACTATATCTGGCAGAGGAAAGAATAACAAGCAGCCTGATGCTCCTACTCTGATTTCTTGTACGTCCTGCTCAGTGGGCTTATCTCCAGAGGACCTCACTCAGGATGGTCTTTGTACACATTGCTACACCGCCCTCAGCCCTGGTTCCTCCTCCTGAGGATCCCCCCTGGGCGGCCTTTTCACAGGTGTTGGCAAAAATTGCAGACCACCTAGCGGTCCCTGTGGTAGCTCCCCCTATGGGATGGCCACAGCAGGTACTTCCTGCAAATCCTCTGCCTCCCCCATGGGCATACGTACTGTCTACCCTCAGTGCAGAGTCTGGCGGATCCCTCTCTCTTTGCAGCATTTGCTGAAAGGCTGTAGAGACCCTTAAGGTGAGTACAGACCTGTGACCAGACGGCCTCAGCCTCCCGTCCCGATCACAGATTGGATTTTGATACCCACTGGGTCTTGGGGTATTGGATTAGAAAGACCTGTGAACTCCAGGTGAGATCTGGATGGAAGCTTTCTGTGTGAAGAGAGTCAAATGGCCAAATCTTCCTGATATGTCCCTGAGATTGGTAGAGTTTGGTGGTGACAGCATCGTTACACGCCCACGGCGCAGTGGGCGGAGTCAGTGACAGGCAATCACAGGCATTTATCACACAGTGACAGAATATCTATGTAGAATAACCAGTAATAGTATTCACTTCTGTCTTCCTGCAATATTCAGGAAATCATGAAAAACAAACACTCTTTTCCCCAGAGGTGCAGACACACAAGAGACAGTCTCAGGGACATATCACAGGAAGCGCAGACACACAAGAGACAGTCTCAGGGACATATCACAGGAAGCGCAGACACACAAGAGACAGTCTCAGGGACATATCACAGGAAGCGCAGACACACAAGAGACAGTCTCAGGGACATATCACAGGAAGCGCAGACACACAAGAGACAGTCTCAGGGACATATCACAGGAAGCGCAGACACACAAGAGACAGTCTCAGGGACCTATCACAGGAAGCGCAGACACACAGGAGACAGTCTCAGGGACATATCACAGGAAGCGCAGACACACAAGAGACAGTCTCAGGGACATATCACAGGAAGTGCAGACACACAAGAGACAATCTCAGGGACCTATCACAGGAGGGTTTGGCCTTGTGACTCCTCACACCGTCACACAGAACGCTCCCATCCTGGTCTCCCCTGGAGATCACTGACCACAACAAGTCTGTCATTTCCTAGCAGGAGGTCAGATGAATAGAAAATCAGCATCTAATTTCCTGCAGTCACAGAGGCTGCTCATGTCTTATACAGGAATATCCAAGAAGTGCAGTTATATATATATATATATATTAGTGATGAGCGGTTCGGATTCTGAGGAATCCGAACCGCTCCGAACAGGTGGAATCCGAGTCCACCCGAACGCAAGTTCGGGTGTTCCCGCCTGACTCGGATTCCACCTCGAGGCCGAACGTCACCCATCCGGCGTCGGATTCTCGCGAGAGCCGAGTGACGTTCGGCTTCTATAAAAAGGCGCGGCGCCCGGCAGTTGGCGCCATTTCTCGCGTGACGCGTAGTTAGGTAGTTAGCTAGTGCGCTGTCTGTTCTAGTGTTAGATAGAGCAGCAAGAACACTGCCTACTCTATTCTGTGACTTTACTGGGCATAAGCCCTTTGTGTGTGCTCCGTGACTGGGCATAATAAGCCCACTGTGTGTATGTGTACTCTACTACTCACTGTATTATACAAGCTCCGTGACAACTGACAGGGCATAGCCCACTGAGTGTATTATACAAGCTCCGTGACAGGGCATAGCCCACTGAGTATTATACAAGCTCCGTGACAGGGCATAGCCCACTGTGTCTATTATACAAGCTCCGTGACAGGACATAGCCCACTGAGTGTATTATACAAGCTCCGTGACAGGGCATAAGCCCACAGTATTATACAAGCTCCGTGACAGGGCATAGCCCACTGTGTCTATTATACAAGCTCCGTGACAGGGCATAGCCCACTGAGTGTATTATACAAGCTCCGTGACAGGGCATAGCCCACTGTGTCTATTATACAAGCTCCGTGACAGGGCATAGCCCACTGAGTGTATTATACAAGCTCCGTGACAGGGCATAGCCCACTGTGTCTATTATACAAGCTCCGTGACAGGGCATAGCCCACTGTGTCTATTATACAAGCTCCGTGACAGGGCATAAGCCCACTGAGTATTATACAAGCTCCGTGACAGGGCATAGCCCACTGAGTGTATTATACAAGCTCCGTGACAGGGCATAAGCCCACAGTATTATAGAAGCTCCGTGACAGGGCATAGCCCACTGTGTCTATTATACAAGCTCCGTGACAGGACATAGCCCACTGAGTGTATTATACAAGCTCCGTGACAGGGCATAGCCCACTGTGTCTATTATACAAGCTCCGTGACAGGGCATAGCCCACTGTGTCTATTATACAAGCTCCGTGACAGGGCATAAGCCCACTGAGTATTATACAAGCTCCGTGACAGGGCATAGCCCACTGAGTGTATTATACAAGCTCCGTGACAGGGCATAAGCCCACAGTATTATAGAAGCTCCGTGACAGGGCATAGCCCACTGTGTCTATTATACAAGCTCCGTGACAGGACATAGCCCACTGAGTGTATTATACAAGCTCCGTGACAGGGCATAAGCCCACTGTGTCTATTATACAAGCTCTGTGACAGGGCATAGCCCACTGTGTCTATTATACAAGCTCCGTGACAGGGCATAAGCCCACTGAGTATTATACAAGCTCCGTGACAGGGCATAGCCCACTGAGTGTATTATACAAGCTCCGTGACAGGGCATAAGCCCACAGTATTATAGAAGCTCCGTGACAGGGCATAGCCCACTGTGTCTATTATACAAGCTCTGTGACAGGGCATAGCCCACTGTGTCTATTATACAAGCTCCGTGACAGGGCATAAGCCCACTGAGTATTATACAAGCTCCGTGACAGGGCATAGCCCACTGAGTGTATTATACAAGCTCCGTGACAGGGCATAAGCCCACAGTATTATAGAAGCTCCGTGACAGGGCATAGCCCACTGTGTCTATTATACAAGCTCCGTGACAGGGCATAAGCCCACTGTGTCTATTATACAAGCTCTGTGACAGGGCATAGCCCACTGTGTCTATTATACAAGCTCCGTGACAGGGCATAAGCCCACTGTGTCTATTATACAAGCTCTGTGACAGGGCATAGCCCACTGTGTCTATTATACAAGCTCTGTGACAGGGCATAGCCCACTGTGTCTATTATACAAGCTCCATGACAGGGCATAAGCCCACTGTGTCTATTATACAAGCTCCGTGACAGGGCATAGCCCACTGAGTATTATACAAGCTCCGTGACAGGGCATAGCCCACTGTGTCTATTATACAAGCTCCGTGACAGGGCATAGCCCACTGTGTCTATTATACAAGCTCCGTGAAAGGGCATAAGCCCACTGTGTGTATACAAGCTCTGTGACTCCAGTTCATAGTGATAAAGTAATATGGATCACGAGAATGAACTGAGAGGAGAGCAGAAACAACATGTAAATGCTAGCCTTGCAGCGGCTGGAAGTCCATCACTTTTATCTAAAGCTGATGCTCAAGGGCGTAGAGGCTTTAAAACCTTAGGGAACCTGAAATCAAAAAATGTAGATTTTACAGGGGTAAAGACAAAAAAAAAAACCTCTAAAGACTACTACTATTGCAGAGAAACAGAAAATTGGCAACATACCATTCACCACACGTAGCGGCAAGGAAAGACTCAGGCTTTGCCCTTTATTTTTGAGTGGTGGTTCTGCAACTGTCAGTGAGGCATCTTGTGCCTCTCGTGATGATAAAAGACCTTTTCAATCAGACTATAGAAGTGTGAAAAAATTTAAAACCAATAAGGCAGTCGAACAAACTGTGTTTTTTGAAAATGGCATTTCTATGTGTAAGCCTGACCTTTCAGAGAAGCCGCCCTCCACAGTTTCTTTTCCATCTGTAGTTGTGGGGATGAGCAGTATTGCTGAGGACATAGAAATTGAGGATGCCACCGTGGAATTGCAAGAGGATGAGAGGAATATATGTGCAGCTGACGCTGGCACTAATGAGGATGTTGAGGATGAGGATATTATTTGTATAAGTCAGGCACCAGTGGAAGCAGCTTTTGGCTAAGATAAGAAGGCCATTGCCATGCCTGGGCATAGAACCAACAAATCCACATCTTTTGTGTGGAATTACTTTTACCCAAACCCTGACAACGTTTGTCAAGCCATTTGTAGCCTCTGTGAGACCACAGTTAGTAGAGGTAGGGACGTTAAACATCTAGGAACCTCTACGCTATTACGTCATCTGCAGCGAGCTCATGACAGGTGTTTGATAACAGAAACTACTGCAAAAAAAATAACAACAAGCAGTCCAGTATTAGCTAGATGCCTTCTCTCTACTAAATCCCAGCACCTGCAATCTCCGCCAACAACACCTTCCTCCTCAATATCCTCAGGAATGATCAGTGGTAGCACTAACAAATTGGATGTTGTACTAAGTCACGGTGACTCCTCCAATTTCCAGGACACCTCAGAAGACACTGAATCTTTGAGCGCTAGGCCTGCTGCTGCTGCTGCTGGTGGATCTTCATCCCAGAAGTGGACCAAGAAGACTACTAGTAGTATACCAAAAAAAGAATTGACTGTTAAAGAATCTCTTGCAAGGGGAAGCAAGTATGACAGCTCTCACCCTGTCGCACAGCGGATCACTGATGCCATGACAGCTATGCTAATATTAGATCTGCGTCCAATATCCTCAATTAATGCAGTGGGATTTACACAGCTAATTGAGGTCATGTGTCCCCGGTACCAAATTCCATCTCGGTTTCATTTTACCCGAAAAGCCATTCCTCGGCTGTACCAGGACGTTAAACAGAACCTAATTATTGGTCTGCAAAATGCTATTGTACCCACTGTCCACTTAACCACAGATATGTGGACAAGCGGTAGTGGACAAACTAAAGATTACATGACTGTGACGGCCCACTGGGTGGGTGAATCGCCTTCAGCAGCAGCAGTATCTAACAAACAACACCAGCTCATTCAGAGGCAGGCAACTCTGTGCATCACCGGATTCAATAAGAGGCATACCACTGACAACCTCTTAGAAAAACTAAGATGTCATAGAAACATGGCTTACCCCACTTGGACTCTCCTCAGGATTTGTGATTTCTGACAATGCTACAAATATAGTGAAAGCATTACAGCTGGGTGAATTCCAACACATCCCCTATTTTGCTCACACAATAAACTTAGTGGTGCAGGGTTTTTTAAAAAATGACAGGGGCGTTCAGGAGATGCTGTCTGTGGCCCGAAAAAATTTTGGGACATTTTCGGCATTCAGCAACAGCGTGCAGGAGATTGCAGCACCTGCAAGAGCAGTTTAATTTGCCCTGCCATCAACTGAAGCAAGAAGTGGTAACGAGGTGGAACTCAACCCTGTATATGCTTCAGCGGATGGAGGAGCAGCAAAAAGCCATCCATAGCTATACGACAAGCCATGACATTGGGAGAGGAGGGGGAATGTACCTTACCCCAGCACAGTGGAGAGTACTTTCTGTCTTGTGCAAGGTGCTCAAACCATTTGAAGTTGCCACTTGTGAAGTGAGTGCTGACACTGCTAGCTTGAGTAAGGTGATTCCCCTGATTTCGCTTTTGGAAAAGCAGCTGGAGAAATTGAAGGATGATATTAAACAAAGTGATTCTGCAAAGTATGCTGGACTGATAGATCAAGTCCTTTGTTCGCTTCGCCAGGATCCACGGGTGGCCAAGATCTTGAAATCTGATCATTATATTTTAGCAACCATTCTTGATCCTAGGTTCAAGTCATATGCTGTGTCTTTCTTTACAACTGACCCAGATCTTAAAAGAACCAAAGCGCTCCTGGTGAGCAAGTTGGCAGCTGAAGTGAAACATGGCACTACGATGACGTCTCCTCCTTCGGTTTCTCCAGCAGCAGCCAGAAAAAAATGCACCTTTTCCAAAAGACCCAGTGGTGATGCAGATAAGTCAAGTCAACATTTTGACATCTGGTCGGGTCTAAAAGATTTGCCCAACACCAGTGACACCTCTACCGCAACTCCATCTAATACGATTACCATCCAAAGAATGGTGGAGGATTATTTTCAGTACACCATACACGTAGATATGTCACAGAGTCCCTTCGAATATTGGAAGAAAAAAAAGGCAATTTGGAGACCCTTGTATAAACTGGCTTTGCATTATTTAAGCTGCCCACCCTCCAGTGTGTACTCGGAGAGAGTTTTCAGTACAGCCGGGAACCTTGTGAGAGAACGACGAAGGAGGCTACTTCCACAAAATGTAGAAAAAATGATGTTCATTAAAATGAACTGGAAATTTCACGAGGAAAACCTTTCCCACCAATCACGTCACAGTACAGATACTTCTGTAAGGGTAGATTCCAGCGGGGATGAACTGATATTGTGTGAGGAATCGGATGATGTACACACTGATGAGGGTGAGGATGGCAATGATGGTGACATCATGCCACTGTAGACCTGTTGCCTTTAGTAGATTGGAAGATTTTTTTGTGGGGGCCCAAACAAACCAAGCACTTCAGCCACAAAGTGGCAGTACCTGTCGCTGAAATGCTTAGTTTGTTAAAGTGTGCATGTCCTTTTTAAGATCCAACATAAAGGGTGGGTGGGAGGGCCCAAGGACAATACCATCTAGCACTACCTTTCATTTCTGCCACTGCTGTGTGGCATAGTTTCATAGATGTGCTTTAAACTGTGGTGTCTGTGCCAGCCACTGCGCCGCTGCTCTGACGCTTGGTCACCAGTCAGCTCACTGCAACCTTTGGCCAATAATGGTGAAAACAATAATTTAAGCTGTGAGGTGGTCTAAATTGACTGTAAATGACTGGAAATTAATGTTATTGAGGTAAATAATACTCTCTAGGAAGAAAAAAAAGCCCAATTTATGTAATTTTAGCTTTTTTTGCCAGTTTTGGCAAAAAATCCAAAACCAAATCCGGACGACGAATTAGAACCAAATCCAAATCCGGCAAAAATGGTCCGGCGCACATCCCTAATATATATATATATATATATATATCTCCAAGATCTGGCACTCACAGGTATGCATGTAACTGGACCGGGTGCCCTCCTCCTCCTCCTCCCTTCACCAGGTGCCCGCGGTATCTGCACCGACGCTAGGGACATTACTGTCCCTGCACGTCGGCTGATGCTGGGATCAAACTCGTGATCCCAGCACAGCCTTCCACATCAGCGCCTTTATTCAGCGCTTTTATCAAGCTTATACCACAATACAAATACAAATGACAAACTTAAATAGCTCACCCCCCAGCAGGCCAAACCTCCGGTGTTCCACACGTGCGCTGCCAGACAGCAGTCGCACAGGAAATGACGTCATAGTCAGCCCCTAGTGTAGCTATGGTGATATGAATACACACTAATGCAAGTTGTGACAGATAATCAAGTGATCACAGAGTATATACACAGAGTATATACACACAGTGTTAAATCCGCTTGAAACAGAATTTACACCATTAAGTGAAAATCGATAAAAAAAAATCGATACTCTAAAATTAACTTCGGCAAAAAGCTGTAATTATACTAAAAGCACCATGAGCACTACCTACACCTATACATACAAGACTGACAACATAAATAAGACATACCTTAAAACACATAACGTTAGACACATGGAACAGCATCAATTGCAATGCACAATAACATATTAGTGTACACAGTCATAAGACATCTGGTAGTAACATGTACCCACATTACGTCAGCCCTCAAAAAATATGACTATAATCAGGCCCGATTATAGTCACATTTTTTGAGGGCTGAGTCGGCTGACGTAATGTGGGTACGTACATACGTCGCTGAATCCAGCTATGTGTACGTAGCATTTTTTATCCGGAGTGCCGCCTGTTGTCGGAGTATATTATATATATATATATATATATATATATATATGTATGTATATATATATATGTGTATGTATATATACAGTCAGGTGTATAAATATTGGGACATTGACAGAATTTTCAGATTTTGGCCTCTATTCACCACCACGATGGTTTTGAAATGAAACAAACAAGATGTGCTTTACCTGCAGACTTTCAGATTTAATTTGAGGGTAATTACATCCAAATCAGGTGAACGGTGTAGGAATTACAATGGTTTCTATATGTGCCTCCCACTTTTTAAGGGACCAAAAGTAATGGGACTATCCACTCAAAAGCTATTTCATGGACAGGTGTGGGCTATTCCCGCGTTATTTCATTATCAATTAAGCAGGTAAAAGGTCTGGAGTTGATTCTAGGTGTGACATTTGCATTTGGAATCAGTTGCTGTCGACTCTCAATATGAGATCCAAAGAGCTGTCACTATCAGTGAAGCAAGCCATCATTAGGCTGAAAAATCAAAACAAACCCATCAGAGAGATAGCAAAAACATTAGGTGTGGCCAAATCAACTGTTTGGAACATTCTTAAAAAGAAAGAACGCATCGGAGCATCAACACCAAAAGACCCGGAAGACCACGGAAAACAACTGTGGTGGATGAGAGAAGAATTATTTCCCTGGTGAAGAAAAACCCCTTCACAACAGTTGGCCAAATCAAGAACACTCTCCAGGAGGTAGGTGTATATGTGTCAAAGTCAACAATCAAGAGAAGACTTCACAAGAGTGAATATAGAGGGTTCACCACAAGATGTAACCCATTGGTGAGCCACAAAAACCAGGAAGACCAGATTAGAGTTTGCCAAACAACATCTAAAAAAGCCATTACAGTTCTGGAACAACATCCTATGGACAGATGAGACAAAGATCAACTTGTACCAGAGTGATGGGAAGAGAAGAGAAGGAAAGGAACTGCTCATGATCCAAAACATACCACCTCATTAGTGAAGCATGGTGGTGGTAGTGTCATGGCGTGGGCATGTATGGCTGCCAATGGAACTGGTTCCCTTGTATTTATTGATGATGTGACTGCTGACAAAAGCAGCAGAATGAATTCTGAAGTGTTTCGGGCAATATTATATGCTCATATTCAGTCAAATGCTTCAGAACTCATTGGACGGCGCTTCACAGTGCAGATGGACAATGACCCGAAGCATACTGCAAAAGCAACCGGAGAGTTTTTTAAGGCTAAAAAGTGGAATGTTATGCAATGGCCAAGTCAATCCCCTGACCTGAATCGGATTGAGCATGCATTTAACTTGATGAAGACAAAACTGAAGGGAAAATGCCCCAAGAACAAGCAGGAACTGAAGACATTTGCAGTAGAGGCCTGGCAGAGCATCACCAGGGATGAAACCCAGCGTCTGGTGATGTCTATGCGTTCCAGACTTCAGGCTGTAATTGCCTGCAAAGGATTTGCAACAAAGTATTAAAAAGTGAAAGATAGATTTAGGATTGTTTAGTTTGTCCCATTACTTTTGGCCCCTTAAAAAGTGGGAGGCACATATAGAAACCATTGTAATTCCTACACCGTTCACCTGATTTGGATGTAATTACCCTCAAATTAAATCTGAAAGTCTGCAGGTAAAGCACATCTTGTTTGTTTCATTTCAAAACCATTGTGGTGGTGACTAGAGGCCAAAATATGAAAATTTTGACAATGTCCCAATCTTTTTGGACTTGACTGTATATATACACATACACACACATTATATATATATATATATATATATATATATATATATGTGTGTATATATATATATATATATATGTGTATGTATATATGTGTATGTATGTATATATATATATATATATATATATATATGCCTGTAGAGGGGCACTCGCATAATCGTATTCAAATGCCGAGGTGCCATCCATAAATTAAGTATACATACAAAGACCCCTGTACCCCAGGGACCAGGCGGCACTCAGTAGACTTTCAAAATGACAAACAGATTTTAATCCATAAATTGACGTTTCAAGACCTACACTGTCTTTTCATCAGGATATACATTACATGAATAAAGTAAAAATAAACTCACCTATATACCCGTGTGTGTCACAGAAAAAGCTACCACCAGCTGCTTTCCATGACCGGCGTTGTCTCGTGGAGCGCAGGGTCCGTGACCTCATCACACTGCGTCTAGACCAGCGGGGAATACAAAAAAGGAAAATGGGCTACAGTAAGCTCAGATTATGAAGAAAAACGGGTTTACCGTTGGCTTAGTGGCTTTGGACCAACTCCAACAGGCCCCCCTAGAGGATGTCCTAATTGGAGAAATAGGAAACAAAAATTCAGAAAGGAAGCAATGTCCTCATAGAGTGACAGTGACTTCCAGGTACAGGATTCGGATGAACCTTCAACTCCACAGTCTATCCCTTTAGGGGTAAGCACCAGGAAGCAGGGAGAACTACCACCATTAAACCCACAAGACGTGGGGGCCAGACCAAAAGGCTCCGGAAAGGTAACCAGGAAGAAAACCTGATATTTAATCTTTCGTCTAGAATTATTACAGAAATGGAAGCTAAGGTACTTAATAAAGGTTTGTCCTTTATTCCAACTAACAAACATAATGAATTCAATTGGAAGTTAGATAACTATAAATTCGCACGTACATTAAGACGTAAAGAATACTTTCAACATCAAGAAAACCCTAACTTTGAGGAAACTTCTACATCGTTTGCATCTTTTTTAAAAAAGTACTCTTCTTCAAATTTTGATCCGGCATCTAACAATGCTTCCATTAAAACGTTTTCTAGACTGATGGATGACTCAGTATACAGGTTTTCCCAGGCACAACCTAAAATATATCACAATTTATCCCCAGAGGAACAGGTAGCCCTGAAAACGCTGGCAGAGGACTCCTCCATAATTATTCGCCCTGCGGACAAAGGGGGAGCCATAGTTATCCAGAATTTACAAGATTACCAGTCTGAGATTGATAGACAATTGTCTGATCACAATACATATGAAAAGCTCTGTGGTGATCCAACGGGAGTGTACAAAAGAGAACTGGATAATATCCTAACACAAGCCCAGGAGAATAAAATCTTGGAACCTAAGGTCATTAAAGTATTAACGCAAACACATCCTGTGGTACCATTATTGTACACTGTGCCCAAGATCCATAAAGATCAGACAACACCACCGGGCAGACCTATCATCTCTGCCCGAGGATCGTTATACCAACCCATCTCCCAATTTCTGGATAACCTTATACAACCATTTGTGATGGCACAAAAAACATTCCTCAAGGATACTACGTCCCTCTTACAAAAACTCTCCTCGTTTGGATATGTACCAGACAATACTTTAATGTGCACACTTGATGTGAAGAATCTATATACAGCGATACCACACAAGGAGGGCATTGCTGCCACAAGAACTTTCCTACACAAGGTGAATTTTGACATTGATCTCTTTGTATCCCTGTTGGAACTTACTTTAACTAGAAATTATTTTGTATTTAATGGCGAATATGATTTACAACAAAGCGGATGTGCCATGGGCTCGAATGTGGCACCGGCCTTTGCCAACATATATATGTTTGCCCAGGAAGAACAGTTTTTCTTCACTGACCCAAATATTGCAGCTAACATTAGTCTCTATGTGAGATACATAGACGATTTGTTCCTGCTCTGGAAAGGGGATGAATCATCCTTTAAAACCATGATCTCCAATATCAACTACCAGAATACTCTGATTAAGTTTACGTTTGAGTCCAGTACCTCGTCCATTCACTATCTGGACGTTACTATTGAGATAATTAACAATAAGTTTGAGACATCACTGTATACCAAGGATACCGATCGAAACACTTTACTTATGTCAAGTAGCTTTCACCCTCCGGCGTTGAAGAAGGGACTGGCTAGGTCCCAGATGATAAGCGCATTGCGGATCACCAGCAAAGACAGTGATGTGGAAAGGGCACTGGATCAGATTGTTATTAAGTTTGAAAATAGAGGATACAACAAACAGACATTATTAAAGCAAAAGACAGAAGTATTACAATTGTCAAGGTCTACTCTATTGAACAGCAGCACTGTACGGGATATTAGGGATAAGATCCCCCTGATTACAGAGTATACATTGAGTCTCCCATATCCAAAATGATTGGGACCAGGGGTATTTTGGATATCGGAATATTCCGTATTTTGGAATAATTGCATATTATATTAAAATGTCTAAGGTATAGGGCCCAAATCTAAACACAGACTGCATTTATGACTTATATACACCTTATACACACAGCCTGCAGGTCATTTTATACAATATTTTCAATAATTTTGTGGCTCAAACAAAGTTTGTGTACATACATGAAATTTATTTATGTGTCATATACACCTTATGCACACAGCCTATAGGTCATTTTATACTTTATTTTTAATAATTTTGTGCCTTAAACAAAGTTTGTGTACATTGAACCATCAAAAATCAAAGTTTTCACTGTCAGTCATGCTAAAAATATTCCGTATTTCGGAATATTTGGATATGGGATACTCAACCTGTATACGTTGGCCAGTTCAGTGATCCCTAGAGCATCAAAGGCACTCTGGCCAATTATCCGGAGTGATAAAGATTTGCCCGGACTATCTAACAAATATCCGCTAGTAAGCTATAGGCGGGGCAGGAATCTTAAAGACATCCTGGTGAAGAGCGACATAACTCCTTTCAAACAGAAGAATGAACTCTCTTTCATTAAACAACCTGGATGCTATAGGTGCATTTCTTGCACCATATGCAAATTTTTGGAGACAGGCTCTACGGTTAAACATCCACACACGGGGAAAGTATTCAACATCAAACATGTGGTCACTTGCCCAACCCGCTGTGTCATATATATGATAACCTGCCCGTGTGGCTTGTGCTATGTCGGGTAAACAATCAGAATGTTCAAGGAGAGAATGGCGCTCCATCGGTCGGCTATTAAAGCGGCCATCGAGGGTAAAACAAGTGAACAACCAGTGGCTCGCCACTTCAGTGAAGCAAAACATCAATTGAAGGATTTGAACTATAAAATCATTGATCACATCAGGGCCGAAACTAGGATTTTTGTCACCAGGGGCAAGACAGTAATTTGGCGCCCCCCATGTAATTCCCCCTGCAGTAGTGCCCATATTGTAATGCCCCCATAGTAATGCCCATATGTTAATACCCCCAGAGTAATGCCCCTCTGTAGTGCCCATGCTCCCATATTAATGCCCCTGTAGTGCCCATGCTTTCATAGTAATGCCCCTGTAGTGCCCATGCTCTCATAGTAATGCCCCTGTATTGCCCATGCCCCCATAGTAATATCCCTGTAGTGCCCTTACAGTAATGCCCCTGTAGTGCTCATGCCCCCACAGTAATGCCCCTGTGGTAATGCCCCTGTAGTGCCCATGCCCCAATAGTAATGCCCCTGTAGTGCTCATGCCCCATTAGTAATGCCCCTTATTGCCTATGCCCCCATAGTAATGCCCCTGTGGTAATGCCCCTGCCCCCATAATAATGCCCCTGTAGTGCAGCTTATTAAAAAAAAAAATACTTACCTTGAACCCCGCTCCTGCATCCAGCGTCGCGTCCGGTCCGCCGGCTGGTCCTTGGAACTATGGGGGAGATGTCATGACGTCTCCCCCATAGTGCCCGTGGGGAGAGCCGGAAGCTGAAGTTCGGGAGAGAACTCCAGCCTCCGGCTACACCGCGTCGCTGCAGAGAAGGAGCCGGGCGCCCGCTGGTAATAAATATTACCAGCGGACGTCCGGCTTGGAGCCTCTCTGCAGCGCCGGGCTGGAGGTCACTGGCACCAGGTACAGCGGCTCACCCGGTGCACGTGCACCTCCAGCCCCCCCCTAGTTGCGGCCCTGGATCACATACCCCCATTAAAGCGAGGAGGAGATAGAGCAAAACTTCTCTCCATTAGGGAAGCACGTTGGATTTTTTCCTTGAATGCAGTATCCCCTGGAGGACTGAATGAAAAACTCCCTTGGAACTTATGTCTATAATTGACCTATATATTATGGATCTGTAAGTCGATCTATGTTTGTCCTGCATTGAACATTTTGATTTTTTTTCCTTTAAACAACCTGGATCTCATAGTTATATACAACTAGCTGTGTATGGTTGTGTTGTATCTATATATTTGCTTGTTGGTCTTTTATTGGTGTTGCCCTTATCTATGGGCACTATTTCACATAACTGATACTCTTGGTTCCGTTTGGCCGTATTTCGTAACATGTTTCGTGTGTTGGTTTTATTAATATGCAGTGATTTTATATTACAGCACCGTTTAGTATCAATAACTTATGCGCTTGCTTTCCACAGCTGGCCGATCGGTGAGCAGCGGTGGTCCGCGATCCTGGACACCGCATACTCTGTTTGAGAGTCAAGTTGTTTACTTTTCTTGGTTACTGTTTCCCTGACAACGTCGGGATTCCCCGCTGGTCTAGACGCAGTGTGATGAGGTCACGGACGCTGCGCTCCACGAGACAACGCTGTTCATGGAAAGCAGCTGGTGGTAGCTTTTTCTGTGACACACACGGGTATATAGGTGAGTTTATTTTTACTTTATTCATGTAATGTATATCCTGATGAAAAGACAGTGTAGGTCTTGAAACGTCGATTTATGGATTAAAATCTGTTTGTCATTTTGGAAGTCCGCTGAGTGCCGCCTGGTCCCTGGGGTACAGGGGTCTTTGTATGTATATATATGTGTATGTATATATATATGTGTATGTATATATATATATATGTGTGTGTATATATATATATATATATGTGTATGTATAATATATGTGTGTATATGTATATGTATATATATATATATGTATATATATATATATATATATATATATATGTATGTATATATATATGTGTATGTATATATATATATACGTGTGTGTATGTATGTATATGTGTATGTGTGTGTCTCTTTTTGGACATCATAGAATGTAAGCTCTCACGAGCAGGGCCCTCATCCCTCACGTGCTTCTCCTCCCCCTACGTATAGTATAATTTACTCCTAACTCCCCACAATGACACCTAACACCTGGTTGCTCATGTCCTGCTGCTTGTGTTATGCAGCTAAGCTATGTGTATAACCTTGTCCTTGTCCTACATTGTTTTCTATTACTATTAACTGTTTTCTTGTGTGCTCATTTATGTACTGTGTAAGGCGCTGCGGAACCTTTGTGGCGCCATATAAATAAAGGATAATAATAATAAATAGTTGCACGGCTGTGAACTCTCTGCATGCTGACCCCCTAAGCCAAGGGGAAGACTTTCCTTGAAGACTATTTGAGCAATAAAGAGTGAGCTCCAGCCTCCAGCTGCAGGGAGGGAGCCACCAGGCGCCTGGCCTACCATACTGTTACCAGGAGAGAGGAGGTAAAGACGGCTCTCCTATGACTCTGTGAGGCGCTCTTATTCACCGATAACACAGAACTTTTATAATGGACTCACAGGACATCATTTGTGTATTTTTTGTTTGTCTGTCCTGAGAGTCCATTATAAAAGTTCTGTGTTATCTTTGAATGACAGTCTGGCGGGTGGTATCAGCTGTGGGAGGGGGGGATGGCGGGCAGGCATCTGGGGCGCCCTGGGCGTACGCGCCAGTCCTGACCGCTGTGATCACTGTCTTACCATAGTGACATTCTTGAATTTCAGAGAGTAGTTTTGTAGCTCCTCCTTCTGCGTTTTCAGCCCCTCCCACTGCAGGGCGAGACCTTCTATGGCCGTTTCAAAATCCTAAAAATAAGCAAATAATATATATATATATATATATATATATATATATGATGTGGAATATAAACCTGGAGTACAGTAATCAGTGTGATTCTTGGGGTTACTGTAGCATTATATTGGGGACTGTATAAACCTTGGGGTGTCAGTAGCATTATATTGGGGACTGTATAAACCTTGGGGTGTCAGTAGCATTATTTTGAGGACTGTATAAACCTTGGGGTGTCAGTAGCATTATATTGGGGACTGTATAAACCTTGGGGTGTCAGTAGCATTATATTGGGGACTGTATAAACCTTGGGGTGTCAGTAGAGAGAGGCAGCGGCCTTATTTATAAAGATGGGAGATGTCGCCCCCAGGAGCGGGGATGTAACGTGAGAGACTATACATCATTCACAACATGAACCTATTGTCTGGCAATAATCACTAATAACAGGAGTCATGATTCTCCCCCATATACACAGTTCTGGGGTCTCTGCAGACCCTACTGATGGCCTCCAATCACAGAGCAGGAGACATTTTAGTATAACTCCAGGAACATCACAGACAGCACTGAGGCAATGAGGCACAGGTGTGTATGCAGCATCAGTCACCTGAAGCCAGGGGGTGATCACAGACAGCACTGAGGCACAGGTGTGTATGCAGCATCAGTCACCTGAAGCCAGGGGGTGATCACAGACAGCACTGAGGCACAGATGTGTGTGCAGCATCAGTCACCTGAAGCCAGGAGGTGATCACAGACAGCACTGAGGCACAGATGTGTATGCAGCATCAGTCACCTGAAGCCAGGAGGGGATCACAGACAGCACTGAGGCACAGGTGTGTATGCAGCATCAGTCACCTGAAGCCAGGAGGTGATCACAGACAGCACTGAGGCACAGATGTGTATGCAGCATCAGTCACCTGAAGCCAGGGGGGTGATCACAGACAGCACTGAGGCACAGGTGTGTATGCAGCATCAGTCACCTGAAGCCAGGAGGTGATCACAGACAGCACTGAGGCACAGATGTGTATGCAGCATCAGTCACCTGAAGCCAGGGGGGTCCGAGCTGAGTGGAAGCCAGATGAAGAGGCCAAACAGCTGTGTCAGAGACCAGGAGCAGCCAGACCAGAGTGTAAGCATAATAATGAGGGCCAGTGGCCTTATATATCCCCAGGGTGCAGGGGATTGGCTGTAGCCAGGAAGTGGGCGGAGAGCACAGAGTGCATTAGTATTTTCCCTAATGAGAATGTGATTGACCATTACTCAGACACAGGGCTGTATTCCAACCGGGGCCGGGCTGCACATGTTGCGCTTCTGGCAAATGCCAGATGGGCCGGCGTCAAACCCCAACCGAGTAGCTCCACCTCCCGGCGCTCTACTTGGCCAGGATACTGAAAGACGGGGCAGGCTGTAACTCGTAACACGCCCCCATGAGTTGAGGCTACACCCATTTTGCAGGCTCGCTCGTAGGGGGGGCTGCCTGAGACCCTTTGATAAAGCTGTGAGACACACAGGGAAACGCATCAGAACCTTTCTGTACTGAAGTTCTTCATCTGCAGCTGGGACTTTTCACATCTTTACACACCTGGACCAATCCTCCAAAACTTCTCTGGCTATATTGCTTCATCTGTAGTGATCCAACAACATCCACCAGGCTCATCCACACGAAGGGACGACCACCTTGCAGGATTGTCTCTGCTAATAACCCCGGATGGCTGGACCGTAGTGGTAATTATACGAGACTGTGACATCATCTACTACATCTATGTAGTCATATCACTTACCATGCAAACAAGGCTATAACTAGGAAAAGGTGTATGTGGATCTAACAGTCTACCTCCCAGATACTTCATTATTCAGAGCACAACCTCTCGGTGTAGTTACCTATTATACTATAGAGATTAACTCAGAATTTTAATCCATATTATTTTACTATTGCCGCATGATTTTTATACCAGCTGTGCTTTAATAAATGTTCCTTTTTTCACCATTCGCAATCTGTTACACATCACTTTTTATATGACATATTCATATATATCTAGCGCTGTATCTATATACCTTGTAGCTGCCTCAGACCGTCCCTGGTTCCAACAATGATATAAGGGTATTCCCACCATCTCATATCACTCTATCCGCACCCCAGACACATGGCCGTTAGATACCCATGAGGGGGCCTGGGGGTCTGATATTGGGAGACCCCCTAGAAAAGGAAGGCAGGAGTAACAATTACAGGAAATGGTACATAGCGCCGGAACGTCATCATATAACCCCAATATGTGCTGGAGGGAGGGTGCGCAGAGAGGCCGGAGCTACTTCATCATATAACCCCAATATGTGCTGGAGGGAGTGTGTGCAGAGAAGCCAAAACTACATCATATAACCCCAATATGTGCTGGAGGGAGTGTGCGCAGAGAGGACGGAACTACTTCATCACATAACCCCAATATGTGCTGGAGGGAGTGTGCGCAGAGAGGCCGGAACTACTTCATCATATAATCCCAATATGTGCTGGAGGGAGGGTGCGCAGAGAGGCCGGAGCTACTTCATCATATAACCCCAATATGTGCTGGAGGGAGTGTGTGCAGAGAAGCCAAAACTACATCATATAACCCCTATATGTGCTGGAGGGAGTGTGCGCAGAGAGGCCGGAACTACATCATATAACCCCAGTATGTGCTGGAGGGAGTGTGCGCAGAGAGGCCGGAACTACTTCATCATATAACCCCAATATGTGCTGGAGGGAGTGTGCGCAGAGAGGCCGGAACTACACCATATAACCCCAATGTGTGCTGGAGGGAGTGTGCACAGAGAGGCCGGAGCTACTTCATCATATAACCCCAATATGTGCAGGAGGGAGTGTGTGCAGTGAGGCCGCAGCTACTTCATCATATCACCGCAATATGTGCTGGAGGGAGTGTGTGCAGAGAGGCCGCAGCTACTTCATCATATAACCCCTATATGTGTTGGAGGGAGTGTGTGCAGAGAGGCCAGAACTACACCATATAACCGCAATGTGTGCTGGAGGGAGTGTGCGCAGAGAGGCCGGAGCTACTTCATCATATAACCCCAATATGTGCTGGAGGGAGTGTGCGCAGAGAGGCCGGAACTACTTCACCATATAACCCCTATATGTGATGGAGGGAGTGTGCGCAGAGAGGCCGGAGCTACTCCATCATATAACACCAATATGTGCTGGAGGGAGTGTGCACAGAGAGGCCAAAACTACATCATATAACCCCTATATGTGCTGGAGGGAGTGTGCACAGAGAGGCCGGAACTACTTCATCATATAACCCCAATATGTGCTGTAGGGAGTGTGCGCAGAGAGGCCGGAACTACTTCATCATATAACCCCAATATGTGCTGGAGGGAGTGTGCGCAGAGAGGCCGGAACTACATCATATAACCCCAGTATGTGCTGGAGGGAGTGTGCGCAGAGAGGCCGGAGCTACTTCATCATATAACCCCTATATGTGCTGGAGGGAGTGTGCGCAGAGAGGCCGGAACTACTTCATCATATAACCCCAATATGTGCTGGAGGGAGTGTGCACAGAGAAGCCAAAACTACATCATATAACCCCTATATGTGCTGGAGGGAGTGTGCACAGAGAGGCCGGAGCTACTTCATCATAAAACTCCAATATGTGCTCAAGGGGGTGTGCGCAGAGAATCTGCAACTACATCATATAACCCCAGTATGTGCTGGAGGGAGTGTGTGGAGAGAGGCCGGAACTACTTCATCATATAACCCCTATATGTGATGGAGGGAGTGTGCGCAGAGAGGCCGGAGCTACTCCATCATATAACACCATTATGTGCTGGAGGGAGTGTGCACAGAGAGGCCGGAGCTACTTCATCATATAACCCCAATATGTGCTGGAGGGAGTGTGAGTAGAGAGGCTGGAACTGCATCATATAACCCCAATATGTGCTGGAGGGAGTGTGTGCAGAGAGGCCGGAACTGCATCATATAACCCCAATATGTGCTGGAGGGAGAGTGCGCAGAGAGGCCGGAGCTACTTCATCATATAACCCCAATATGTGCTGGAGGGAGTGTGCACAGAGACGCCGGAACTACATCATATAACCCCAATGTGTGCTAGAGGGAGTGTGTGCAGAGAGGCCAGAACTACTTCATCATATAACCCCAATATGTGCTGGAGGGAGTGTGCGCAGAGAGGCCGGAGCTACTTCATCATATAACCCCAATATGTGCTGGAGGGAGTGTGCGCAGAGAGGCTGGAAATACATCATATAACCCCAATATGTGCTCGAGGGAGTGTGTGCAGAGAGGCCGAACCTTCTTCATCATATAACCCCAATATGTGCTGGAGGGAGTGTGCACAGGGAGGCCGGAACTACATTATATAACACCAATATGTGCTGGAGGGAGTGTGTGCAGAGAGGCCGGAACTACATCATATAACCCCTATATGTGCTGGAGGGAGTGTGTGCAGAGAGGCCGGAGCTACTTCATCATATAACTCCAATATGTGCTGGAGGGAGTGTGTGCAGAGAGGCCGAACCTTCTTCATCATATAACCCCAATATGTGCTGGAGGGAGTGTGCACAGGGAGGCCGGAACTACATTATATAACACCAATATGTGCTGGAGGGAGTGTGTGCAGAGAGGCCGAACCTACTTCATCATATAACCCCAATATGTGCTGGAGGGAGTGTGCACAGGGAGGCCGGAACTACATTATATAACACCAATATGTGCTGTAGGGAGTGTGCGCAGAGAGGCCGGAGCTACTTCATCATATAACCCCAATATGTGCAGGAGGGAGTGTGTGCAGTGAGGCCGCAGCTACTTCATCATAAAACTGCAATATGTGCTGGAGGGAGTGTGTGCAGAGAGGCCGCAGCTACTTCATCATATAACCCCTATATGTCTTGGAGGGAGTGTGTGCAGAGAGGCCGGAGCTACTTCATCATATAACCCCAATATGTGCTGGAGGGAGTGTGCGCAGAGAGGCCGGAGCTACTCCATCATATAACCCCAATAAGTGCTGGAGGGAGTGTGTGCAGAGAGGCCGGAACTGCATCATATAACCCCAATATGTGCTGGAGGGAGTGAGCGCAGAGAGGCCGGAGCTACTTCATCATATAACCCCAATAAGTGCTGGAGGGAGTGTGTGCAGAGAGGCCGGAACTGCATCATATAACCCCAATATGTGCTGGAGGGAGAGTGCGCAGAGAGGCCGGAGGTACTTCATCATATAACCCCAATATGTGCAGGAGGGAGTGTGCACAGAGAGGCCGAAACTACATCATATAACCCCGATATGTGCTGGAGGGAGTGTGCGCAGACAGGCCGGAACTACTTCATCATATAACCCCAATATGTGCTGGAGGGAGTGTGCGCAGAGAGGCTGGAACTACTTCAACATATAACCACAATATGTGCTGGAGGGAGTGTGCGCAGAGAGGCCAGAGCTACTTCATCATATAGCCCCAATATATGCTGAAGGGAGTGTGCGCAGAGAGGCAGGAACTACATCATATAACCCCAATGTGTGCTGGAGGGAGTGTGCACAGAGAGGCCGGAGCTACTTCATCATATAACCCCAATATGTGCTGGAGGGAGTGTGCGCAGACAGGCCGGAGCTACTTCATCATATAACTCCAATATATGCTGGAGGGAGTGTGTGCAGAGAGGCAGGAACTACATCATATAACCCCTATATGTGCTGGAGGGAGTGTGTGCAGAGAGGTCGGAGCTACTTCATCATATAACTCCAATATATGCTGGAGGGAGTGTGTGCAGAGAGGCCGGACCTACTTCATCATATACCCCAATATGTGCTGGAGGGAGTGTGCACAGAGAGGCCGGAACTACATCATATAACACCAATATGTGCTGGAGGGAGTGTGTGCAGAGAGGCCGGAGCTACTTCATCATATAACCCCAATATGTGCAGGAGGGAGTGTGTGCAGTGAGGCCGCAGCTACTTCATCATATAACCGCAATATGTGCTGGAGGGAGTGTGTGCAGAGAGACCGCAGCTACTTCATCATATATCCCCTATATGTGCTGCAGGGAGTGTGTGCAGAGAGGACGGAGCTACTTCATCAAATAACCCCCAATTGTGCTGGAGGGAGTGTGCGCAGAGAGGCCGGAACTACATCATATAACCCCAATGTGTGCTGGAGGGAGTGTGCACAGAGAGGCCGGACCTACTTCATCATATATCCCCTATATGTGCTGGAGGGAGTGTGAGTAGAGAGGCCAGAACTACAACATCATATAAGCCCAATTTGTGCTGGAGGGAGTGTGCACAGAGAGGCCGGAATTACATCATGATATAACCCCAATATGTGCTGGAGGGAGTGTGTGCAGAGAGGCTGGAGCTACTTAATCATATAACCCCAATATGTGCTGAAGGGAGTGTGCGCAGAGAGGCCAGAACTACATCGTATAACCCCAATATGTGCTGGAGGGAGTATGCACAGAGAGGCCGGAGCTACTTCATCATATAACCCCAATATGTGCTGGAGGGAGTGTGTTCAGAGAGGCTGGAGTTACTTCTTCATATAACCCCAATATGTGCTGGAGGAAATGTGTGCAGAGAGGCCAGAGCTACTTCATCATATAACCCCAATATGTGCTGGAGGGAGTGTGCGCAGAGAGGCCGGAACTACATCATATAACCCCAATATATGCTGGAGGGAGTGTGTGCAGAGAGGCCAGAGCTACTTCATCATATAACCCCAATATGCGCTGGAGGGAGTGTGCGAAGAGGCCAGAGCTATCATATAACCCCAATATGTGCTGGAGGGAGTGTGCACAGAGAGGCCGGAACTACATCATATAACCCCAATATGTGCTGGAGGGAGTGTGTGCAGAGAGGCCAGAACTACATCATAGAACCCCTATATGTGCTGGAGGGAGTGTGCACAGAGAGGCCGAACTACATCATATAACCCCAATGTGTGCTGGAGGGAGTGTGCGCTGAGAGGCCGGAGCTACTTCATCATATAACTCCAATATGTGCTCAAGGGAGTGTGCGCAGAGAGGCCGGAACTACATCATATAACCCCAATGTGTGCTGGAGGGAGTGTGTGCAGAGAGGCCGGAACTACTTCACCATATAACTCCAATATGTGCTGGAGGGAGTGTGCGCAGGGAGGCTGGAACTACATCATATAACCCCAATATGTGCTGGAGGGAGTGTGCGCAGAGAGGCTGGAACTACATCATATATCCCCAATATGTGCTGGAGGGAGTGTGCCCAGAGAGGCCAGAGCTACTTCATCATATTACCCCAATATGTGCTGGAAGGAGTGTGCACAGAGAGGCTGGAACTACAGCATATAACCCCAATATGTGCTGGAGGGAGTGTGCGCAGAGAGGCCAGAGCTACTTCATCATATAACCCCAATATGTGCTGGAGGGAGTGTGCGCAGAGAGGCTGGAACTACTTCATCATATAACCCCAATATGTACTGGAGGGTGTGTGTGCAGAGAGGCCAGAGCTACTTCATCATATAACCCCAATATGTGCTGGAGGGAGTGTGCACAGAGAGGCCGGAACTACATCATATAACCCCAATGTGGGCAGGAGGGAGTGTGCGCAGAGAGGCCGGAACTTCACCATATAACCCCAATATGTGCTGGAGAGAGTGTGCGCAGAGAGGCCGGAACTACTTCATCATATAACCCCAATATGTGCTGGAGGGAGTGTGTGCAGAGAGGCCAGAACTACATCATATAACCCCTATATGTGCTGGAGGGAGTGTGCGCAGAGAGGCCGAACTACATCATATAACCCCATTGTGTGCTGGAGGGAGTGTGCGCAGAGAGGCCTGAGCTACTTCATCATATAACTCCAATATGTGCTCAAGGGAGTGTGCGCAGAGAAGCTGGAACTACATCATATAACCCCAGTATGTGCTGGAGGGAGTGTGTGGAGAGAGGCCGGAACTACTTCATCATATAACCCCTATATGTGATGGAGGGAGAGTGCGCAGAGAGGCCGGAGCTACTTCATCAAATAACCCCAATATGTGCAGGAGGGAGTGTGCACAGAGAGGCCGAAACTACATCATATAACCCTGATATGTGCTGGAGGGAGTGTGCGCAGACAGGCCGGAACTACTTCATCATATAACCCCAATATGTGCTGGAGGGAGTGTGCGCAGAGAGGCTGGAAATACTTCATCATATAACCACAATATGTGCTGGAGGGAGTGTGCGCAGAGAGGCCAGAGCTACTTCATCATATAGCCCCAATATATGCTGAAGGGAGTGTGCACAGAGAGGCCGGAACTACATCATATAACACCAATATGTGCTGGAGGGAGTGTGCGCAGAGAGGCCAGAGCTACTTCATCATATAACCCCAATATGTGCAGGAGGGAGTGTGTGCAGTGAGGCCGCAGCTACTTCATCATATAACCGCAATATGTGCTGGAGGGAGTGTGTGCAGAGAGACCGCAGCTACTTCATCATATAACCCCTATATGTGCTGCAGGGAGTGTGTGCAGAGAGGCCGGAGCTACTTCATCATATAACCCCAAAATGTGCTGGAGGGAGTGTGCGCAGAGAGGCCGGAACTACATCATATAACCCCAATGTGTGCTGGAGGGAGTGTGCACAGAGAGGCCGGAGCTACTTCATCATATAACCCCAATATGTGCTGGAGGGAGTGTGAGTAGAGAGGCCAGAACTACATCATCATATAAGCCCAATTTGTGCTGAAGGGAGTGTGCGCAGAGAGGCCGGAACTACTTCATATAACCCCAATATGTGCTGAAGGGAGTGTGCGCAGAGAGGCCGGGACGACATCATGATATAACCCCAATATGTGCTGGAGGGATTGTGCGCAGAGAGGCCGGACCTACTTCATCATATAACCACAATATGTGCTGGAGGGAGTGTGCGCAGAGAGGCAAGAGCTACTTCACCATATAACCCCAATATGCACTGGAGGGAGTGTGCGCAGAGAGGCTGAAGTTACTTCATCATATAACCCCAATATGTGCTGGAGGGAGTGTGCTCTGAGAGGCCGGAGCTTCTTCATCATATAACCCCAATATGTGCTGGAGGGAGTGTGCGCAGAGAGGCCGGAGCTACTTCATCATATAACCCCAATATGTGCTCGAGTGAATGTGCGCAGAGAGGCCGGAATTACATCATATAAGCCCAATGTGTGCTGGAGGGAGTGTGCGCAGAGAGGCCGGAACTACTTCATCATATAACCCCAATATGTGCTGGAGGGAGTGTGCGCAGGGAGGCTGGAACTACATCATATAACCCCAATATGTGCTGGAGGGAGTGTGCGCAGAGAGGCCAGAGCTACTTCATCATATTACCCCAATATGTGCTGGAGGGAGAGTGTGCAGAGAAGCCGGAACTACATCATATAACCCCAATGTGTGCTGGAGGGAGTGTGCGCGGAGAGGCCGGAGCTACTTCTTCATATAACCCCAATATGTGCTGGAGGGAGTGTGCGCAGAGAGGCCGGAGCTACTTCATCATATAACCCCTATATGTGCTGGAGGGAGTGTGCGCAGAGAGGCCGGAGCTACTTCATCATATAACCCCAATATGTGCTGGAGGGAGTGTGCACAGAGAGGCCGGAACTACATCATATAACCCCAATGTGTGCTGGAGGGAGTGTGTGCAGAGAGGCTGGAAATACTTCACCATATAACTCCAATATGTGCTGCAGGGAGTGTGCGCAGAGAGGCCGGAACTACATCATATAACCCCAATATGTGCTGGAGGGAATGTGCGCAGAGAGGCCGGAACTACATCATATAACCCCAATATATGCTGGAGGGAGTGTGCGCAGAGAGGCCGGAACTACGTCATCTTATAACCCCAATATGTGCTGGAGGGAGTGTGCGCTGAGAGGCCGGAACTACTTCTTCTTATAACCCCAATTTGTGCTGGAGGGAGTGTGCGCAGAGAGGCCGGAACTACTTCATCATATAACCCCAATATGTGCTGGAGGGAGTGTGCGCAGAGAGGCAGGAACTACTTCATCATATAACTCCAATATATGCTGGAGGGAGTGTGTGCAGAGAGGCCGGACCTACTTCATCATGTACCCCCAATATGTGCTGGAGGGAGTGTGCACAGAGAGGCCGGAACTACATCATATAACACCAATATGTGCTGGAGGGAGTGTGCGCAGAGAGGCCGGAGCTACTTCATCATATAACCGCAATATGTGCTGGAGGGAGTGTGTGCAGAGAGACCGCAGCTACTTCATCATATAACCCCTATATGTGCTGCAGGGAGTGTGTGCAGAGAGGCCGGAGCTACTTCATCATATAACCCCAAAATGTGCTGGAGGGAGTGTGCGCAGAGAGGCCGGAACTACATCATATAACCCCAATGTGTGCAGGAGGGAGTGTGCACAGAGAGGCCGGAGCTACTTCATCATATAACCCCAATATGTGCTGGAGGGAGTGTGAGTAGAGAGGCCAGAACTACATCATCATATAAGCCCAATTTGTGCTGGAGGGAGTGTGCACAGAGAGGCCGGAATTACATCATGATATAACCCCAATATGTGCTGGAGGGAGTGTGTGCAGAGAGGCCGGAGCTACTTCATCATATAACCCCAATATGTGCTGAAGGGAGTGTGCGCAGAGAGGCCAGAACTACATCGTATAACCCCAATATGTGCTGGAGGGAGTATGCACAGAGAAGCCGGAGCTACTTCATCATATAACCCCAATATGTGCTGGAGGGAGTGTGTGCAGAGAGGCTGGAGTTACTTCTTCATATAACCCCAATATGTGCTGGAGGAAGTGTGTGCAGAGAGGCCAGAGCTACTTCATCATATAACCCGAATATGTGCTGGAGGGAGTGTGTGCAGAGAGGCCGCAGCTACTTCATCATATAACCCCTATATGTGCTGAAGGGAGTGTGCGCAGAGAGGCCGGAACTACTTCATATAACCCCAATATGTGCTGGAGGGAGTATGCGCAGAGAGGCCGGAGCTACTTCATCATATAACCCCAATATGTGCTGGAGGGAATGTGCGCAGAGAGGCCGGAATTACATCATATAAGCCCAATGTGTGCTGGAGGGAGTGTGCGCAGAGAGTCCGGAACTACTTCATCATATAACCCCAATATGTGCTGGAGGGAGTGTGCGCAGGGAGGCTGGAACTACATCATATAACCCCAATATGTGCTGGAGGGAGTGTGCGCAGAGAGGCCAGAGCTACTTCATCATATTACCCCAATATGTGCTGGAGGGAGTGTGTGCAGAGAAGCCGGAACTACATCATATAACCCCAATGTGTGCTGGAGGGAGTGTGCACGGAGAGGCTGGAGCTACTTCTTCATATAACCCCAATATGTGCTGGAGGGAGTGTGCGCAGAGAGGCCGGAGCTACTTCATCATATAACCCCTATATGTGCTGGAGGGAGTGTGCGCAGAGAGGCCGGAGCTACTTCATCATATAACCCCAATATGTGCTGGAGGGAGTGTGCGCAGAGAGGCCGGAACTACATCATATAACCCCAATGTGTGCTGGAGGGAGTGTGTTCAGAGAGGCCGGAAATACTTCACCATATATCTCCAATATGTGCTGCAGGGAGTGTGCGCAGAGAGGCCGGAACTACATCATATAACCCCAATATGTGCTGGAGGGAATGTGCGCAGAGAGGCCGGAACTACATCATATAACCCCAATATATGCTGGAGGGAGTGTGCGCAGAGAGGCCGGAACTACTTCATCTTATAACCCCAATATGTGCTGGAGGGAGTGTGCGCTGAGAGGCCGGAACTACTTCTTCATATAACCCCAATTTGTGCTGGAGGGAGTGTGCGCAGAGAGGCCGGAACTACTTCATCATATAACCCCAATATGTGCTGGAGGGAGTGTGCGCAGAGAGGCTGGAACTACTTCATCATATAACCCCAATATGTACTGAAGGGTGTGTGTGCAGAGAGGCCAGAGCTACTTCATCATATAACCCCAATATGTGCTGGAGGGAGTCTGCGCAGAGAGGCCGGAACTACATCATATAACCCCAATGTGTGCTGGAGGGATTGTGCGCTGAGAGGCCGGAACTACTTCACCATATAACCCCAATGTGTGCTGGAGGGAGTGTGCGCAGAGAGGCCGGAGCTACTCCATCATATAACCCCAATATGCGCTGGAGGGAGTGTGCGAAGAGGCCAGAGCTATCATATAACCCCAATATGTGCTGGAGGGAGTGTGCACAGAGAGGCCGGAACTACATCATATAACCCCAATATGTGCTGGAGGGAGTGTGCGCAGAGAGGCCAGAGCTACTTCATCATATTACCCCAATATGTGCTGGATGGAGTGTGCGCAGAGAGGCTGGAACTACATCATATAACCCCAATATGTGCTGGAGGGAGTGTGCGCAGAGAGGCCAGAGCTACTTCATCAAATAACCCCAATATATGCTGGAGGGAGTGTGCGCAGAGAGGCTGGAACTACTTCATCATATAACCCCAATATGTACTGGAGGGTGTGTGTGCAGAGAGGCCAGAGCTACTTCATCATATAACCCCAATATGTGCTGGAGGGAGTGTGCGCAGAGAGGCCGGAACTACATCATATAACCCCAATGTGTGCTGGAGGGAGTGTGCGCAGAGAGGCCGGAACTTCATCATATAACCCCAATATGTGCTGGAGGGAGTGTGCGCAGAGAGGCCGGAACTACTTCATCATATAACCCCAATATGTGCTGGAGGGAGTGTGCGCAGAGAAGCCGGAACTACATCATATAACCCCAATGTGTGCTGGAGGGAGTGTGCGCAGAGAGGCCGGAACTACATCATATAACCCCAATATGTGCTGGAGGGAGTGTGCGCAGAGAGGCCGGAGCTACTTCATAATGTAACCCCAATATGTGCTGGAGGGAGTGTGCGCAGAGAGGCCGGAACTACTTCATCATATAACCCCAATATGTGCTGGAGGGAGTGTGTGCAGAGAGGCCAGAACTACATCATATAACCCCTATATGTGCTGGAGGGAGTGTGCGCAGAGAGGCCGAACTACATCATATAACCCCAATGTGTGCTGGAGGGAGTGTGCACAGAGAGGCCGGAGCTACTTCATCATATAACTCCAATATGTGCTCAAGGGAGTGTGCGCAGAGAAGCTGGAACTACATCATATAACCCCAGTATGTGCTGGAGGGAGTGTGTGGAGAGAGGCCGGAACTACTTCATCATATAACCCCTAAATGTGATGGAGGGAGTGTGCGCAGAGAGGCCGGAACTACTTCATCATATAACCCCAATATGTGCTGGAGGGAGTGTGCACAGGGAAGCCAAAACTACATCATATAACCCCTATATGTGCTGGAGGGAGTGTGCACAGAGAGGCTGGAACTACATCATATAACCCCAATGTGTGCTGGAGGGAGTGTGTGCAGAGAGGACGGAACTACTTCACCATATCACTCCAATATGTGCTCGAGGGAGTGTGCACAGAGAAGCCGGATCTACATAACATAACCCCAGTATGTGCTGGAGGGAGTGTGTGCAGAGAGTCCGGAACTACATCATATAACCCCAATATGTGCTGGAGGGAGTGTGCACAGAGAGGCCGGAGCTACTTCATCATATAACTCCAATATGTGCTCAAGGGAGTGTGCGCAGAGAAGCTGGAACTACATCATATAACCCCAGTATGTGCTGGAGGGAGTGTGTGGAGAGAGGCTGGAACTACTTCATCATATAACCCCTATATGTGATGGAGGGAGTGTGCGCAGAGAGGCCGGAGCTACTTCATCATATAACCCCAATATGTGCTGGAGGGAGTGTGTGCAGAGAGGCCGGAACTGCATCATATAACCCCAATATGTGCTGGAGGGAGAGTGCGCAGAGAGGCCGGAGCTACTTCATCATATAACCCCAATATGTGCAGGAGGGAGTGTGCACAGAGAGGCCGAAACTACATCATATAACCCCGATATGTGCTGGAGGGAGTGTGCGCAGAGAGGCCTTAACTACTTCATCATATAACCCCAATATGTGCTGGAGGGAGTGTGCGCAGAGTTGCTGGAACTACTTCATCATATAACCACAATATGTGCTGGAGGGAGTGTGCGCAGAGAGGCCAGAGCTACTTCATCATATAGCCCCAATATATGCTGAAGGAAGTGTGCGCAGAGAGGCCGGAATTACATCATATAACCCCAATATGTGCTGGAGGGAGTGTGCTCAGGGAGGCTGGAACTACATCATATAACCCCAATATGTGCTGGAGGGAGTGTGCGCAGAGAGGCTAGAGCTACTTCATCATATTACCCCAATATGTGCTGGAGGGAGTGTGTGCAGAGAAGCCGGAACTACATCATATAACCCCAATGTGTGCTGGAGGGAGTGTGCGCGGAGAGGCCGGAGCTACTTCTTCATATAACCCCAATATGTGCTGGAGGGAGTGTGCGCAGAGAGGCCGGAGCTACTTCATCATATAACCCCAATATGTGATGGAGGGAGTGTGCGCAGAGAGGCCGGAACTACATCATATAACCCCAATGTGTGCTGGAGGGAGTGTGTGCAGAGAGGCCGGAAATACTTCACCATATATCTCCAATATGTGCTGCAGGGAGTGTGCGCAGAGAGGCCGGAACTACATCATATAACCCCAATATGTGCTGGAGGGAATGTGCGCAGAGAGGCCGGAACTACATCATATAACCCCAATATATGCTGGAGGGAGTGTGCGCAGAGAGGCCGGAACTACTTCATCTTTTAACCCCAATATGTGCTGGAGGGAGTGTGTGCTGAGAGGCCGGAACTACTTCTACATATAACCCCAATTTGTGCTGGAGGGAGTGTGCGCAGAGAGGCCGGAACTACTTCATCATATAACCCCAATATGTGCTGGAGGGAGTGTGCGCAGAGAGGCTGGAACTACTTCATCATATAACCCCAATATGTACTGGAGGGTGTGTGTGCAGAGAGGCCAGAGCTACTTCATCATATAACCCCAATATGTGCTGGAGGGAGTCTGCGCAGAGAGGCCGGAACTACATCATATAACCCCAATGTGTGCTGGAGGGATTGTGCGCTGAGAGGCCGGAACTACTTCACCATATAACCCCAATGTGTGCTGGAGGGAGTGTGCGCAGAGAGGCCGGAGCTACTTCATCATATAACCCCAATATGCGCTGGAGGGAGTGTGCGAAGAGGCCAGAGCTATCATATAACCCCAATATGTGCTGGAGGGAGTGTGCACAGAGAGGCCGGAACTACATCATATAACCCCAATATGTGATGGAGGGAGTGTGCGCACAGAGGCCAGAGCTACTTCATCATATTACCCCAATATGTGCTGGATGGAGTGTGCGCAGAGAGGCTGGAACTACATCATATAACCCCAATATGTGCTGGAGGGAGTGTGCGCAGAGAGGCCAGAGCTACTTCATCATATAACCCCAATATATGCTGGAGGGAGTGTGCGCAGAGAGGCTGGAACTACTTCATCATATAACCCCAATATGTACTGGAGGGTGTGTGTGCAGAGAGGCCAGAGCTACTTCATCATATAACCCCAATATGTGCTGGAGGGAGTGTGCGCAGAGAGGCCGGAACTACATCATATAACCCCAATGTGTGCTGGAGGGAGTGTGCGCAGAGAGGCCGGAACTTCATCATATAACCCCAATATGTGCTGGAGGGAGTGTGCGCAGAGAGGCCGGAACTACTTCATCATATAACCCCAATATGTGCTGGAGGGAGTGTGTGCAGAGAGGCCAGAACTACATCATAGAACCCCTATATGTGCTGGAGGGAGTGTGCGCAGAGAGGCCGAACTACATCATATAACCCCAATGTGTGCTGGAGGGAGTGTGCGCAGAGAGGCCGGAGCTACTTCATCATATAACTCCAATATGTGCTCAAGGGAGTGTGCGCAGAGAGGCCGGAACTACATCATATAACCCCAATGTGTGCTGGAGGGAGTGTGTGCAGAGAGGCCGGAACTACTTCACCATATAACTCCAATATGTGCTGGAGGGAGGGTGCGCAGGGAGGCTGGAACTACATCATATAAACCCAATATGTGCTGGAGGGAGTGTGCGCAGAGAGGCCAGAGCTACTTCATCATATAACCCCAATATGTGCTGGAGGGAGTGTGCGCAGAGTGGCTGGAACTACATCATATATCCCCAATATGTGCTGGAGGGAGTGTGCGCAGAGTGGCTGGAACTACATCATATATCCCCAATATATGCTGGAGGGAGTGTGCGCAGAGAGGCCAGAGCTACTTCATCATTTTACACCAATATGTGCTGGAGGGAGTGTGTGCAGAGAGGCTGGAACTACATCATATAACCCCAATGTGTGCTGGAGGGAGTGTGCGCAGAGAGGCCAGAACTACTTCATCATATAACCCCAATATGTACTGGAGGGTGTGTGTGCAGAAAGGCCAGAGCTACTTCATCATATGACCCCAATATGTGCTGGAGGGAGTGTGCACAGAGAGGCCGGAACTACATCATATAACCCCAATGTTTGCTGGAAGGAGTGTGCGCCGAGAGGCCGGAACTACATCATATAACCCCAATATGTGCTGGAGGGAGTGTGCGCAGAGAGGCCGGAACTACTTCATCATATAACCCCAATATGTGCTGGAGGGAGTGTGTGCAGAGAGGCCAGAACTACATCATATAACCCCTATATGTGCAGGAGGGAGTGTGCGCAGAGAGGCCGAACTACATCATATAACCCCAATGTGTGCTGGAGGGAGTGTGCACAGAGAGGCCGGAGCTACTTCATCATATTACTCCAATATGTGCTCAAGGGAGTGTGCGCAGAGAAGCTGGAACTACATCATATAACCCCAGTATGTGCTGGAGGGAGTGTGTGGAGAGAGGCCGGAACTACTTCATCATATAACCCCTATATGTGATGGAGGGAGTGTGCGCAGAGAGGCTGGAACTACTTCATCATATAACCCCAATATGTGCTGGAGGGAGTGTGCACAGGGAAGCCAAACTACATCATATAACACCTATATGTGCTGGAGGGAGTGTGCACAGAGAGGCTGGAACTACATCATATAACCCCAATGTGTGCTGGAGGGAGTGTGCGCAGAGAGGACGGAACTACTTCACCATATAACTCCAATATGTGCTCGAGGGAGTGTGCACAGAGAAGCCGGAACTACATAATATAACCCCAGTATGTGCTGGAGGGAGTGTGTGCAGAGAGTCCGGAACTACATCATATAACCCCTATATGTGCTGGAGGGAGTGTGCACAGAGAGGCCATAACTACATTATATAACCCCAATGTGTGCTGGAGGGAGTGTGCACAGAGAGGCCGGAGCTACTTCATCATATAACTCCAATATGTGCTCAAGGGAGTGTGCGCAGAGAAGCTGGAACTACATCATATAACCCCAGTATGTGCTGTAGGGAGTGTGTGGAGAGAGGCTGGAACTACTTCATCATATAACCCCTATATGTGATGGAGGGAGTGTGCGCAGAGAGGCCGGAGCTACTCCATCATATAACCCCAATATGTGCTGGAGGGAGTGAGTGCAGAGAGGCCGGAGCTACTTCATCATATAACCCCAATATGTGCTGGAGGGAGTGTGCACAGAGAGGCCGAAACTACATCATATAACCCCGATATGTGCTGGAGGGAGTGTGCGCAGAGAGGCCTTAACTACTTCATCATATAACCCCAATATGTGCTGGAGGGAGTGTGCGCAGAGTTGCTGGAACTACTTCATCATATAACCACAATATGTGCTGGAGGGAGTGTGCGCAGAGAGGCCAGAGCTACTTCATCATATAGCCCCAATATATGCTGAAGGGAGTGTGCGCAGAGAGGCAGGAACTACATCATATAACCCCAATATGTGCTGGAGGGAGTGTGCGCAGACAGGCCGGAGCTACTTCATCATATAACTCCAATATATGCTGGAGGGAGTGTGCGCAGAGAGGCCGGAACTACTTCATCATATAACCCCTATATGTGCTGGAGGGAGTGTGCGCAGAGAGGCCGGAGCTACTTCATCATATAACCCCAATATGTGCTGGAGGGAGTGTGTGCAGAGAGGCCGGACCTACTTCATCATATAACCCCAATATGTGCTGGAGGGAGTGTGCACAGAGAGGCCAGAACTACATCATATAACCCCAATATGTGCTGGAGGGAATGTGCGCAGAGAGGCTGGAGCTACTTCATCATATAACCCCAATATGTGCTGGAGGGATTGTGAGTAGAGAGGCCAGAACTACATCATCATATAAGCCCAATTTGTGGTGGAGGGAGTGTGCACAGAGAGGCCGGAACTACATCATGATTTAACCCCAATATGTGCTGGAGGGAGTGTGTGCAGAGAGGCCGGAGCTACTTCATCACATAACCCCAATATGTGCTGAAGGGAGTGTGCGCAGAGAGGCCGGAACTACATCGTATAACCCCAATATGTGCTGGAGGGAGTGTGCACAGAGAGGCCGGAGCTACTTCATCATATAACCCCAATATGTGCTGGAGGGAGTGTGTGCAGAGAGGCTGGAGTTACTTCTTCATATAACCCCAATATGTGCTGGAGGAAGTGTGTGCAGAGAGGCCGGAGCTACTTCATCATATAACCCCAATATGTGCTGGAGGGAGTGTGTGCAGAGAGGCCGCAGCTACTTCATCATATAACCCCTATATGTGCTGAAGGGAGTGTGCGCAGAGAGGCCGGAACTACTTCATATAACCCCTATATGTGCTGAAGGGAGTGTGCGCAGAGAGGCCGGAACGACATCATGATATAACCCCAATATGTGCTGGAGGGAGTGTGCGCGGAGAGGCCGAAGCTACTTCATCATATAACCCCAATATGTGCTGGAGGGAGTGTGCGCAGAGAGGCCGGAACTACATCATATAACCCCAATGTGTGCTGGAGGGAGTGTGTGCAGAGAGGCCGGAACTACTTCACCATATAACTCCAATATGTGCTGGAGGGAGTGTGCGCAGAGAGGCCGGAACTACATCATATAACCCCAATATGTGCTGGAGGGAATGTGCGCAGAGAGGCCGGAACTACATCATATAACTCCAATATATGCTGGAGGGAGTGTGCGCAGAGAGGCCGGAACTACTTCATCTTATAACCCCAATATGTGCTGGAGGGAGTGTGCGCAGAGAGGCTGGAACTACTTCATCATATAACCCCAATATGTACTGGACGGTGTGTGTGCAGAGAGGCCAGAGCTACTTCATCATATAACCCCAATATGTGCTGGAGGGAGTCTGCGCAGAGAGGCCGGAACTACATCATATAACCCCAATGTGTGCTGGAGGGAGTGTGCGCTGAGAGGCCGGAACTACTTCACCATATAACCCCAATGTGTGCTGGAGGGAGTGTGCGCAGAGAGGCCGGAGCTACTTCATCATATAACCCCAATATGCGCTGGAGGTAGTGTGCGAAGAGGCCAGAGCTATCATATAACCCCAATATGTGCTGAGGGAGTGTGCACAGAGAGGATGGAGCTACTTCATCATATAACCCCTATATGTGCTGGAGGGAGTGTGCACAGAGAGGCCGGTACTACATCATATAACCCCAATATGCGCTGGAGGGAGTGTGCGCAGAGAGGCCGGAACTACTTCATCATATAACCCCAATATGTGCTGGAGGGAGTGTGCGCAGAGAGGCCGGAGCTACTTCATCATATAACCCCAATATGTGCAGGAGGGAGTGTGCGCAGAGAGGCCGGAACTACTTCACCATATAACCCCAATGTGTGCTGGAGGGAGTGTGCGCAGAGAGGCCGGAGCTACTTCATCATATAACCCCAATATGCGCTGGAGGTAGTGTGCGAAGAGGCCAGAGCTATCATATAACCCCAATATGTGCTGAGGGAGTGTGCACAGAGAGGATGGAGCTACTTCATCATATAACCCCTATATGTGCTGGAGGGAGTGTGCACAGAGAGGCCGGTACTACATCATATAACCCCAATATGCGCTGGAGGGAGTGTGCGCAGAGAGGCCGGAACTACTTCATCATATAACCCCAATATGTGCTGGAGGGAGTGTGCGCAGAGAGGCCGGAGCTACTTCATCATATAACCCCAATATGTGCAGGAGGGAGTGTGCGCAGAGAGGCAGGAACTACATCATATAACCCCAATATGTGCTGGAGAGAGTGTGCGCAGAGAGGCCGGAGCTACTTCATCATATAACCCCAATATGTGCTGGAGGGAGTGTGCGAAGAGGCCAGAGCTATCATATAACCCCAATATGTGCTGGAGGGAGTGTGCGCAGAGAGGCTGGAACTTCATCATATAACCCCAATATGCGCTGGAGGGAGTGTGCGCAGAGAGGCTGCTACTTCCCCTCTCCCTGATCGCATCAGCCATTACTGCTTCACATCATATACAGAGAATATTACTATACCAGGCTGCAACAATGCCATATAGATCTGGGGCCCACAGCACCCCCATCCCGTGCTTTGCACATGGAGATAGATACCCCCCCAAATATACCTTTCCATACCCTCATGCTGTGATTTAGTTATTTATATAGCACACACATTCCGCATCGCTGTACAGAGAATATCTCACATCAGGCTGCCCCGGTGAGCTTACAATCATATCTATCTATAATATATTCCCTGCCATGTGCTCACACATACACACAAGGGTTAATTTAATGTTGGGAGACAATTCTCCTACTCCCTTCTGTCCCTCCCGACATTCCCCCCAACCTTCCACCTCCTCACCACCCACACCCTGATCACTGTGCCGCTGGGAGACCACTGGTGTCAGGCGTTCAGCCGTTACACGTCATATACTCACTGTGGTATCCCCGTGTCTGATATAACTTTGTGTATAACATACTGTATGTCATGTGTACAGCAACACTCTAATGTCTCATCAATACATATAGTAATATGGCCCAGGCTTCGCTCTGCCTCCATCCTACCCCCGCTCTGCCTCCATCCTACCCCTGCTCTGCCACCGTCCTACCCCCGCTCTGCCACCGTCCTACCCCCGCTCTGCCACCGCTCTGCCTCCGTCCTACCCCCGCTCTGCCTCTGTCCTACCCCCACTCTGCCTCTGTCCTACCCCCGCTCTGCCTCCGTCCTACCACCGCTCTGCCTCCACTGGACTAGTCCCCTCCTGGTGGTCTGTTCCAATGCGGTGGGAGTCATTCCGCATGATGGAGACAGGACAGATGACCATCATATTATTATAGAGATTCTATTCCATCTTGTGATATCGCTCCCGTCACACTTGTACCCTGTATAATCCTTAAAAGAATAAACAAATGCAGCCAAATCTGTCTGAATATGTATTGCCAGTTATTACCGCTTCCCCGAGACAGCTCTGTAGCCGGCATGGTGGTCCTGGGTAACAGTGCCGTAACTAGAAGTTTGTGCACCCCTGTTCCAGTCCCAAACACCTGCAGCCCGACTATCAGGCTGCGGCTAAACCCCCTTTGCGACCGGAGCCACAGCACCATCACGGCACAGGCGTAGTGAAGCTTGATGCGATCCACTGGTCATTCGCGTCCGAAACGCCACTGTGCTCGCGGCTGTATCAAGTTTACTTAACGCGCATATCACAACCTATTTCCAGGAAATAATCCAAAGCCCAGAAAGGTGCAGATAACACCGGGTACAGCACAGAGGCTGCGCGTGGCCGTAAGCAAAGTATCTGCGCCAGGGGCGGAACTATGGGAGACAATGGAGGTGTCTGCCGCCGGGCTCCAGCCCTGAAGGGTCACCTCCTATATCGCCCACAATATATTCACCCCACTTAGGGCTGCAACTATGTACCCGGAGTGTACCGTCACAGCCGCCCAATACATGGCACCACTTCCCGGCACCTGATATGTCACCATACACTAGCGGAGAGCTCCAAGTCATACCATAAGCTGCTTCCTCTGTATATCTATAGCCTGACCCTACTCACTGGTGTCACTGCTCCTCATCAGCTTCTGATGTCAGTGTGACAAGTCCAGTGCCCCCCTCACCCACATCTCTCCTTCCCTCTCCTCCCTGGTGCCCTCCTCACCCACATCTCTCCTTCCCACTCCTCCCTGGTGCCAGCACTAACCATAGACCTGTGCAGCAGTCCCTGTGCCCCCCTCACCCACATCTCTCCTTCCCACTCCTCCCTGGTGGCAGCACTAACCATAGACCTGTGCAGCAGTCCCAGTGCCCCCCTCACCCACATCTCTCCTTCCCACTCCTCCCTGGTGCCAGCACTAACCATAGACCTGTGCAGCAGTCCCAGTGCCCTCCTCACCCACATCTCTCCTTCCTGCTCCTCCCTGTTGCCCCCCTCACCCACATCTCTCCTTCCCACTCCTCCCTGGTGCCAGCACTAACCATAGACCTGTGCAGCAGTCCCAGTGCCCCCCTCACCCACATCTCTCCTTCCCACTCCTCCCTGGTGCCAGCACTAACCATAGACCTGTGCAGCAGTCCCAGTGCCCCCCTCACCCACATCTCTCCTTCCCACTCCTCCCTGGTGGCAGCACTAACCATAGACCTGTGCAGCAGTCCCTGTGCCCCCCTCACCCACATCTCTCCTTCCCACTCCTCCCTGGTGCCAGCACTAACCATAGACCTGTGCAGCAGTCCCTGTGCCCCCCTCACCCACATCTCTCCTTCCCACTCCTCCCTGGTGCCAGCACTAACCATACACCTGTGCAGCAGTCCCAGTGCCCTCCTCACCCACATCTCTCCTTCCCACTCCTCCCTGGTGCCAGCACTAACCATACACCTGTGCAGCAGTCCCAGTGCCCTCCTCACCCACATCTCTCCTTCCCACTCCTCCCTGGTGACAGCACTAACCATAGACCTGTGCAGCTGTCCTAGTGCCCCCCTCACCCACATCTCTCCTTCCCGCTCCTCCCTGGTGGCAGCACTAACCATAGACCTGTGTAGCAGTCCCAGTGCCCCCCTCACCCACATCTCTCCTTCCCACTCCTCCCTGTGCCCCCCTCACCCACATCTCTCCTTCCCACTCCTCCCAGGTGCCAGCACTAACCATAGACCTGTGCAGCAGTCCCAGTGCCCCCCTCACCCACATCTCTCCATCCCGTTCCTCCCTGGTGGCAGCACTAACCATAGACTTGTGCAGCAGTCCCAGTGCCCCCATCACCCACATCTCTCCATCCCGCTCCTCCCTGGTGCCAGCACTAACCATAGACCTGTGCAGCAGTCCCAGTGCCCCCCTCACCCACATCTCTCCTTCCCACTCCTCCCTGGTGGCAGCACTAACCATACACCTGTGCAGCTGTCCCAGTGCCCCCCTCACCCACATCTCTCCTTCCCACTCCTCCCTGGTGCCAGCACTAACCATAGACCTGTGCAGCAGTCCCAGTGCCCCCCTCACCCACATCTCTCCTTCCCACTCCTCCCTGGTGCCAGCCCTAGCAATGTACCCGTGCAGCAGAGTCCTGATTGGCCCGGGGTTAGGCGCGGCTGCAGATCTTCTTTCAGGAGCTGAATACATAAATACCTGCAAGCTCTCCCTGATATAGCAGCAAACTCCCCGACTCCCTGAAGAGCCTAGTAATCTCCCTGATTCAGTGGCGTATCTATAGGGTGGCCCCGCACTGCACACCCTGCACCCATATCATTTTAAACTAACTTGTCTATCGTCCCTCATCAGGTGTCAGCGCTGCTCAGATCACCGTAAAGTGACATGCCCATGTTCTCTGTGTGTGTGTGTGTGTGTGTGTGTCTGTGTCTGTGACATGCCCATGTTCTGTGTGTGTGACTGTGACATGCCCATGTTCTGTGTGTGCGTGACTGTGACATGCACATGTTCTGTGTGTGTGACTGTGACATGCCCATGTTCTGTGTGTGTGACTGTGACATGCCCATGTTCTGTGTGTGTGACTGTGACATGCCCATGTTCTGTGTGTGTTTGTGACTGTGACATGCCCATGTTCTGTGTGTGTGACTGTGACATGCCCATGTTCTGTGTGTGCGTGACTGTGACATGCCCATGTTTTGTGTGTGTGTGTGTGTGTGTGTGTCTATGACATGCCCATGTTCTGTGTGTGTGTGACTGTGACATGCCCATGTTCTGTGTGTGTGTTTGTGACTGTGACATGCCCATGTTCTGTGTGTGTGACTGTGACATGCCCATGTTCTGTGTGTGCGTGACTGTGACATGCACATGTTCTGTGTGTGTGACTGTGACATGCCCATGTTCTGTGTGTGTGACTGTGACATGCCCATGTTCTGTGTGTGTGACTGTGACATGCCCATGTTCTGTGTGTGTGACTGTGACATGCCCATGTTCTGTGTGTGTGTGTGACTGTGACATGCCCATGTTCTGTGTGTGTGTGTGACTGTGACATGCCCATGTTCTGTGTGTGCGTGACTGTGACATGCCCATGTTTTGTGTGTGTGTGTGTGTGTGTGTGTCTGTGACATGCCCATGTTCTGTGTGTGTGTGACTGTGACATGCCCATGTTCTGTGTGTGTGTTTGTGACTGTGACATGCCCATGTTCTGTGTGTGTGACTGTGACATGCCCATGTTCTGTGTGTGCGTGACTGTGACATGCACATGTTCTGTGTGTGTGACTGTGACATGCCCATGTTCTGTGTGTGTGACTGTGACATGCCCATGTTCTGTGTGTGTGTGTGACTGTGACATGCCCATGTTCTGTGTGTGTGTGTGTGTGTGTGTGACTGTGACATGTCCATGTTCTGTGTGTGTGTGTAACTGTGACATGCCCATGTTCTGTGTGTGTGTGTGACTGTGACATGCCCATGTTCTGTGTGTGTGTGTGTTACTGTGACATGCCCATGTTCTGTGTGTGTGTGTGTGTGTGTGTGTGTGTGACTGTGACATGTCCATGTTCTGTGTGTGTGACTGTGACATGCCCATGTTCTGTGTGTGTGACTGTGACATGCCCATGTTCTGTGTGTGTGTGTGACTGTGACATGCCCATGTTCTGTGTGTGTGACTGTGACATGCCCATGTTCTGTGTGTGTGTGACTGTGACATGCCCATGTTCTGTGTGTGTGACTGTGACATGCCCATGTTCTGTGTGTGTGACTGTGACATGCCCATGTTCTGTGTGTGTGACTGTGACATGCACATGTTCTGTGTGTGTGTGTGACTGTGACATGCACATGTTCTGTGTGTGTGTGACTGTGACATGCCCATGTTCTGTGTGTGTGTGTGTCTGTGTGTTTGACTGTGACATGCCCATGTTCTGTGTGTGTGTGTGTGACTGTGACATGCCCATGTTCTGTGTGTGTGACTGTGACATGCCCATGTTCTGTGTGTGTGTGTGTGTGTGTGTGTGTCTGTGACATGCCAATGTTCTGTGTGTGTGTGTGTGTGTGTGTGTGTGTGTGACTGTGACATGCCCATGTTCTGTGTGTGTGACTGTGACATGCCCATGTTCTGTGTGTGACTGTGACATGCCCATGTTCTGTGTGTGTGTGTGACTTCGACATGCCCATGTTCTGTGTGTGTGTGTGACTGTGACATGCCCATGTTCTGTATGTGTGACTGTGACATGCCCATGTTCTCTGTGTGTGTGACTGTGACATGCCCATGTTCTGTGTGTGTGACTGTGACATGCCCATGTTCTGTGTGTGTGTGACTGTGACATGCCCATGTTCTGTGTGTGACTGTGACATGCCCATGTTGTGTGTGTGTGTGTGTGTGTGTGTGTGTGTGTGTGTGTGTGTGTGTGTGTGTGTGTGTGTGACTGTGACATGCCCATGTTCTGTGTGTGACTGTGACATGCCCATGTTCTGTGTGTGTGTGTGTGACTGTAACATGCCTATGTTCTGTGTGTGTGTGTGACTGTGACATGCTCATGTTCTGTGTGTGTGTGACTGTGACATGCCCATGTTCTGTGTGTGTGTGTGACTGTGACATGCCCATGTTCTGTGTGTGTGTGTGACTGTGACATGCCCATGTTCTGTGTGTGTCTGTGTGTGTGACTGTGACATGCCCATGTTCTGTGTGTGTGTGTGACTGTGACATGCCCATGTTCTGTGTGTGTGACTGTGACATGCCCATGTTCTGTGTGTGTGTGTGACTGTGACATGCCCATGTTCAGTGTGTGTGTGTGTGACTGTGACATGCCCATGTGTGTGTGTGTGTGTGTGTGTGTGTGTGTGTGTGTGTGTGTGTGTGTGTGTGTGTGTGTGTGTGACTGTGACATGCCCATGTTCTGTGTGTGACTGTGACATGCCCATGTTCTGTGTGTGTGTGTGTGACTGTAACATGCCTATGTTCTGTGTGTGTGTGTGACTGTGACATGCTCATGTTCTGTGTGTGTGACTGTGACATGCCCATGTTCTGTGTGTGTGACTGTGACATGCCCATGTTCTGTGTGTATGACTGTGACATGCCCATGTTCTGTATGTGTAACTGTGACATGCCCATGTTCTCTGTGTGTGTGACTGTGACATGCCCATGTTCTGTGTGTGTGTGACTGTGACATGCCCATGTTCTGTGTGTGACTGTGACATGCCCATGTTCTGTGTGTGTGACATGCCCATGTTCTGTGTGTGTGACTGTGACATGCCCATGTTCTGTGTGTGTGTGACTGTGACATGCCTATGTTCTGTGTGTGTGTGACTGTGACATGCCTATGTTCTGTGTGTGTGTGTGACTGACATGCCCATGTTCTGCCTGTACATTACTTGTGGAGACGGAACATGTCTGTAATGTGATTGTTTTTAAGCAAGTTTAAAATATATTGGAGAAACGCCTGTAACTCTCATGTGTAAGTTTAAAGACAAATTTCCCATGTAACAAACACCCCAAATACATGTTCTACATAAATATCCCATAATTGAGCTTTTTAGAGAAAATCACCTGAAAAATGACATCTTTACTGGCTAAATAAAGCTGATAAGTGCCTCCAAGTGTGAGGTCATACATTGGGAGGGGGGTCCCAGGGGTCCCGCACTGATTCATCACCCGTCTGCGGACACTCTTACCCCTCTCTCCGCCTCCAGCGCCCTCTGCATCATCTGATCCTGTCTCTTCCTGTGCAGCAGCCGGATCGCCGGGGACTGAGGTTCCTCATGTCTAGGAGGGAATTTCCTGCACAAGAGACAAGAGAGATGATACGGAGGGAAATGGATGATTGCTAGATAGTATTAGATGGCGGCATGGTGGCATAGTGGTCAGCATTACTGTCTCACAGACTGAGGTTCCTCATGTCTAGGAGGGAATTTCCTGCACAAGGAACAAAAGAGATACGGAGAGAAATGGATGATTGCTGGATAGTAATAGATGGCATGGTGGCATAGTGGTCAGCATTACTGTCTCACAGACTGAGGTTCCTCATGTCTAGGAGGGAATTTCCTGCACAAGGAACAAAAGAGATACGGAGGGAAATGGATGATTGCTAGATAGTAATAGATGGTGGCATGGTGGCATAGTGGTCAGCATTACTGTCTCACAGACTGAGGTTCCTCATGTCTAGGAGGGAATTTCCTGCACAAGAGACAAGAGAGATGATACGGAGGGAAATGGATGATTGCTGGATAGTAATAGATGGCGGCATGGTGGCATAGTGGTCAGCATTACTGTCTCACAGACTGAGGTCATAGCTCATCTATGTAGAGTTTGTATGTTCCCCCACGTTTGCGTGAGTTTCCTTTGGGTGCTCCAGAACACATACCTGTAGGGTCATTGGTTTCTGACAGAAGAGAACCCTAGGGTGTATGTGCGCCCATGTTATAGGGAATATAGGGCGGCTCACCCCCTGCCCAACGCTGCCCGCAGCATCATTACCAGGCAAGCTGCCCGACTACTACACTCATGGCTGTCTCTCTATTACAGGGGGGTGATCGCCCCAATTTCTCCCTTCCTTGCTGGATCCGTCACCCGGAGCACAATCACCCTCGCTGTAGCGATAGACAGAGAGACAGAGCTGGCGAGATAGAGCGCGCGAGCAATACAGAGACAGAGCGAGCGAGACAGACAGAGACTCTGTATATGATTAATTGCTATAGACACAATGAGACAGGCACACAGAGGCACAGGGAGACATACCTGAATAGTCTGAGGAGCTCCTGTCCATACTGAACGTAGAAATGCTCTTCTACATCCATCCTATGTACAGCCGGCAGCAGAGAGACCCCAGCAACTGCTACTAGCCACCCGGAAACAGAGAGACCCCAGCAACTGCTACTAGCCACCCGGCAACAGAGAGACCCCAGCAACTGCCACTAGTCACCCGGCAACATAGTGACCTCAGCAACTGCCACTAGCCACCCGGCAGCAGAGAGACCCCAGCTACTGCCACTAGTCACCCGGCAACAGAGAGACCCCAGCTACTGCCACTAGCCACCCGGCAACAGAGAGACCCCAGCTACTGCCACTAGTCACCCGGCAACAGAGTGACCCCAACAACTGCCACTAGCCACCTGGCAGCAGAGAGACCCCCAGCAACTGCCACTAGTCACCCGGCAGCAGAGAGACCCCAGCAACTGCCACTAGTCACCCGGCAACAGAGAGACCCCAGCAACTGCCACTAGTCACCCGGCAGCAGGGAGACCCCAGCAACTGCCACTAGTCACCCGGCAACAGAGAGACCCCAACTACTGCCACTAGTCACCCGGCAACAGAGAGACCCCAGCAACTGCCACTAGCCACGGCAAAATAGAGACCCCAGCAACTGCCACTAGTCACCCGGCAACAGAGAGACCCCAGCTACTGCCACTAGTCACCCGGCAGCAGGGAGACCCCAGCAACTGCCACTAGTCACCCGGCAACAGAGAGACCCCAACTACTGCCACTAGTCACCCGGCAACAGAGAGACCCCAGCAACTGCCACTAGCCACGGCAAAATAGAGACCCCAGCAACTGCCACTAGTCACCCGGCAACAGAGAGACCCCAGCAACTGCCACTAGCCACCCGGCAGCAGAGAGACCCCAGCTACTGCTACTAGCCACCCGGCAACAGAGAGACCCCAGCTACTGCCACTAGTCACCCGGCAACAGAGAGACCCCAGCAACTGCTACTAGCCACCCGGCAACAGAGAGACCCCAGCAACTGCCACTAGTCACCCGGCAGCAGAGAGACCCCAGCTACTGCCACTAGCCACCCGGCAGCAGAGAGACCCCAGCTACTGCTACTAGCCACCCGGCAACAGAGAGACCCCAGCTACTGCCACTAGTCACCCGGCAACAGAGAGACCCCAGCAACTGCCACTAGCCACCCGGCAACAGAGAGACCTCAGCAACTGCCACTAGTCACCCGGAAACAGAGAGACCCCAGCAACTGCCACTAGCCACCCGGCAGCAGAGAGACCCCCAGCTACTGCCACTAGTCACCCGGCAGCAGACAGACCCCAGCAACTGCCACTAGCCACCCGGCAACAGAGAGACCCCAGCTACTGCCACTAGTCACCCGGCAACAGAGAGACCCCAGCTACTGCCACTAGTCACCCGGCAACAGAGAGACCCCAACAACTGCCACTAGCCACCTGGCAGCAGAGAGACCCCCAGCAACTGCCACTAGTCACCCGGCAGCAGAGAGACCCCAGCAACTGCCACTAGTCACCCGGCAACAGAGAGACCCCAACTACTGCCACTAGCCACCTGGCAGCAGAGAGACCCCAACTACTGCCACTAGTCACCCGGTAACAGAGAGACCCCAACTACTGCCACTAGTCACCCGGCAACAGAGAGACCCCAGCAACTGCCACTAGCCACCCTGCAAAATAGAGACCCCAGCAACTGCCACTAGTCACCCGGCATCAGGGAGACCCCAGCAACTGCCACTAGTGACCCGGCAGCAGAGAGACCCCCAACTACTGCCACTAGTCAAGCGGCAACATAGAGACCCCCAGGTACTGCCACTAGCCACCCGGCAGCAGAGAGACCCCAACTACTGCCACTAGCCACCCGGCAGCACAGAGACCCCAACTACTGCCACTAGCCACCCGGCAACAGAGAGACCCCAGCTACTGCCACTAGCCACCTGGCAACAGAGAGACCCCAGCTACTGCCACTAGCCACTCGGCAGCAGAGAGACCCCAACTACT
>JAUIMM010002153.1:282500-285000 GCA_031769625.1 Taudactylus pleione
TATATACTGCACAGGTATAGCCAATAACAGTCACACACACATATATATACTGCACAGGTATAGCCAATAACAGGCACACACACATATATACTGCACAGGTATAGCCAATAACAGGCACACACACATATATATATATACTGCACAGGATTAGCCAATAACAGGCACACACACACATATATATACTGCACAGGTATAGCCAATAACAGGCACACACACATATATATATACTGCACAGGTATAGCCAATAACAGACACACACACACACATATATATACTGCACAGGTATAGCCAATAACAGGCGCACACACACACATATATATACCGCACAGGTATAGCCAATAACAGGCACACACACATATATACTGCACAGGTATAGCCAATAACAGGCACCCCCACATATATATACTGCACAGGTATAGCCAATAACAGGCACACACACACAAATATATATATACTGCACAGGTATAGTCAATAACAGGCACACACACACATATATATACTGCACAGGTATAGCCAATAACAGGCACACACACATATATATATATATATATACTGCACAGGTATAGCCAATAACAAGCACAAACACATATATATACTGCACAAGTATAGCCAATAACAGGCGCACACACACATATATATATATATACTGCACAGGTATAGCTAATAACAGGCACACACACATATATATATATACTGCACAGGTATAGCCAATAACAGGCACACACATATATATATATATATATATATATATACTGCACAGGTATAGCCAATAACAGGCACACACACATGTATATATACTGCACAGGATTAGCCAATAACAGGCACACACACATATATATATATATATATATATACTGCACAGGTATAGCCAATAACAGGCACACTCACACACATATACTGCACAGGTATAGCCAATAACAGGCACACATACATATATATACTGCACAGGTATAGCCAATAACAGGCAGACTCACATATGTATACTGCACAGGTATAGCCAATAACAGGCACACACACATATATATACTGCACAGGTATAGCCAATAACAGGCACACACACATATATATACTGCACAGGTATAGCCAATAACAGGCACACTCATATATATACTGCACAGGTATAGCCAATAACAGGCACACACATATATATATACTGCACAGGTATAGCCAATAACAGGCACACACACACATATATATACTGCACAGGTATAGCCAATAACAGGCACAAACACATATATATACTGCACAGGTATAGCCAATAACAGGCACACACACATATATATATATATATATATATATATACTGCACAGGTATAGCCAATAACAGGCACACACACACACACACACACACACACACACACACACACACACACACACACACACACATATATATATACTGCACAGGTATAGCCAATAACAGGCACACACACATATATATATATATACTGCACAGGTATAGCAAATAACAGGCACACACACACACATATATATATATATATATATATATATATATATATATACTGCACAGGTATAGCCAATAACAGGCACATACACATATATATATATATCGTACAGGTATAGCCAATAACAGGCACACACATATATATACTGCACAGGTATAGCCAATAACAGGCACACACACACACACACACACACACACACACACACACACACACACACACACACACACACACACACACACACACACACACACACTGCACTGGTATAGCCAATAACAGGCACACACACACACATATATATATACTGCACAGGTATAGCCAATAACAGGCACACACATATATATATATATATATATATATATATATATACTGCACAGGTATAGCCAATAACAGGCACACACACACATATATATATATACTGCACAGGATTAGCCAATAACAGGCACACACACATATATATATATATACAGCAACAGGTATAGCCAATAACAGGCACACACACATATATATACTGCACAGGTATAGCCAATAACAGGCACTCACACATATATATATACTGCACAGGTATAGCCAATAACAGGCACACACACATATATATATACTGCACAGGTATAGCCAATAACAGGCACACACACATATATATACTGCACAGGTATAGCTAATAACAGGCGCACACACATATATATATATATATATATATACTGCACAGGTATAGCCAATAACAGGCACACACATATATATATATACTGCACAGGTATAGCCAATAACAGGCACATACACACACACATATATATATATATATATATATATACTGCACAGGTATAGCCAATAACAGGCACACACACACACACATATATATACTGCACAGGTATAGCCAATAACAGGCACACACATATATATATACTGCACAGGTATAGCCAATAACAGGCACACACATATATATATACTGCACAGGTATAGCCAATAACAGACACACACACACACACATATATATACTGCACAGGTATAGCCAATAACAGGCACACACACACATATATACAC
>JAUIMM010002153.1:290000-297500 GCA_031769625.1 Taudactylus pleione
CAATAACAGGCACACTCAGACACATATACTGCACAGGTATAGCCAATAACAGGCACACATACATATATATATACTGCACAGGTATAGCCAATAACAGGCACACACACATATATATACTGCACAGGTATAGCCAATAACAGTCACACACACATATATATACTGCACAGGTATAGCCAATAACAGGCACACACACATATATACTGCACAGGTATAGCCAATAACAGGCACACACACACATATATATATATATATATAGCACAGGATTAGCCAATAACAGGCACACACACACATATATATACTGCACAGGTATAGCCAATAACAGGCACACACACACACATATATATACTGCACAGGTATAGCCAATAACAGGCACACACACACATATATACTGCACAGGTATAGCCAATAACAGGCACACACACACATATATATACTGCACAGGTATAGCCAATAACAGGCACACACACACATATAAACACTGCACAGGTATAGCCAATAACAGACGCACACACACACATATATATACTGCACAGGTATAGCCAATAACAGTCACACACACATATATATATACCGCACAGGTATAGCCAATAACAGGCACACACACATATATACTGCACAGGTATAGCCAATAACAGGCACACCCACATATATATATTGCACAGGTATAGCCAATAACAGGCACACACACACATATATATATATATATATATATATATATACTGCACAGGTATAGCCAATAACAGGCACCCCCACATATATATACTGCACAGGTATAGCCAATAACAGGCACACACACATATATATATATATATATATATATATACACTGCACAGGTATAGCCAATAACAGGCACACAAATATATATACTGCACAGGTATAGCCAATAACAGGCACACACACATATATATACTGCACAGGTATAGCCAATAACAGGCACACACACACACATATATATACTGCACAGGTATAGCCAATAACAGGCACACACACACATATATACTGCACAGGTATAGCCAATAACAGGCACACACACACATATATATATACTGCACAGGTATATCCAATAACAGGCACACACACATATATATATATATATATATATATATATATACTGCACAGGTATAGCCAATAACAGGCACACACACACACATATATATACTGCACAGGCATAGCCAATAACAGGCACACACACACATATATATACTGCACAGGTATAGCCAATAACAAGCACAAACACATATATATACTGCACAGGTATAGCCAATAACAGGCGCACACACACATATATATATATATATATATATATATATATACTGCACAGGTATAGCCAATAACAGGCACACACACATATATATATATACTGCACAGGTATAGCCAATAACAGGCACATACACACATATATATACTGCACAGGTATAGCCAATTACAGGCACACACACACACACACACACACACATATATATATATATATATATATATATACTGTACAGGTATAGCCAATAACAGGCACACACACACATATATACATATGCTGCACAGGTATAGCCAATAACAGGCACACACACATGTATATATACTGCACAGGATTAGCCAATAACAGGCACACACACATATATATATATATATATATATATATATATATATACTGCACTGGTATAGCCAATAACAGGCACACACACATATATATATATATATATATATACACTGCACAGGTCTAGCCAATAACAGGCACACACACATATATATATACTGCACAGGTATAGCCAATAACAGGCACACACACATATATATACTGCACAGGTATAGCCAATAACAGGCACACACATATATATATACTGCACAGGTATAGCCAATAACAGGCACACACAAATATATATACTGCACAGGTATAGCCAATAACAGGCACACACAAATATATATATACTGCACAGGTATAGCCAATAACAGGCACACACACATATATATATACTGCACAGGTATAGCCAATAACAGGCACACACACACATATATACACTGCACAGGTATAGCCAATAACAGTCACACACACACACACACACACATATATATATATATATATATATATATATATATACTGCGCAGATATAGCCAATAACAGGCACACACACACATATATATATATATATATATATATATATACTGCACAGGTATAGCCAATAACAGGCACACACACACACACATATATATATACTGCACAGGTATAGCCAATAACAGGCACATACACATATATATATGCTGCACAGGCATAGCCAATGATAGGCGCACACACACATATATATACTGCACAGGTATAGCCAATAACAGGCACACACACACATATATATATATACTGCACAAGTATAGCCAATAACAGGCACACACACACATATATATACTGCACAGGTATAGCCAATAACAGGCACACACACATATATATATATATATATATATATACTGCACAGGTATAGCCAATAACAGGCACACACACATATATATACTGCACAGGTATAGCCAATAACAGGCACACACAAATATATATACTGCACAGGTATAGCCAATAACAGGCACACACAAATATATATACTGCACAGGTATAGCCAATAACAGGCACACACACACATATATATATATATATACTGCACAGGTATAACCAATAACAGGCACACACACATATATATATATATATATATATACTGCACAGGTATAGCCAATAACAGGCACACACACATATATATACTGCACAGGTATAGCCAATAACAGGCACACACAAATATATATACTGCACAGGTATAGCCAATAACAGACACACACAAATATATATACTGCACAGGTATAGCCAATAACAGGCACACACACATATATATATATACTGCACAGATATAGCCAATAACAGGCACACACACATATATATATATATATATATATATATACTGCACAGGTCTAGCCAATAACAGGCACACACACACACACACACACACACATATATATATACTGTACAGGTATAGCCAATAACAGGCACATACACATATATATATACTGCACAGGTATAGCCAATAACAGGCACACACACATATACACTGCACAGGTTAAGCCAATAACAGGCACACACACACATATATATACTGCACAGGTATAGCCAATAAAAGGCACACACTCATATATATATATATACTGCACAGGTATAGCCAATAACAGGCACACACACATATATATACTGCACAGGTATAGCCAATAACAGGCACACACACACACATATATATATACTGCACATGTAAAGCCAATAACAGGCACACACACATATATATACTGCACAGGTATAGCCAATAACAGGCACACACATATATATTTACTGCACAGGTTTAGCCAATAACAGGCACACACACATATATATACTGCACAGGTATAGCCAATAACAGGCACACACACATATATACTGCACAGGTATAGCCAATAACAGGCACACACACATATATATATATACTGCACAGGTATAGCCAATAACAGGCACACACACATATATTTATATATATATATATATATATATACTGCACAGGTTTAGCCAATAACAGGCACACACACACATATATACTGCACAGGTATAGCCAATAACAGGCACACACACACATATATGTACTGTACAGGTATAGCCAATAACAGACACACACAAATATATATACTGCACAGGTATAGCCAATAACAGGCACACACACACACATATATACACTGCACAGGTATAGCCAATTACAGGCACACACACACACATATATATATATATATATACTGCACAGATATAGCCACTAACAGGCACACACACACACACACATATATACTGCACAGGTATAGCCAATAACAGGCACACACACACATATATATATATATATATATATATATATATATATATATACTGCACAGGATTAGCCAATAACAGGCACACACACACACACATATATACTGCACAGTTATAGCCAATACCAGGCACACACACACACATATATATATACTGCACAGGTATAGCCAATAACAGGCACACACACACACACATATATACTGCACAGGTATAGCCAATAACAGGCACACACACATATATATACTGCACAGGTATAGCCAATAACAGGCACACACACATATACACTGCACAGGTATAGCCAATAACAGGCACACACACATATATATACTGCACAGGTATAGCCAATAACAGGCACACACATATATATATATACTGCACAGGATTAGCCAATAACAGGCACACAAACATATATATATATACTGTACAGGTATAGCCAATAACAGGCACATACACTATATATATATACTGCACAGGTATAGCCAATAACAGGCACACACACATATATATACTGCACAGGTATAGCCAATAACAGGCACACACACACACATATATATACTGCACAGGTATAGCCAATAACAGGCACACACACACATATATATATATTTACTGCACAGGTACAGCCAATAACAGGCACACACACATATATATATACTGCACAGGTATAGCCAATAACAGGCACACACACACACATATATATATACTGCACAGGTATAGCCAATAACAGGCACACACACATATATATATATATATATATACTGCACAGGTATAGCCAATAACACGCACCCACACACATATATATATACTGCACAGGTATAGCCAATAACAGGCATACACATATATATATACTGCACAGGATTAGCCAATAACAGGCACATACACTATATATATACTGCACAGGTATAGCCAATAACAGGCACACACACATATATATATATATATATATATATATATACTGCACAGGTATAGCCAATAACAGGCACACACACATATATTTATATAGATATATACTGCACAGGTTTAGCCAATAACAGGCACACACACACATATATACTGCACAGGTATAGCCAATAAAAGGCACGCACACACATATATATATACTGCACAGGTATAGCCAATAACAGGCACACACACATATATATATACTGCACAGGTATAGCCAATAACAGGCACACACACATATATATACTGCACAGGTATAGCCAATAACAGGCACACACACATATATATACTGCTCAGGTATAGCCAATAACAGGCACACACACATATATACTGCACAGATATAGCCAATAACAGGCACACACACATATATATACTGCACAGGTATAGCCAATAACAGGCGCACACAAATATATATACTGCACAGGTATAGCTAATAACAGGCGCACACACATATATATATATATATACTGCACAGGTATAGCCAATAACAGGCACACACACACATATATATATACTGCACAGGTATAGCCAATAACAGGCACACACACACACATATATATATATATATATATATATATATATATACTGCACAGGTATAGCCGATAACAGGCACACACATATATATACTGCACATGTATAGCCAATAACAGGCACACACACATATATATATATATATACTGCACAGGTATAGCCAATAACAGGCACACACACACATATATATACTGCACAGGTATAGCCAATAACAGGCACACACACATATATATATATATATATATACTGCACAGGTATAGCCAATAACAGGCACACACACATATATATACACTGCACAGGTATAGCAAATAACAGGCACACATACACATATATATATACTGCACAGATATAGCCAATAACAGGCACACACACACATATATATACTGCACAGTTATAGCCAATAACAGGCACACACACACATATATATATACTGCACAGGTATATCCAATAACAGGCACACACATATATATATATATATATATATATATATATATATACTGCACAGGCATAGCCTATAACAGGCACACACACACATATATATACTGCACAGGTATAGCCAATAACAAGCACAAACACATATATATACTGCACAGGTATAGCCAATAACAGGGACACACACATATATATATATATACTGCACAGGTATAGCCAATAACAGGCACACACACATATATATATATACTGCACAGGTATAGCCAATAACAGGCACACACACATATATATATACTGCACAGGTATAGCCAATAACAGGCACACACACACATATATACATATGCTGCACAGGTATAGCCAATAACAGGCACATACACATATATATATATATACTGCACAGGTATAGCCAATAACAGGCACCCACACACATATATATATACTGCACAGGTATAGCCAATAACAGGCATACACATATATATATACTGCACAGGATTAGCCAATAACAGGCACATACACTATATATATACTGCACAGGTATAGCCAATAACAGGCACACACACACATATATATATACTGCACAGGTATAGCCAATAACAGGCACACACACATATATATACTGCACAGGTATAGCCAATAACAGGCACACACACATATATATATATATATATATATATATACTGCAAAGGATTAGCCAATAACAGGCACACACACATATATATATATACTGCACAGGTATAGCCAATAACAGGCACACACACACATATATATACTGCACAGGTATAGCCAATAACAGGCACACACACACATATATATATATATATATATATATATATATACTGCACAGGTATAGCCAATAACAGGCACACACACATATATATATACTGCACAGGTATAGCCAATAACAGGCACACACACATACATATATACTGCACAGGTATAGCCAATAACAGGCACACACACATATATATACTGCACAGGTATAGCCAATAACAGTCACACACACATATATATACTGCACAGGTATAGCCAATAACAGGCACACACACATATATACTGCACAGGTATAGCCAATAACAGGCACACACACATATATATATATACTGCACAGGATTAGCCAATAACAGGCACACACACACATATATATACTGCACAGGTATAGCCAATAACAGGCACACACACATATATATATACTGCACAGGTATAGCCAATAACAGACACACACACACACATATATATACTGCACAGGTATAGCCAATAACAGGCGCACACACACACATATATATACCGCACAGGTATAGCCAATAACAGGCACACACACATATATACTGCACAGGTATAGCCAATAACAGGCACCCCCACATATATATACTGCACAGGTATAGCCAATAACAGGCACACACACACATATATATATATACTGCACAGGTATAGTCAATAACAGGCACACACACACATATATATACTGCACAGGTATAGCCAATAACAGGCACACACACATATATATATATATATATACTGCACAGGTATAGCCAATAACAAGCACAAACACATATATATACTGCACAAGTATAGCCAATAACAGGCGCACACACACATATATATATATATACTGCACAGGTATAGCTAATAACAGGCACACACACATATATATATATACTGCACAGGTATAGCCAATAACAGGCACACACATATATATATATATATATATATATATATACTGCACAGGTATAGCCAATAACAGGCACACACACATG